>OU343160.1:136186046-136416311 GCA_910595825.1 Philhelius pedissequus
CATCATCATCATCATCATCATCATCATCATCATCATCATCATCATCATCATCATCATCATCATCATCATCATCATCATCATCATCATCATCATCATCATCATCATCATCATCATCATCATCATCATCATCATCATCATCATCATCATCATCATCATCATCATCATCATCATCATCATCATCATCATCATCATCATCATCATCATCATCATCATCATCATCATCATCATCATCATCATCATCATCATCATCATCATCATCATCATCATCATCATCATCATCATCATCATCATCATCATCATCATCATCATCATCATCATCATCATCATCATCATCATCATCATCATCATCATCATCATCATCATCATCATCATCATCATCATCATCATCATCATCATCATCATCATCATCATCATCATCATCATCATCATCATCATCATCATCATCATCATCATCATCATCATCATCATCATCATCATCATCATCATCATCATCATCATCATCATCATCATCATCATCATCATCATCATCATCATCATCATCATCATCATCATCATCATCATCATCATCATCATCATCATCATCATCATCATCATCATCATCATCATCATCATCATCATCATCATCATCATCATCATCATCATCATCATCATCATCATCATCATCATCATCATCATCATCATCATCATCATCATCATCATCATCATCATCATCATCATCATCATCATCATCATCATCATCAAGCCCTGACGTTCGAGGGGCTCAGTACGCTTTTAGCGCAAATAGAAGCCTGCCTTAAGTCGAGACCTCTATGTCCGGTGACAGATAGCTTGGAAGACTTCAATGCTTTAACACCAGCTCATTTTTTAATCGGCACATCAAGTCAAATAGTTCCCGAAGCAGACCTGGCAGCAGAAAAGATTGGGTACTTGGATAGATGGAAACGCCTACAAGCCTCGCTACAGACCTTCTGGAAAGAATGGAGTGGAGAATATCTCACAAGGCTTCAAAATCTACCTAAATGGCTGAAAATCGAAGAGCAACCCAAAGTCGGAGATTTAGTTTTGCTACGAGATGAAAGACTTCCACCGTCAAAATGGTCCATGGCAAGAATAGTGAAAACCTATCCAGGACAAGATAATTTAATCCGTGTTGTAAAAGACCGAACACCAAACAGCGAATTCAAAAGGCCGATCACAAAAATCTGTCCACTACCCTCCAACACCACCGATTCAGAAGACTCAGTGATTTAGATTATACATCAAATTGACAAATAAAAACCAACAATATTGTTTTAGCTTTTATAGATCTATATATCTTTGAAAAATAATAAAAGGCTAACATTTACTCATTCATCTATAAATTTCAAAAAAAAAACAATACTCATATTAAATAAAAATCAAAATCACTACACACACACAAACAATCATAAACTCAATTGCATGAAACAATCAAATCAATATCACTCAAACATTCATCCAAAACACTCACTCAAAATCAAATAGTACGATAAATTTATTAATTACGATTCAAAATTTTACTCATTATGGTTGCGCATACATTCAATCAAAAAACATTTAAACACACTCATAAAACATTAAAAACATACTCATAAAACATTTAAACACACTCATAAAACATTCAAATCATACTCATTAAACATTTAAGTCGACTCATGAAACATTTATAATGCATTTATACACACCCAATACATACAACTCATTCGTTCATAAAATCGATCATACAGTCCACCTAAAGAAATACTCGTAAAATAAAATAAACTCATCACTCAACATTTAAAAAAAAAAAAAAAACTTGAACCAGTGTTTCCCTTGCTCATCTATATTGCGGCAAAACGACTGTGTTTCAAAAAACAAAAAAAATTATATTTAAAGTAAAATATACAAAAATAAAAATGGAATGAAATTCAATTAAAACATGATGAATAACAGCACATAGGAGCCTTATAAGAAGAAACCGTTAAGTGCAGCACTTTTGTTTGAAGAATATATATGTTAAAAGCATTGCTTTAAAAAATAATTGGGCAAACAAGAGGAGAAGAAGAACAAACTACTTTAAATCAAAATTAGTGTAGAGATATTCGCATATCAAAAAAAACTTTCAAATCAATTAAAATTTACTTAAAGTAACTAATTCATATAAAACGACATTTAAGAATATTTCCTATTAAAATTATAATTTGTGTTTTATTATGTAATAATCGAATTTCTCTTTGCATGTGAGCTTGAAGGCATGTAGAGGTGATGAGATACTCGGCAAGTTTTGATGAAGTCGGTTACTTACCTGCAGCACAATTTCCGAAGACGAACACAAACAAACTCATTTACTACGTTCATTGGCGGGGGAGAATGTTGAATGCTGCATACTTACTGATGACATCCATCCGCACTGAACTTGGCCAGTGCCTAATTTCCAAACACCTACATATAAATTATACCATTTTAATACTCTTTCTATGAAGGTTATATGGAGGGCAAAAATAAAGGAGGTACTGGAAGTTTTATCACAGAAAGTTTGGATGTGTTTTATTTAATTCTCTTGCGATTTTTATTTTTGATTTGAGTTTAAAGTATTTACCTATATTTTTTTCAAACCTAAAATAGCTACGAACACTTCAGATTACCCCCTACATAACCCGTATGATATTGCTCAGCTCAATGTAAAAACAGTAGGTTATATAAAGGATAAGAACAATGGAAGAATAATGAAAGAATTTATTGGGTTAAGAGCTAAAATATATAGTATTGACATTGAAGATTCATCCGTGATAAAAAAGCAAAAGGTGTTGAATCGGCAGCTGTAAAAATATAGTCTTTGCAAAATTATAGAGATTGTTTGCTACATAAGCGGAACTTTTATAATAAAATGCTAAACTTCAGATCTAGACAACATACTATATATACTGAATATATGATGACTTTGAATGCCCAACAACAACTTGAGTGTGCTACCACCAAGTTTTTTTCTCAATTATTTTTGGCTGGAATTATAGCTATTTCACGACTTGCCAAGGTCGATCATCAGATTCCTTTTGCTCTAGTGGTGCTGGTCTACTTTTTAATTTTAATTGAAAAACTTCTTGTGCCTTTATCATCTATTGAACCATGACTAGCCGCTTAGTAGCCAACGCACTTCGCATCACGTCACCACACAAATTTGTTGCTGTTTATTCGGGTTCTTTCTTATTTCCTCCTTACTCGTTTATAAGCCAACATTTTTGTTGTTCAACAAGGACGGAGATTTTTTTTGTGAAAGATTTTTGATACTGGTCATTTTTATTTGTATTATATTCAGTTTTTGTATGATTACATACTTGCTTTTTAAAGCCATTTTTCGTATCATTTGATGACTTTGAATACCCAACAACAACTTGAGTGTGTTACCACCAAGGTTTTTCTCAATTATTTTTGGCTGGAATTATAGCTATTTCACGACCTGCCAAGGTCGATCATCAGCTTCCTTTTGCTCTAGTGGTGCTGGTCTACTTTTTCATTTTAATTGAAAAACTTCTTCTGCCTTCGACGTGTATTGTACCATGACCAGCCGCTTAGTAGCCAACGCACTTCGCATCACGCCACCGAGCCAACATGATCAGATCCAACCTAATGCAAGTTTTTTCTGTTTATCAATTGCATTGAAACGACTAGCGCTTTTATTAGCCACACAAGTTTGTTGCTGTTTATTCGGGTTCTTTCTTATTTTCTCCTTACTCGTTTATAAGCCAACATTTTTATTGTTCATATAAGGAGGGAGATTTTTTATGTGAAAAATTTTTGACACTGGTCATTTTTATTTGTATTATATTCAGTTTTTGTATGATTACATACTTGCTTTTTAAAGCCATTTTTCGTATCATTTGATGACTTTGAATACCCAACAACAACTTGAGTGTGTTACCACCAAGGTTTTTCTCAATTATTTTTGGCTGGAATTATAGCTATTTCACGACCTGCCAAGGTCGATCATCAGCTTCCTTTTGCTCTAGTGGTGCTGGTCTACTTTTTCATTTTAATTGCAAAACTTCTTGTGCCTTCATCGTGTATTGAACCATGACCAGCCGCCTAGTAGCCAACGAACTTCGCATCACGCCACCGAGCCCACATGATCAGATCCAACCTTATGCAGGTTTTTTCTGTTTATCAATTGCATTGAAACGACCAGCGCTTTTATTAGCCCCGCTTTCACAGGGCAACATACATAGATCCTGTTGTTGTATGGGTATTCGTATTTACTTGGATTGAAGGACTGAAGAAATGGTGAATAGCTGTGATATTCAAACTTAGATATACTATTATCATAGTTTGATGCATGAGTAATATTAAATTTATTTTAAAGATTTTTTTCAGGAGATAACTTATGTGTTGGCAGTTTTGATGCTCTAGTAGAACTACTCGAATGATTAGTTTTAATATCTGTTAAATAATTATTATTATTATATAGTAACATTCTTCCGATTTGGAGTTAAATGTAATTGTGCGCTTATTCTTTCTCCTCTAAAATTTATTATATCACAGTACTAGTCCACGAGCTTTATATTACTTACTCGTTTGTCATTCACTGATAAACAGATAATATTTTTTGGAACCTCTGTGATTTTATAGTCTGATCCTGCTACCGGTGAAAATTCATGAAATTTGTGTATAGGAGTACTATTAAAATAAGAACCAGTAATGATATTAAACTCGATTCGTATTACATTTACTTTGTTGTTGAAACAATATACATATAAAACTCTTTATTTATTGTAAAAAACAATCATATAAAAATCTTAAACATAAATGACCACAATTAAATTAGTCATAATTTTGATATTTTGTATAATTATAATAAATTTGTCCACCTAAATAGTTGATAATTTCAATAGGAGGTTGAAGATTTCCAAACCTGTCGAAATATTCAATATGGAGGGCTTTTTTATTATTAGCTACACAATGTGTACCGGGGCCGTTTGATGAATCAAGATTTACAATTCCACACTCATTTTTCCAAGGTTTTCTTTTCGGTAAATTATCTCTAATGAAGACTCCTCTAAAATTTTAAAATTTAGAATTAATTTCTCTGCGAAATTTCTCAAATCTATTTCATTTAATGCACGATTGGGTAGCAAGCTAAGACGTGTTTTGACTGTGGTTT
Source organism: Philhelius pedissequus (assembly GCA_910595825.1). Classification (NCBI taxonomy): domain Eukaryota; kingdom Metazoa; phylum Arthropoda; class Insecta; order Diptera; family Syrphidae; genus Philhelius; species Philhelius pedissequus. The sequence goes on from OU343160.1 coordinate 136,191,199, forward strand.
TAAATAAAGCCCAAGTCCTTTTCTATAAGGTTTAAGTGCAGACCATGACCGAGTGCAGTGGATTCCATTTTTTGGTTATGGCGCTTTTTCTCCTCTAAATCTTTTTTACAATGCTAATATCATTGACAGCCTTTGATACTCCTGCAGCGCCCCCCGTTAAAGCTCCAAGAGCTGAAAGTCCAGCAAACAAGGGTACAATAAATGCAATTACACCACCAATTTTCGGTATAGAAATAACTCTGGGTGCCTTATAATAATATCACTGTTTCTTCTAACTGTTTTCTTAGCAGATGATATAGCTATTTGCTATTTTGATAGCTTTTTCCAGATTAATTGGTTTTCTACGTTTGACATTATTTCCAATAAACTTCGTTACTTTTCGAAAGGAAAGAGGGTTAGTCTTATTACATGTTTTCATCTTTTTGTTCTTAGCCTTTTTATCTCCGATCTTAGAACAGCCCATTCCGAATTTTGTTTTTGTCTTCATGAGATTGGTAACCAACAGTGCATTTGCTCGCTCAACTATACCAGCGTCTTTGTATTTAACTCGCCCAAGCTTTTTCGGTTAAGATCTTATCGGCAACGTGTCGATCAGCTGTATTTTTAAATTTTAAATAAGATATATCAAGAAATCCGTTGGCAAATTTGGATTTCCCCTATTTAAATTTTTTGACAGGTTCCTTTATAACTATCTCCGCTACGTTACCCTCAGCACCACTGACAAAAAATTTCAAAACCTCATGTTCCGCTCAGACGAAACAAATAAACACTTGATTTTCATGAAAAGAAGCGCGAAATTTTATTTCTAAATGGTTGTGTTAGCATCTAAGTATGTAGCAAAACCAAAAGAAATACCAAACAAAATCAATCATTACGTAGATATTTAACAAAAAATAAACAAATTTAAATTAGGTATGATAAGAAATTTATTCGCTTTCTTTATAATAAAAAAAACAGGAAATTTACAAAAAAAAATATTAAGTAGCAATAACCAAACATAAATTAAACTAACGTGATTTGATAAGTTTCCTTTCAGGTCTATCAAGAGAGATGGCCGAATTTGGTACCCTTTTTAGTAACTTCACCAAAAAAATTCTAACGCACAGCAAATTGCCTACCTGAAATGAGCTCGTTTCAGGTATACTAAATTTATCTAAAAATAAGAATGTCATAGCGAGATAGCACCTGGAAAATCACACTTATTCACTTACAAAAAAAAATGTGAAAAGGTATTCAATAAGATAAAAATCAAATTTATAAAAAAATTAATACTTTTCAGCGACTTGTTCAGACCTTCGATACTAGGGTGTATAATATTTAGTATAATTTAAATTTGAAGATTATGGCACTTAAAAGTTTATTAATATAGAATAGAAAATTATATATGTATTTTTTTTTAAATTTGACTATATGCCTGTAAGACCTAAGGTCTTTTAAATGCAACCTGAATTGCACGGCAATAGTTTGGCACAGTGGATATGAGGACCAGGTATTGACTGTCTCATTTAAGCCCATGGGCAGCACCCAATTAAAATTGGAGGTATAGAAAATAATGCGCCTAGCGTGCGGATCGAACCCACACGTCTAAGTTAGCAACCAAGCACTTTATCCACTGCGCCATTGCACAGCCATTGTCACAGCATTTAATTAATACCTGTTTCGTTCTTTTTTTTCAGAACGACTTTCATTGGTTGTCCTTGAAGGCATAATTTGACCTCAGAACTGATTGACGACTATCCAAACAATGGAACTTTGTTTCGGGCTTTCGTTGAATTTTCCCGAGTTGAGACTGCAGCTACTTTCAATTATCCAAGAAAATGACCTTGGCTTCGGGCTTCAGGAGAATTTTCCCGAGTTCAGACAGCAGCAACTTCCAATTACCCAAGAAAATGCACTTGGTTCGGGCTTCAGTTGAAGTTTCCCGAGGTGAAACAGCACTAACTGGCATCAGTCCACTCGATATCTTGTTAATGTCGCTCAAGAAAATATTCCCATATAGGACGAGAATGCGTAAGGTGGTCGGTTATTGGTCAACCAATAAGAAGCCACTGGCTTAACTAAAGAACACTCCAAGCAACCTGGGACCGCCAGAAAACAATTTCTAGTACTCCTTAGAGATACCTATGTACATATATACATTTATACAAAAAAACTTACCACAATTATAATCTATCCAAAAAAATAATTTTTTTTCTGATAACTCACCCCATGATGTTTTTAATTTATTTATAATTGTAATAGCGAGTCGCACACTCAGATATATAATCAAATTACTATAAATTGAAACAAACAAAAAAAATATAAAATTACACCAAACAAATTCAAGGTTGGTATATACCCACCGTGTAATTTTATTTCTTGTAAAAAAAACTATGTGGCCTAAAGGTATATGACCGGGAGGCCTACCGTCAGAGAACTTTGTTTAACTCTTTTGAAGAATCGTACCGGTACGTCATCGTATGATATGAACTTACTTTTAGATGCGCTTCTACACTATACATGGGATTTTTTTACAACTATTCCATAAAATTTTCTAGTATTTTATTCTGAGTATTGTTTTGGTTGTCACCTGGAACGCAAACAGCTGACACTTTAAATGGGCCTTTTTCATTCATCAGTTTCATTTATCATCTAGAACCGGAAGAGGCATGCGGCTTTGGGTAGGTATGCACACGGCTTCGTCGTAGTTTTAATTTTTTGCTTTCAGCCATACAATTTCTTCACGCAATTTATATAATTAATTTATTTATTCTCTCCTTACTAGATTGCACCCAAATTTGACGATTAGGCATATATAATTGGAGGGTAATTATTCTAATAATGCATCTACCACTTATGTGCTAAATCTTGTTATACATGGTGGCGCACAAATCGTGCTACAATAAGAAATTTAAATAACTTTTATTTTAATCGATGTATTTCATTAATTTTTTTTATTGGATTAAAAATTAAATTTTATTTTAAATAACTAATGGTTTATAAAGATGATATACCGCAAATGACCTCCACGCTCATCCACGCATATGCGGCACCTGATCAGAAATTTGTTCATTGCGGCCTTAAGGGTTGAAATTGGGATCGCCTCAATTATTGTCTTAATGGACTGCTTCAATTCAGTCAAATTCCTGGGTTTCGTTTTGTACACTTCCTGCTTGAAGTAACCCCACAAAAAAAGTCTGGTACAGTCATGTCAGGTGACCTTTGGGGCCAGCGGAAAGTGCAGTTTCTGGATATCAATTTGTTTGGGAATTTTCGTTGGAGCTCCCCCATAACTTGTGTGCATTTGCTTCATCCTGTAGAAACCAAACCCTGCTGAAAGGGATACGTCTTCGACGAAGTTCTGGGTAAAAAAAACTCCTTCAACATCTTTAAATAACGGTCCCCATTGACAGTTTATGTTACACCGTTTTCTTCACAGAAGTATGGCCCGACAATACACCGTCATAAAACTGCGGACTCATGGAGCATTTCTGGATTAGACTCACTCCATATACGGCAATTTTGCTTGTTAACATTGCCGTTTAAGTCAAAATGGGCCTCATCAGACATTAACAAACAATTTATCAATGTGTTCTCTTCTTCGGCTTTTGCAATCATTTTTCTACAAAATTCCAGGCGAACAGGCAAATTCTGAGGCATTAACTTCCTTTTAATTTGGACTTTGTACGGAAATAATTTTAAGTCATCATGAAGTATCCGTTGTAATGACCGTCTGCTAATTCCAATTTGGCCCGATAAGTTTCGAGTCGAATAACTTGGATTTGCCTGTATTGTCGATGCAACAGTCACCATTGTATCCCGAACCCGAACATTGGGATCTCTATGACACGGTCTTCGATCGATGCTTCCAGATTCGGCAAACATGTTCACCAGCCTCATAACGGTCAATCTACTCGGGGGATGACCGCCAAACTCCAGCGTAAATTATTTGGACGGAAATGACGGACTGTAAAGAATATTATTGCTGCACTATACAAATCCTTTTTTCCGTATCCCAAGCATTCATTTTGATAAATCTAAATAGTAGCCTATAAAATAAAAAAAAATAAGCCGATTACTCACACTGAAAAAAAAAGTTATTACGTTTTATTTGTTTAGCACGATTCGTGTGCCACGCTGGATGTATGTAAATTACATATGTCCTAACAGTAGCTCCTGTTTTCAATTCTATATGAATGGTCGAAGCAAAGTGCCATGGAGCCATCATCTTTTCGTCACGGATACAGGTCTATTGGAAATCCCTCTGAATAACGTGGGGAGTTAACCCATGATACCCAAGCCGGGCATACATACATTTTTTTAGTTTTTAGTTTTAGTTTAATTTGTATTCATCTTCAGTTTATATACATACACATATTGATTTTTACATAAATTCATCTTAAAACTAACATAATGTATTGTTTATCATTAAAAAAGAAAGCAATAGTAAAAATACATTATTAATTAAAGTGTTTACCAATACTTTAAGAAAAGATACATTCTGTTGTCTTGTGACAAGTGTCGAATGCATCTTCATGAAAGAATATAAAGATAAAAAAAATAATAGATATATACAATTTTAAATAGTGTTTAAAAATATAGTTGTGGGGTTTAATATTATAAAATATGAAACAAAAGTAAATAAAATAGAAATTAAAGGAGAAAGATTCATTAGCATATAAAAACTTAACGAGTGATTCCAATTATGTTATGGATTTCATCAAAACTGAAGTCAAAAAGCCATTTCTTAACTTTTCTATTGAAAGAGAATTCAGAGCGAATAGAACGCACGTCAAGGGGAAGCACGTTATACAATCTGGGCGCTACTGATGTGTAAAATTTAAGAAAATGCTGAGTATTATGTGCTGGAATCTAAGCGAGATTACTTTCGTTACTGCGTAAAGAGTAAGCAGATAAATTCGTATTAAGAAGATAGCCGCTTCTTAAAAAAAGATTTTTAAGACTTTATAGAAGTAAAGATGTTTTAATGGTTAAATCTTAGAGCTTGAGAATAAAGAGAAGCTATGTTCAAGACGTCTTTTCCGCCAGATTGTTCTTAAAATATGTTTTTGAGAAACTAACAATGGTTGTAGGTAGTTTTTAAAAGTTCCACCCCAACAAACTATACCATACTGAAGTTTAGATTGCACCAATCCATAGTAAATCGTTTCAAGAAGTTTCCGTCTGCAAAGTTTTCTAAGATGATACATTATATAGGTTGCAGATTGCAAGTATTTCTTAAGAGACAAAGTATGAGCTTTCCAATCCATTTTACTATCAATAGTTAACCCAAGATAATTGAATTCAATAACATTTTTTATTTTAAAAAACAATTAGAAGAACATTTTACATCAGTATCAAAAGTAAGTTTTTTGTTTGACATAGGACAAGTATAAGAACTCAACGAAGTATTTTTGCAGTCCCAGCTGTGCTGAATTAGTTGTGGATGATTTTGTTCAAGCAAAGGCAAGTTGAAAAACATAACTTTTGTTTTTTTCACTTATCACAAGCTTATGAATTCCAAGCCAATGTCTAATAGAATCTAAGTCATGATTTATATCAGCAACCAAATCCAAAAGAGAGCAGCTAGAATAAGCACAAGCTAAATCATCAGCAAAACCAGTAACTGTACCTTTTAAGTTCAAACCAAAAACAGAGTTTATATAAATCAAGAATAAAATTGGACCAAGAATGGAGCCTTGAGGCAATCCAATATTAATATTAAGACTATCACTTAAAAGTGTTCCAATTTTTACAGATTATTTTCTACCTTCAAGGAATGAAGCAAACCATTTCAACATAAAGCCCCTAAAACCAACTTTTTCTAATTTTTTCAACAATATAACATGGTGTACGGTATCAACGGCCTTAGTTATATCAATATATAAATCAGCAGTATGTTTTTTTAAGTTCATAGTTTCATAAATATGAATGCAAAAGTTAAGCAGTGCATCTTCAGTAGATTTACCAGCTCGAAATCCATACTGTTTCGAACTAAAAAACGAAATCTTCTCCAAATAGGTTACAATTCTCGTTTTAATGATTTTTTCAAAAAATTTAGAAAACACTGAGAGAAGCGAGATGGGTCTATAATTCTTGATAGATTTTCTATCACCTTTTTTGAATATTGGAATTACTTCTGCCATTTTTAAGTTTGTTGGAAATTGACCATGAAAAATACTTTTATTGAATATATGTGTTAAAACATCAACTAAATTAAAGCAAACTTTTTAAAGAAAATTATTAGAAATACTATTTTGTATAGACGCATCCGAATTGTCCATAGCCATTATGGTTTTGTACACTTCAAAAGATGAAATCGGTTCAAAGTAAAAACTGTTTGTATAGAACCCTTCATTGAAACAATTATCAGGGCAAGCGTTAGAACTATTGTTGATTCCAGCTTCAGAAAGAGTATTTGAAGCTATTTCAGTAAAATATTCATTAAATAACTTAGCAATTTCAGAAAGGTCAACAACATTCGAATTAGCATGAATCAAATTAACTGGAGCATCAGAAACCATTTTTTTGTCAAACAATTCATTGACTATTTTCCATTCCTTTCTTAAATTTCCTCGGGCATTATGAAATTTGTTTACATACAAATTTTCTTTGCAGACTCGAACCTCAATATCAATCTCCTTACATAAAAACTCATAATTTGTTCGAAATCTGATGTTATTAGGGTGCTTTTTGCATTTTAACCATAACGTATTTTTTTTGTTAATCATTTTTAAAAGGTGCGTAGACATCCAAGGTTTTAGTTTTTTAAGTTTATTTTTTCTGGAACAAAATGTATCTGAGCTGTAAATAACGTGGCAATTCAGAATTTGAACAAATTTTTCCAAAAGCTAGAGAGGGATCAGATTCAATGTAAACTTCTAACCATCTTTCCTGATTTAAGCTCGTTCTCAGAAGATTAAAATTCTTTCTTAAAAGTGTCTTGAAAGAAACTTCTTTTACGGTTTAACATTTAAATCTATATTAAAATTTTCATCCATATTTAGATTATTTTATTAATGTCTTCAATTGAAGATATGCGAAACGTCTTACTTCCTTCAAGTTTTTTCATTAAAATTACTCCTCTTTTGATCCATAAATACGAAATTTTTTTTCTTTTTTAATTTGCCTAGCTTTGTTAAACAAAAGTCTATTTGAACTTGTAATTGTCATTAATACAGATTGGTTTATTATCCAATTGTTCACCAAAAATAGCAGATGAAAGTTGTTTTTTTCGCTGATTAGAGATGATCTTTTCCTTGAAATCCACAGTTTTAAATTTAACACACACGATGTCTAGAGTTTTTGTCGGCATAGAAGGAGAGCTATTGTTGTTTTTGTTAATTGCATGTACCTTACTTTTGATAGATTTAACACACAATGTTTGATGTCAGAAGCATTGAAACTCGCATTCAAACCTTCTGCAATTAGCTTCACTACCGACGGCAATGCACTTTTTTGGTCGATATTTGGAATGCCCACAATGTCAATGCATTTATTTAGAGATTTTTGTTGTAATAAATTCACTTTGTTTTGCAATTTATCAACTTTGATCTGTAAAGTGCGATTGTCTTCTTGAAGCACATTGATAAGAGATAATGCATTACGATTCAATTCCTTAAGAGAAATAATCTCTTTGTTCATTGACAAGATCTCTCTATAAACTACTTCCAGAGTGATAGCTTGGCTGTGATCGCTAGCAGTAGGCATTGACGGCAAGTGATTTACCTCATTAGTTATAGGCAGGTGTAGTGCAGATGTTTTTAGTGGCGGTGAGGTGGAGTGTTGTTTGATACTACTTTCGACAAAGATGTGCTTTGAACTTTGGTTAAGATTAAGATCAACTGTAAGCGGTGGTGGGGGCGATTGCTCAGATGCTGAAGTGGATGAGGATGTTGAAGATTGTGCTGGTGCTGGCGGAGTGATAGCGGGTAGGGATGAAGTGGTGGTAGAATTTCGGTTATGTTGTGGAATACTTTGTGGTGATGGTGGTGGTGATGCTGGTGTGGGTGCTGAAGATGTAGGTCCTAGTGTGCGTGATGATGGTGATACATATTGTGCTGATGCTGCTTATGCTGGTGTCTGAGAATTTAGAACTTGTGTTGGAGAATGACGAAGCGAATCTCTTCTCTTTTTATTGCATTTTGGACAAGCAAAAGGTATATTATTCTCGTTCATATAGTCTCTGTCAGCGGGTCTTAAATTAAAACAGTTTAAATGAAAGAAAGTCTTGCAAATATGACACTGAATTCTAGCATCCCGGCTTCCAGCTTTAAGTCTACATATACAATACCTATTTAATGTTTAAGATTTAAATTAATAAAGAAAAATTCTCTCCACGTGTATACCCCACAACGTTACCATGAGAACGTTGCAGCTATGTCTTGGCTTTGATATGCAGCTCCGTACTGCCCTACAATGATGCTGGTGTTTTAGGGTGCTGAAAAACATTAACTTAAGTCAGCTCACGTGTCCTACAAGTTAGCTGTATGGAGGATTACGAGATTTTTAGCTTTTAGCAGAACTGTGAGTATGCGGTACCTAGGGGCGGGTGGATTTGAAACCATCGCCTGTCTGAGCAGAATATCCGTTAATGTCGTATGGGCCAAGAACTTTGTGGACTTTATTAGTCAGCAGATACTATATTTACTACGCCAATTGAACTCACCCATTGTGGGGCGCTGTTATGGCATTGGTGTTCAGGGGGTTGGCTTTGCGGTTTTGCAGCTCTGGTTGAGGTTCGACTTGGTTGTTTGTTCAATCCCTTTGGTCATAAAAGCTGCTCACGTTGCTGGTTTAATCACTAGCATGCATAACACTATGGGGTCAAATAATTTTAATCCAGGATTTTAAGTATTTGATTTACTATTCCCGCCGCGGACGGTGGATGCGGCTGCGTTGTTGCTCTAATATCGTGTTCGACAGCTGTTGCCGTCGTTGTCGAAAACAGATGTTTATTTTCTATCAGGGCAGAAGCGAACGAGGGTGTGCTGAGCAACCATATGCATATTGAAGCATTTCAGCAACCCAAAGGAGCACATTGAACAATTCGGCTCACGCAACCCGCTCATTTCTCTATGGTAAGGAAATATTAAAAATGTCTTAATCCTATTGCCGCAGTTAATCAACAATTTTTCTTTTGTTTCCCTAGTATAATTCTTGGCAATTGGAACAGAATTCTTCCTTAGAGAGTATACTTTTAAGAAAAAGATCCTTCCACATCAGTATAGACAATTCAACCCCCTCGAGCAGCACTTATGCAAATTCACCAAAACAAGAGTTCATTTACCTTTAAGATGTGCATACTTCTGGAGTATTGGTTCCTAGATCAAGTTAGTGAGTGGTATTATCATTTTAGTAGCTAGTAGAAGCTACCTAAGTATATACCTATATCATTGTTGGATACGTGAAATATTTTATTAAATAAACTATCTATGGGGAATATAATAATACCAAAAATGTTTTTAATAAACAAATCAAGTATAAGGAACTAAATGAGATGCCCAGAGAAAAACATACATATGCATATAACTACTTAGAATTATTATCACAGATTAACCTTACTATCTAATTTATTTGTAAATATCACAGTAGTTTCAAATCTTTGTGGATTATTTATCACAGATTAATTTCAAATCTTCGCGGATTATGGATCACAGATTAGTTTTAAATGTTCGCGGATTATTTATCAAAATGAGTTAAATAATAAACTACAATTAATAAATAAATAGATAATAAAAAATATAAATAAAATAAATAAATAAATGACTAGGTGAGCATGCAATAATTAAATAAATAGGTACCAACAAAAATAAATAATTTTTTTTAACTGGATAAGTTTACGGGTACTTTCTGACGAAAGAGAAATAAAGTGTTTTGAAAATAATATAGAAATCCAATCAACCAACTTAGAATTATTATCACAGATTAACCTTACTATCTAATTTATTTGTAAATATCACAGTAGTTTCCAATCTTTGTGGATTATTTATCACAGATTAATTTCAAATCTTCGCGGATTATGGATCACAGATTAGTTTTAAATGTTCGCGGATTATTTATCAAAATGAGTTAAATAATAAACTACAATTAATAAATAAATAGATAATAAAAAATATAAATAAAATAAATAAATAAATGACTAGGTGAGCATGCAATAATTAAAGTGTTTTGAAAATAATATAGAAATCCAATCAACCACTTCAAATCGAATTCAGATCGATTTTTTTTGGTTTGTTGTAAGCAGCTTGTAAAACAATAGTGTGCGTGTACAGTCTATGAAATCTTGCTGGTAACCCAATATTTGTTTTGAAAGATTTTGTTTAGGAATATTTCGAATGTGTAAAAAAAACTCAAATCTCATCAGGTACCTACACATATATCAGGTACCTAGTGAAGAGTTTTTTTCTACCGGGCACTTTGTTTTTGATAAAGGACAGGGTGTTTCTATTAGCTATATTGGGAAGGATATTTCTCGGTATAAAATTTTTTTCGCAGTCTTAAGTGTTTTTATGCAGAAAGTTTTTTCATCAAAAGTTATATCGTTTATTGTTTCAAGTCTTTAGCGTGGAAGGCACCTATTTTCTTGCTATTCGAATTGTCGACTTCGTACATTTGGTTCCCTATTTGTTTGATTACACGACAATTAACGTATTTGGGAAATACCTTTGCGGACAAGTTTTTGGAAGAATCGCTTAAGATAAAGTTCGTTCTATGGATTTCCTGGCCGGAAATGAATCTAACTTTCCTTGTTCGTGTATTGTATATTTTTGCGGAACTTTCATTCGATTTCAAAATGTTTCCTCGTATATGTTTTCTGATACACTCCAACCGATCCCATCGAGGAATGATCAGTAACTCGCTATCGTCAATACCGTTCAACTTTTGTGCCAGTCATAGCTGCTACCGTGCATCATGATGTTGATACCAAACCAAACAATTCATAGTACGGAGATATACCAGTTGAGCTTTGAACTGCACTAATCAGAGCACAGAGAATGTCGCTGAGATTAGTATCCCAATCGCGTTGATCTGTTTTTGGGTAAGCGCGGAAAGCGGCCAATAATGAGCGTGTTTGAAAACTATTACAATTATATCATTATTGTGGGCACACCTCTTAATTTAATTTCAATTTGTTCCAACTACCTAATTGTCAAATTGTAACTATAATCTCGCTTACTTTTGCAGTTAAGTTCAATATTAACCTTACTGCTAATTACTTCTTATATTGAAATAAATTTATACTAAAATTTAAACCTAAAATACGAAATTCTTTTTTTTATAATTTTTAACTCGAGCTATCGAACATTTTTGTTCCTTCGAGCCGGATTTCATTTAATTAATTTTTTTTTCTTACAATAGTTTTTTTTCTCATTTAAATAACATAGTAAATTCATTTTTTTAATTCTTTTTGTTCTCATCTAATTCTTTTTTTTTTTTTTTTGGCCTTCAGCTCATTTACGCACATACATGCGCCGGTAGTAATTTCGCTTGCGGTGTTGGAATCTGGTTTGATATTCTTTTTTTAAATTATATAAAAGTGATTCGCCAGAATTTCTTTATATAATTCTATATAAATGATATAATTTTATATATTGATATAATTTTATACATATAAATTCATTTTCATTCATTTATATTCATTTATTTAATTTCTACAATTGGAAAAAATATATACATATATAGTACCTACGCATATATATATGTATATTACGTACAAGTCCATTGGTTTGAATGAAAACTTATAGGTAGTTAAATTGATTAATTAAGTTATTCTGATTTAAACTGTGATAACGTTAAAATCGATTTGATTAATCGCAAGTTAGAGTGTACAGTTTTAAACACAAATTATATTACGGTATAAATTGCCCTAACCGTTCTTACGTGTCGGTACTATTATAACTTAAGCCTAGTACGCTGCTGATGCGAAACGAAAAATCCCATACAAAAATGACACGACGAAATCATGAACGAAAAATTTGGTTCTACTTTTCGTTTTCCGGTACGCTGCTGAACGACGAAATGTGTAATTTTAGTGGATAGCTGTAGTAGATTTCTTAGTACAATTCTCCACTCTTTTCGTTCTCAATTTAATTGACCTGCACATTAATTGCTTGCGAAATTTTGACATTTCATTTTTTTTATAAAAAAAAAGTCAAGCTCTTGTAATTCTTATTTAATTTTTCTTTGGCTTTGTGTTTTCTCTAGTGTCTGGTTTTTCTGTGCATTTCCTGTATTAAATTATTCAAAATACATTCAATTCTAATTTTGTATCAAAACCAATTTTAAAATCGACTAAACTAAATCTGCAAAATGAAAATGGGAAGTTGGAAAGAAGCACACCCTTCACATATCTTATCGGCGAACAAGATATAGCTGATCTTTATTTGGAGCGCTGATTATAACCAACTATAGACTTTTCTCATACCTAGTGCTAGTGCTTAGATTAAAAATAACCAATGTCCTTTTAAAATTAATTTATTTTAAGTGACTACTAAATAAAAATATTATAATCAAGATTCAGTAGTTTGTTCTGCAATTAACTGTCCATGTCATGATTTTTAAAATACATTTGTTACTCCGACTTTTAAATTCTATGCCACCTTTGACACCATATAAATATAAAAAAAACACTCACCATTTCTAACTACATACTTTCAACACATAAATTAACTCAATTGCCACAAAGAAAAAATCAAATCGACCGCCCGCTACTGGCAGTACGAATATGAATTTCCGACTGGTCGGGACAAGGAAGCTAAAGGTAAGCGGCCTTCCGCTGCACCAACGACAATTAAGGAAATCATCGTTACCACAATAATGTTTGGTTGCAAAAAGGCCATCTTAAACGATACCCACCTGTATTTAGAAAGCCTGTTTCCGATCTCATTGATTGGCGATTTTATACCATACCCCAGAACTTATTTTTCAAGTTAAGATAATCTGTTTAATGTTTACTTCGTGAAAATCGGCACGGGATGGACATTGTTATTTAGTCTACAATTTCAGGTGATGACCTCGCTAGTCCTTTGTTGTGTTGATAGAAAGAAGATGGCGACAAATCACTTACCTCGCATTGCCATGGCTACCTTCTTTTTCTTTTCTGGACGAAGTTTTTTTTTTTTTTAATGTAATTGAACCATCGTATGGCAGATGCCCTGCTCGTGAATTTGATAGCAAATCAAGCTGCTTGCAAGCTGGTCACTTGTCAATTGGATTTGACATATAAGGCCATGCATTTTTACTATTCATTCGATTTTGGTATTAATTGAGGAAGCAAGACCTATAGTTAAAATGGGAATCGATCAAAGAGCATTCGCAGCGTAGCAGAGCTGTCAAGTACAAACCCACTAAGAAAACTCACTGATGAACAAGTGAAAATGCAACCCGTTCCAAAAATATATTCTAAAAGCTATTCACTGTTCTCTTGGAATATATAATCTGAAAATACTTTGGAGTGTATCTTTGGAACGGGTTATCCTAAAAACTTGGTTGATACCTTTTTGTAATCTACTCTTGATACTCTCAAAATCAGCATCAAAACTTTTTATGTAGAAGCCTTATTGCAAAAAATCACTCTTGAAATACGCATATTTAGAATGATGTATGCGTATTCCTGGAGCTATTTTTTTTAATACAACTTCTTTGCAAAAAATGTTGATGCTTCCTTTGAAAGTATGAAGTGCTGATTCTAAAAAGATATGGCTCACCTTTATTGGACAACCCGTTGCAAAGATATAGTTCAAAATCTATTCACTGTTCACCTTGAAATACATAATCTGAAAATACTTTGAACTATATCTTTGCAACGGGTTGTCTAATAAAGGTGAGCGATATCTTTTTAGAATCAGCACTTCATACTTTCAAAGGAAGCATCAACATTTTTTGCAAAGAAGTTGTATTAAAAAAAAGAGCTCCAGGAATACGCATACATCATTCTAAATATGCGTATTTCAAGAGTGATTTTTTGCAATAAGGCTTCTACATAAAAACTTTTGATGCTGATTTTGAGAGTATCAAGAGTAGATTACAAAAAGGTATCAACCAAGTTTTTAGGATAACCCGTTCCAAAGACACACTTCAAAGTATTTTCAGATTATGTATTTCAAGGTGAACAGTGAATAGCTTTTGAACTATATCTTTGGAACGGGTTGTCCAATAAAGGCGAGCGATATTTTTTTTGAATCAAAACTTCATACTTTCAAAGGAAACATTAACAAAACCAAAAGTAGTTTTGTCACCAAATTACTTTTAGATGTATTTTTTTTGGCATCAAATTTCCTTTTATATATAATTTTTTTGAAATAATTCTTGGACTTGAAAATGGTATCCGGAATTAGTAAGAAACCATAAATTAGAACTCATAACCGTTTACACCATCCCAATGAAGGACGTAGTTTTCGAATTATAGAGTGGTTTACCTCCCTATTTCATTGATTTTCTTAAAATTGATATAAATTTCATCAAATCGGCAGATAAACCAGTTAATAAGTCCCAAAGTATTTGCTTAATTTCCATCATTTAAACGGTTCTGAGTTTTATTTTAAATCGTCTATGTGTAACAAGAACAATTTTTAAATCCAAGAAATATTTCAAGAAAATTACATCTAAAAGTAATTTGGCGACAAAATTACTTTTTTTTACAACTTGTCATTTGTTTTTGACACAGCTTACAGAACTCTCCGCAAATATTTTTCCGCTGTGGTTTTCGTAAGCATTTCGCTCTCCTAGTGGAGACCACCGAAAAATTTCGTTTCGCATCAGCAGCGTACTAGGCTTTAAACTAAAAGCACATGCTTAATTTCATTAAAATTGAAGCAAAATTAAAATAAAGCACTTAAGCAGCTATACAAATATTATTTATTGTTATCAATTTCCTTGTCAAAAAAAAATTCTGAAAGTTAAAAGATAAAAAAAAGAGTTTCATACATTTTTTCTCAGCGCATACAGGTGCTTTCACTTTATCGCTTATTTGAACAGTGCTTTTTTTTTGCAAATACAAGCACATAAATCTCAGTGCTGTCGCCAAAAGTTTATTTCTGTTCTTGTTCAGTACTTTTAGTACTTTAGTACTTATTTTGCAAATTCAAGTGTATTTCTCTTTTCTTTCTTATTATTCAGTTACTTTTATCGTCTGACCTTCCATTTTTGTGCTAAATTGTATGAATGTTTGGCTACATTGAACCAAAGCACATTTTCCTACAATTATATTTTATATGCTTTGGTTGTTGATTTTCTTATATTGTTGACTTTTGTTTCATTCATTTAATTTTCAATTTGTAATATGAAACAGATCAAAGCATTGATCTGCTTGCTCAACTGAAACAGATTTAGCTGCTCTTCAAAAAATCTTCAATGAGTCCAGTGTTGAAAATCTTTCAAAGATCGGCTACCAACGTCTCAGATTGAAACAATGTGAAGCTTATACGATGAAATATAAAAGTAACCACTTGAAGATTTTTAATTCATTCAAAGGTGTTAAGGAAATTGAAAGTGATTTTAGTTACCTTAATGATTCTGAGTATGAACATTGTGAACAAAAATGTATGGACATAAAAGGTGATATTTTAAATAAAATTCTACTTCTAGAAGCATCTGCGTCAAAAGAATCTAGTTCCAGTTCAGTTAACCAAAAATTGTGTAATGAGGCACCAGGATGAGGACCGGGGCGTCGTATGTGTAGGATATAGGAATGTGGATAGAATGGGAAGCGGAAGGGCCCGATTGCCTAGTGGAAGGTACTGTGGCATGCTTGTTGAGCGCAGTTTAGCTCGACGGATAAAGGGAGGATCCTGCACCTCCATTAGACCTCATCTCGTCACAAAAAAATCATATCGTGTCAATTTCTTCCGTTCAACCCCTTTTAGTTTGCCTACCACTCATCGATACGGCTCGAGATGCTTTTAACCGTTGGCTTACCCTCTCTATTCCTGGATTCCGGAGGCCGATTGTGCGTCTGAATCCCCTAGCGCTTGCCCATACTGTAGTAGCTAATCCGTCCGGTTTATCATTCGGCTGTCCTTCGCTCCCCCTGTTGCATTGTTAGGCCTAGTCACAGCCCAATAAAAAACGACTATTTGGCGTGGCTTACAAAATAAACTGGCAAAAATGGTCCCGTATACGCTACAATAAGATCATAATACATTCTTAAAATGACTGCTACAGTTCGTAGCCAGCCCCCAAAGTAAATTAATGATATATGGTTTATTTAAAAGGAATATCAAAAAGAAATAAAAACTATTCTATGAAAACGCTACAGTTCGTAGCTAGACAATAAAAACGGTGATATATAAATAAAAAAATAATAAATGTAGGTAGGTATTACGCTGATTAAAAAAGGGGGAGTAATTATAAATAAACAAAATTAATGTAAACTATAAACTAAAAACAATAATAATAATCTCATAAAACAAGAAAGAAGAACGAAATTAGTGGTGCGGTCGCCAAAGCGGCGGCTATCGTTGGCGGACCTTTGTGCAAAACTCGGGCGGGAACAGCTTTGGGTTTCTGGGCCCAAAGAGATACCCACTACCCTCAAGCACCAACTCGACACATAATGTTTGGGCCGAACTCAGCCTACTCCGATATCTAAATTGCGGACTCGGTTCGTCCTCGGCCGATACCCTGCCTATTTCAGCTTATTCGCCTACCTTGGTGGCAAACAAAACAATTAAAATCTGAAAAAAAACAAACTCGGAGAAGACTGAAGTCGACCGGTCGACTTTGTACTTCGACGAGTTCCGCTTCTGCCAACACAATTGACTAGTTCCATAGAAATACTTTTTAAAATAATAAACAAAAAAAACAATATTTTAAAACTGAAAATTATATCAAATTTAAATTGCCAACGCTCAAAAACAAAATAACCGCCGTGTGGCGTACGTGTTGCTTCGGCTCTCGAATAGGCTGAAAGGTTGGTACGCCGAGTAAATATATGTAGTCCACAGTTACCACAAATTCCACGATGTTCGGAAATATATTAATATTCAACAATAAACCTTGTACTGTATTTGAAGGGTTCTGACTTTTGGTAACTTATGGTTTGCGCCTATATAGTTTGGCGTACTCACTTTGGAACTTACCCTCAAACCCTTTGCAAATAGTGCCTCAAAAATTATCCGCCGATGAAAACCATAAACGCCTTCGTACAAAAACAAGCACTTCTTATCACCAACAAAATTAGAAAAACCATTACCAATTGTCGCAAAAATAAAAACAGGATTTTAAATAATTTACCACTGTCAATTATTTAATAATTTTTTTTTTTCTTATTTGAATTTTGCCGCCGACCGTGAACACCACTATTTTCGCTGACAGCTAGGAAACGTTTGTTCGCCTTCTCGAATACGTCTAGCTAACCAGCCTAATTTCGAAATTAATCGGAACACGTAAAACCACTATCCGTTGGTTCTCAAGGTATATGAGACCCGTTTGGGGTTAGCAGCACCAGTATGGAGGAGCCGTCCCTTCACGTCACTCCACCCTTCTGCCATTTATTATTTGTCAATTTGCTCCCCACAGTGTGTCCTACCCTTTTGAACAACGAAACTCGGAGATGTAAACCCATTATTCGACTTTACCATCCAATCCATCTGTCATTCCCTGACAGCCCCAAAACCAAATGACAAAAAAAACAAACATTTTGGGTTTTCAAGAAAAAGCCATCTAAATTGCTAGACAAAAAAAAAACTTTAAATAACAAGCAATCATTCACAAAACCCCGTAGTGACAACGCCCGCACCATGGCCGACGACAAGAAGGCGGCAATTCCACCGTGAAAAAAAAACATTTTGCCGATGAACAATAAAGCGAACACTACCTCCCGCCCATCCATCCCCACAAGCGTAGACACATCTGGATTGATGGCGGTGTTCAATAGACAATTACCACTGAAAGCGAACCCGATACAAGTCCATCGCTGCGGACCCATTCCGGTAATGAAGCTAAGGGTTTCCATTTTCAGCAGCGTTGTTGATGCACTGTCCCACGCCACCTGCCAACGAATTGAGCCAAGTGGAGGAACCTGCAAGGAATAATCCTCACTCGCATCAATCCTTTACCAACCGTAAGTAGGAACCTCTACATTTAACTTTTACCTTACATCAGTTGCCTTGAATTTTAAAAAACGTTGGCCATTATGTTCCATGATGCCTCGTTGTCAGACCGCCTTCAATGAGTGCGCTGCAAAGGGAAACCCTGCACGGTCAGATCGAGACGCCTGGCTACCCTCAGGCGGCCGTAACAAACCTCCGGATTTGGGCAATATTTAAAGTATCCCCAAAAAATTGAAACGTGGGGAAGAACCCACTAGAATAATGCCGGACAATTTGCCTTATTGGTGCACGTACCTTTTTTTTCTACTACCTGTTTAATTCACCGAACAATGTTTTCTATCCGGTTTCGGTTTTCTTTGGTTATGCCTATACGTACTTCCAGTAAAAACTTACTAACTCTGTTTGAATATAGTATAGGTACAAGCTAGAGGTTGTCGTTTTCCTTAAAATCATTTAGATCAGGGTATCTATTTCTTTTAAGAAATGGATTTGAATAAAAATGGATTCAGGAGGTGTACTATGGGACGTTTGTAAGTATATAGTAATTTACTATTGCAAAGAACATACAAAAAACAGACAACATAACATAACAAATTAGATTTTAAGTACATTTTAGGTTTATTTTATTTTATGAAAGTCTAAACGGAAGAATTAGCTCCTAGACGATTTGGTTTACCATTCGGGCCTGTAATACGGTCTTCCATTCCCTATAATTACTTATATGAACTTCTGCAAAATCACAACAAAAATATACACAACAAAAATATAAAGCTATGATTAATCAAAGTAAATACTAATAAAAAAGACAATCGCTGTCACTGCATACAAATAAATAAATTAAAAAACTCACAAATAAATAAATAGACTCTAATAAAAAAACTCTAATAAATAAATAAATAAACTCTGATAAATAAATAAATAAAATCTTAAATAAATAAGTAAATAAAATAAATAAATAAATAGAATAAATACTATAATAAACTCTAATAAATAAATATATATAATAAATAAATAAAAAAAACTATACTAAATAAAACTCTAATAAATAAATACATAATCTGATAATTAAAATATCGCAGAAATGACTAGAAAAAAAACTGCTTGCCAGCGATGAGGTCAGAATAGGAGTTTCCAGTGAGGCAACAAACATTATATCACAGATTTAGGGTTATATCACAGATTTAAAACTTGGTATCACCGAATAAGGTGTTCTTTGGCGTTATTATTGTTTAATATCCTTGGCGTGGAACACTGCTATTTTCTTTCCCTCAAAATTTTCGAGTTTGTAATTATTCTTCCCTACTGCTTTGACTATCCGACATTTAACAAATTAAGGATACAATTTCGCCGACAAACATTTAGATGTGTCACCCAAAATAAAATTCCGCCTGTAGATTTCCTGCCCAGGTACATATTTTACATTACGAGTACGCGTATCATAAACTTTATCACTTTTTTCCTTTGCTCTCATTATGCTATCATTAATTCTGTCTTTAATGCAATGCAACCTATTTTGCCTTGAAAGAGTCAACAGCTTGCCATCGTCGACCATACTAAGTTTCTGAGTCAGTTAATACCCGCTACCATGATTCATCATGTTTACACCAAATAACGCCAAATAAGGTGAGACATCGGTAGCTGCATGAACTGAACTCCTTAATGCCCCTGCGATATCACTCAGGTGCATATCCCAGTCGCGTTGATCTTCTTTCAGGTATGATCGTATTGAAGCCAATAGCGTTCTGTTGACCCTCTCGGAAGCGTTCGACTGTGGCGCATAATTGGCGGTTCGGAAATGACGAATGGCGTACTTTTGCAAGAGACACTGAAAATCTTTGGACACAAACTGTTTACCGTTATCAGAATGTATAACTTGTGGTACTCCAAGCGTACTACAAATGTCATTCGTCAGAAATTTAATTACCTGACCGTAAAAGTTCTAAAACCACAAATTTTGTTTGATGTTCTAACACAACAAACACGTACGAATTTCCAGACTTAGACCTTGGGTAGGGACCAATAAAATCAACATATAGCTTTTGGAACGGACGATCGAAACTAAAAGAACTAGAGACAGGATTTTTTTTTATAATCTACACGCGCTCAAGGGATTATGAATACCCTTTAAATGTTTCAACACAGCGCGGGCGTGAGGGTGAGGTTAAGGAAGATAAAGAATGATAGAAATGATGTGTGGCGCGATATTCGGAGACTGCAGGTGGTTGTTGTTTTAGATTTTATCTCCAGGGATGGCGGCTGAACTAATGCGGAGAAATTTCCGTGTCTTATTTATCGATGTCCCTTATAATTCGCATTAATTTTTGTATTCTTTGTCATATTTTATCGGTATACTAGTTTTACTCAATCGCATGTTGTTAGTTCTATGCCTAAACAGCATGTAATGAGTAAACCAGCCACTCATTGTATGACATTTATTTTTAGAATTGGTTTTTAATGGAAAAATAAGAAGACATAGACTACGGCAGGGATCGAACCTGTGACCATGAGGTTGACAGGCGAACACACAACTATCGCGCCACGGCCACCCCCATACGGTGTACTTAAAATCTGACTAGACGATTTGCTATGCTTGCATATTGCACATTTTGACACGAATTCCTTTGTCTGAAACGTCATGTTTGGCCAGTAAAAATATTGTCGCATTCGGTGGAGGGTTTTTGCAACACCCCCATATGCCGCCTGAGGTGGATACCCAGAGGGTATCAACAGCAGCCAATTGTGCTCTTTCCTTGGCTCGTCAGTCCCTGCGGCGAATGAGTGCTTATAGACAAAATTATCCTCCACCTTCAGGTCCGGCAACTTATTCTGGTTCGAGCAAGTCATTTGAATCAACTCCTTATAGTGGTCGGACTGGAATTCGCCCGAGGTAAGATCAATCAAGGGTGTAACGTCTTCAATTTCGATAATATCTAAGTGTGCCCGAGAGATTGCATCCGGCACGACATTCAATGTTCCTATTCGGTGCTCCATGTCGAAGGTATAGGCTTGCAACTCCTAGCCATACCTAGCCAGCCTCCCACTCAAGTCTTGTCATCAACCATTTTAGACTCGAGTGGTCGGTGATGACGGTAAAAGCCATACCCTCGACATAGTGCCTGAACTTTTTAACTGCCATTACCGCCATACATTTCCTCTCGGTCACACTGTAGTTCCGCTGACAGGAATTTAACTTCTGTAAGAAGTACGAAATCAGAACTTCTCCACCCTCATCGTCCTTCTGAAATAGTACTGCTCCGATTCCAGAATCGGAAGCATCACACTGAATATAAAACCGGTTTTTTAAATCAGGATGTGAAAGTACGGGTGCAGTAGTTAAAAGCCGTTTTAATTCTTCAAATGCTGCCACTGCCTCATCCGTCATTTTAAATTTCGCATCCTTCTTTTTTAGCGTATCCGTTAGAGGAGCAGTCAGGCTGGAAAAATCTTTGATGAACCGCCTATACCACCCTGCAAAGCCAAGCAGCCGGCGGACTTGTCTGGCATTTTTCGGAATAGGAAAATTGATCACCGCTTCGACTTTGGCCGGATCCGTTTTCAACTTCCCACCACTAACGATAAAACCCAAATACTTCAACCCCTTGAAGCAAAAACGGGACTTTTTAAGGTTGATGGTGTGATTTTCATTCCTTAAGCACTCAGCCACTTAGCTCAGCAAGGCGATATGTGCAGCAAAATCTGGCGCGATGATCAACAAGTCGTCTAAATACACGAAAACTTTGTCCCTGAGGAATCGCCTTATCCATTAGTCGGCAAAGCCTTTGAGCTACATTGCACAACCCAAATTGCATTACTTTAAACTGGTATAAGGGTCTCCCCGATACCGCAAACACAGTTTTTTCTCTACTCTTCTCCACCGGCATTTGCCAAAACGCTTCTTTTAAATCTACACTACTAATAAAGTAGGTATTGGGTAGCCGGCTGATGAGCCCGTCTATATGAGGAAGAGGTGTCGCGTCCTGTTTGCTCAACGCATTGACCTTACGCGAATCCAGACAGAAGCGATACTTAATAGTACCGTCTCCGGTTGGCTTCTTGATAAGGACGACAGGGGAGCACCAAGGACTCTCACTCTCTTCTATAACGCCGAGGTCAAGCATCCGGCCTAATTCTTGATATAACAATGCTTGAACCGCTGGCGAAACAGGGTAGTGTCGCTGCTTAACAGGATCCGCCTCTCCGGTATCGATGACATGTTCCATCAATGATGTTTTTCCAAGGCCATGTCGATTATAATTGAGAAATTTCCACCTGACCGTCTCTAATTCGGATCGTAGCTCTGGTGTTATTCAGTGAGTTTCACGTAGATCTGCTTCCTGCCCTGGAACCGAAACAGAACTGACTATATTCAGTTCAATGCCAAAAATCTTCCAAAAATCTACCCCTAGGTACAATTCTTGTTCTAAGGAAGGTAAAGTGTAACTGTTTGTGTACTATTTTTGTACAGGACTGGTTTTTGAACTTTCCCGGTTATCGCTTGAGATTTTCCGTTGGCGGTATTCACACCAGCTTTATAAGGGAGAATGCTCATTTTACTAGCATTCAAAAGTCCATAAATCCTTTACCTAAAATACTGACGCTGGCCCCACTGTCCAACAAAGCCAGCATTTCCTTACCCCCAATGCACACCTTAGCATAGGGTCAGTGACCACATCTAATACAGTCGACGAAAGGTTATTTTTAGTCTCTTTTCTAATTTGATAGCGGGTCCAGATATTAAGTATTCTCTTACTCACTCCGGTATTAACTCCGCTAAAAATTCTATTCCTTGCTAACCCGTACTCTCTCAATCTTATGTGTAGTGGTAATATTTTTTTACGCTTGGTATTAACCTCATTCTTTTTCTCATCATAACATTTTGAATTTAATTTCCCCAGAAGGATTTTTTTACTCTTTGGCTGGGGGAGTCTGTGTGGAACACGATTCCCACTTTGACATCGCATTCCTGGCCCTGTTTCCCGGATGGCATCTAGGGCATTTCGGAGCGATGAGCCCTTCCAAACCGCACCGGTAACAAAATAGTTTTCTCGTACCCGAGGGGCAATCCATAAATGAGAGGCCCTGTACCTTACAGTTCCAGCACGTCAGGTACTTGGGATTCCCCAATCCACGAGACGTCTTCAGCGGAGTCGCTGCATGCTGAAGTGCAGCGAGTTGTTCATCGCCGAACGGAGCTTGCTCCTCATTCATTTCCAGCTCGTTAGCGATATACCGATTAATTGGCCGTTGAATTTTTTTCGGCATCTTTACACGCCCTTCGCAACTGTTCCATCGTATAGATCGCTTGAGGATATACTCGTACCAACTGGCTCAACTTCCGACTTAGGTTGCGCTTGAGAATCAGAACCAGCTCTGCTTCTGGCAACGGTATTGCATATTTTTATAACTATTTACCCATATTCCAAAACTTAATAAGTTCTATTTATATTCTTATCTACCCTAAATGACTAAATTTGCAGCTATTCTACACCACCTGTAAGCAAAAAAAAAACTACTATAAAAAAAACATGGACTTAAAACTAAATAACTACCTTCACCCAAAATTATACAGAATAGTTTTTTTTTCCTTTTTTCTCTCTAATAAATAATATATAACTTAAACTACACCTATAACTATTCTATAACTAAAGCTAACCTACCTATCTTAATTTTCAAATAACCCTACACTAAAACTTAAGCTCAGAACAAAACTATCTTGTAACGAAGACTAAATCTAAATTGATGTTTTTTTTCTTTTGTATTTATTTCATTATTATTTTATATTTATTTTAAGGTTTGTGAAGTTTTTAAACTAAATCCTAATTATTCTAGTAACAACTAGTGTAGTAACAAGAAAAACTTAAAATCGAAAAAAAAATTATTTTTTGTTACAAACTCTAAACTTAATTAATGGTAAACTATGTCTTATAACTAAATCTTAACTAATAAAAATAAAATACAGCTAAAATCAAACAAACTACATCTTACCCAATCTAACGCTTGTTCAATGTTAACCAAATATTTAAAATTATCAATACCAAATTTTACTTAACACTTTGCCATTACTTGTTATTTTGTTGTTATTATATTTTCTTTTTTTTTTGTTAACACAGGTAAACAAAAAAAATTAACAATCCTCACTAATATTGTTAACTTTTTTTTATGTATTCCGAATTTGCAATGGTTATTAAAATTGTATTTATACTTTGATGCTATTTTCATACGAATACGGAATTCTTTTTTTCCTGTTTACGGATACTACACTACAGCACGGTATTCTATATGAATCATTTCATCTCAGTGTGGTAGCCAACTCAATCATAACACATTCATACTTTCTTTTATACTTCGTTTTACACTTCCCTTTACACTTCTATTCACTCCACCATTTACACTTACATTCAACTTCTGTTCACTACTCCACTCCTACTTACATTCACACTTCTTTTCCCTCTTCCATTCGTTGTTCAATTCATACCTACATTCCCTCTTACATTCACACTTGCATTTACACTTCCTGTCACACTTGCATTCACAATTCTATTCACTGCTTCATATGCACTTACATTCACTCTTGGTACATTGATTGCTGCCCTCAAAATCAGAATTCTCCGTCGCAATTGATTTGGCATTCTCAGGAGCTATCCCGATCAAGACTAACGTTTCCTTCTGACTCTGATTACCGCAACCAACGTACACTTTCAGAAGACACTTAATCACATCCTCAATCAATTCAACTTCTCGTCGCAATTTGATAGGTACGTCAAAAACTTTCTTTTCAAAGATATACGGGAAGTCTCATTTGATTTCGGATGTGACTATAATATTTAGTAATCTGTTTCTCGTTGTTATCACCGATGATCCCGGAACCACTCGCCGCATTTGATTAGGTATGCATCTGCTTTCCTGAACGAGACTTGCCAGTAATTCCGGCTTCGCCCATGATAACCCACAGAAACTACCTAGACAGTTCACGTAAACAATCATACCGACCAAAATCGAGCTATTTTACGCCTTTTAAACTGGCCTAGACGGTGCGAGAGACCGCACAAATCGACTTCGCAAATAACAACCAAGGAAGTTCGTAAGACCAGATGTTTTTATGATAAGAATGTCAAATAAAAAGAAATTCGTTCAAAATTATTCCATTTTTTTATTTCCAGTGTATTTCTTCAAACACCAACTAAACTGTACCTCTTTTTTATATTATTATTATTTTTGCTTATTTTTATAACTACTTACCCATATTCCAAAACTTAATAAGTTCCATTTATATTCTATATTCCGTTTTTGCAATGATTACATACTTGCTTTTTAAAGCCATTTTTCGTATAATTTGATGACTTTGAATACTTAACAACAACTTGAGTGTGCTACCACCAAGTTTTTTTCTCAATTGTTTTTGGCTAGAATTATAGCTATTTCACGACCTGCCAAGGTAGATCATCAGATTCCTTTGTTCTAGTGGTGCTGGTCTACTTTTTCATTTTAATTGAAAAACTTCTTGTGCCTTCATCGTGTATTGAACATTGACCTGCATTTTATTAGCCACGCAAGTTTGTTGTTGTTTATTCGGGTTCTTTCTTATTTTCCCCTTACTCGCTTATAAGCCAACATTTTATTGCTCATATAAGGAGGGAGATTTTTTATGTGAAAGATTTTGACACTAGTCATTTTTATTTGTATTATATTCAGTTTTTGTATGATTACATACTAGCTTTTTAAATCCATTTTTCGTATAATTTGATGACTTTGAATACCGAACAACAACTTGAGTGTGCTACCACCAAGTTTTTTTCTCAATTGTTTTTGGCTGGAATTATAGCTATTTCACGACCTGCTAAGGTCGATCATCAGATTCCTTTGCTGTAGTGGTGCTGGTCTACTTTTTCATTTTAATTGAAAAACTTCTGGTGCCTTCATCGTGTATTGAACCATGACCAGCCGGCTAGTAGCCAACGAACTTCGCATCATTCCACCGAGCCCACGTAATCAGATCCAACATAATGCAGGTTTTTTCTGTTTATCAATTGCATTGAAACGACCAGCCAGCGCTTTTATTAGCCACACAAGTTTGTTGTTGTTTATTCGGGTTATTTCTAATTTTCTCCTTACTCGTTTATAAGCCAACATTTTGTTGTTCATATAAGGAGGAAGATTTTTTATGTGAAAGATTTTGACACTGGTCATTTTTATTTGTATTATATTCAGTTTTTGTATGATTACGTACTTGCTTTTTAAAGCCATTTTTCGAATAATTTGATGACTTTGAAGACCCAACAACAACTTGAGTGTGCTACCACCAAGTTTTTTTCTCAATTGTTTTTGGCTGGAATTATAGCTATTTCACGACCTGCCAAGGTAGATCATCCGATTCCTTTGCTCTAGTGGTGCTGGTCTACTTTTTCATTTTAATTGAAAAACTTCTTGTGCCTTCATCGTGTATTGAACCATGACCAGCCGCCTAGTAACCAACGAACATCGCATCACGCCACGGAGCCCACAAGATCAGATCCAACCTAATGCAGTTTTTTTCGGTTTATCAATTGCATTACAACGACCAGCGCTTTTATTAGCCACACAAGTTTGTTGTTGTTTATTCGGGCTCTTTCTAATTTTAATGTGGCTAGTAAAAGCAGTGGTCGTTTCAATGCAATTGATAAACAGAGAAAACCTGCATTAAGTTGGATCTGATCATGTGGGCTCGGTGGCTTGATGCGAAGTTCGTTGGCTACTAGGGGGCTGGTCATGGTTCAATACACGATGAAGGCACAAGAAGTTTTTCAATTAAAATGAAAAAGTAGACCAGCACCACTAGAGCAAAGGAATCTGATGATCTACCTTGGCAGGTCGTGAAATAGCTATAATTCCAGCCAAAAACAATCGAGAAAAAAACTTTGTGGTAGCACACTCAAGTTGTTGTTCGGTATTCAAAGTCATCAAATTATACGAAAAATAGCCTTAAAAAGCAAGTGTGTAATCATACAAAAACAGAATATAATACAAATAAAAATGACCAGTGTCAAAATTTTTCACATAAAAAATCTCCCTCCTTATATGAACAACAAAATGTTGGCTTATAAACGAGTAAGGAGAAAGTAAGAAAGAACCAGAATAAACAGCAACAAACTTGTGTGGCTAATAAAAGCGCTGGTCGTTTCAATGCAATTGATAAACAGAAAAAACCTGCATTAGGTTGGATCTGATCATGTGAACTCGGTGGCGTGATGCGAAGTTCGTTGGCTACTAGGCGGCTGGTCATGGTTCAATACACGATGAAGGCACAAGAAGTTTTTCAATTAAAATGAAAAAGTAGACCAGCACCACTAGAGCAAAGGAATCTGATGATCGACCTTGGCAGGTCGTGAAATAGCTATAATTCCAGCCAAAAACCATTGAGAAAAAAACTTGGTGGTAGCACACTAAAGTTGTTGTTGGGTATTCAAAGTCATCAAATTATACGAAAAATGGCTTTAAAAAGCAAGTATGTAATCATACAAAACTGAATATAATACAAATAAAAATGACCAGTGTCAAAATCTTTCACATAAAAAATCTCCCTCCTTATATGAATAACAAAATGTTGGCATATAAACGAGTAAGGAGAAAATTAGAAGGAACCCGAATAAACAACAACAAACTTTTGTGGCTAATAAAAGCGCTGGTCATTTCAATGCAATTGATAAACAGAAAAAACCTGCATTAGGTTGCGTGGTGCGAAGTTCGTTGGCTACTAGGCGGCTGGTCATGGTTCAATAAACGATGAAGGCACAAGAAGTTTTTCAATTAAAATGAAAAAGTAAACCAGCACCACTAGAGCAAAGGAATCTGATGATCGACTTTTGCAGGTCGTGAAAAAGCTATAATTCCAGCCAAATACAATTGAGAAAAAAACTTGGTGGTAGACTCTCAAGTTGTTGTTGGGTATTCAAATTCAACAAATTATACGAAAAATGGCCTTAAAAAGCAAGTATGTAATCATACAAAAACTGAATATAATACAAATAAAAATGACAAGTGCCTAAATCTTTCACATAAAAAATCTCCCTCCTTATATGAACAACAAAATGTTGGCTTATAAACGAGTAAGGAGAAAATAAGAAAGAACCCGAATAAACAACAACAAACTTGTGTGGCTAATAAAAGCGCTGGTCGTTTCAATGCAATTGATAAACAGAAAAAACCTGCATTAGGTTGGATCTGATCATGTGAACTCGGTGGCGTGATGCGAAGTTCGTTGGCTACTAGGCGGCTGGTCATGGTTCAATACACGATGAAGGCACAAGAAGTTTTTCAATTAAAATGAAAAAGTAGACCAGCACCACTAGAGCAAAGGAATCTGATGATCGACCTTGGCAGGTCGTGAAATAGCTATAATTCCAGCCAAAAACCATTGAGAAAAAAACTTGGTGGTAGCACACTAAAGTTGTTGTTGGGTATTCAAAGTCATCAAATTATACGAAAAATGGCTTTAAAAAGCAAGTATGTAATCATACAAAACTGAATATAATACAAATAAAAATGACCAGTGTCAAAATCTTTCACATAAAAAATCTCCCTCCTTATATGAATAACAAAATGTTGGCATATAAACGAGTAAGGAGAAAATAAGAAGGAACCCGAATAAACAACAACAAACTTTTGTGGCTAATAAAAGCGCTGGTCATTTCAATGCAATTGATAAACAGAAAAAACCTGCATTAGGTTGCGTGGTGCGAAGTTCGTTGGCTACTAGGCGGCTGGTCATGGTTCAATAAACGATGAAGGCACAAGAAGTTTTTCAATTAAAATGAAAAAGTAAACCAGCACCACTAGAGCAAAGGAATCTGATGATCGACTTTTGCAGGTCGTGAAAAAGCTATAATTCCAGCCAAATACAATTGAGAAAAAAACTTGGTGGTAGACTCTCAAGTTGTTGTTGGGTATTCAAATTCAACAAATTATACGAAAAATGGCCTTAAAAAGCAAGTATGTAATCATACAAAAACTGAATATAATACAAATAAAAATGACAAGTGCCAAAATCTTTCACATAAAAAATCTCCCTCCTTATATGAACAACAAAATTTTTTTTTTTTTTTTTTTTTTTTTTTTTTTATTGATTATAAAATAGCTAACAGTTTTTAATAAACTTACGCCTATTACAAACCTTTAACAAGCTATATTTTAAGTTAATTCAATTTTATTACAGAGATTACATATAAAGTTTAAACATTTTTTTTTTTTTTTTTTTTTTTTTTTTTTTTTTTTTTTTTTTTTTTTTTTTTTTTAAAGATTAATAAATAATTTTACGAAATTAAGTATTAAGAATACTAAAAAGATACAGAATAAATGGAAAAGCCAAAACCAAAAGCAAGCAAAAATTTAAAAAATGGAAATGAAAAATATTAAAAAATTGAAATGAAAGATGAGCCACATTCACGGACAATTCTTAAAATGACAGATTTAGGGTTATCATTAGAAACATGCAAAACATCAAACGTTGAGAAAATTTTATTATGGTACTTTTGAATTCTTATTAAAGGTGATTTAAAAATTAAATTGGTTCGTGAGAAAGGTATATCAAATACAACAGAATGACGACTAAAACGAATCGGAAAATAGATGCTAATAGTCCTTTTTAAATTTGGTGAATCTATTTTATCATATATGATCTTGTATAGGAATAGCTCGTCTAATAAAACTCTGCGTTGAGATAAAGACATCATTTCAAATAACTGTAACCTAACACTATAATCGGAGTGGTTCTTGTACAACTTATATTGAAAAATTCTTGTGAATTTTCTTTGAATGCATTCAATTTTGTTTGAATGGGTTTCGTAAATTGGATTCCAAACTGTCGATGCATATTCAAGAATACTACGAACTAGAGAGTTAAAAAGTGTAATAAATGTCTCAGCTTTACGAAAAAATTTTCCAGTTCTAAAAATAAAACCCATTATTCTTGCTGCTCTTTTTGTAATATTGTTATAGTGAACATCGAACAATAGCTTGGAGTCAAACACGATTCCAAGATCTTTTTGCTCAGTAACACGGGTTATTTCTGTTTCACCTATTCGGTAGCTAAACATTGTTGGTTGTCTTTGACGTGAGAAAGAGATAACACTACATTTGTTCGCATTCAAAAATAGTTCGTTCGAGGAACACCAAG
The DNA here is from genome assembly GCA_910595825.1 of Philhelius pedissequus. Classification (NCBI taxonomy): domain Eukaryota; kingdom Metazoa; phylum Arthropoda; class Insecta; order Diptera; family Syrphidae; genus Philhelius; species Philhelius pedissequus. Next base: position 136,221,379 of record OU343160.1, read on the forward strand.
CTTGAAGAATAGTAATATCCTTTTGAAGTAGAATGCAATCCCTTATGCACGTAATTTCTCGATAAATTTTAAGATCATCTGCATATAGTAATGAAGAAGATTGAAAATTATTTGTTATATCATTTATATATATTAAGAATAAAATGGGGCCTAATATTGAACCCTGCGGTACTCCAGATGGAGGAAAAAAAGCACTCGACTCAAATTTATTAACAACTACTTTATGTGATCTATTTGTCAGATAGGATGTTGGCTTATAAACGAGTAAGGAGAAAATAAGAAGGAACCCGAATAAACAACAACAAACTTTTGTGGCTAATAAAAGCGCTGGTCATTTCAATGCAATTGATAAACAGAAAAAACCTGCATTAGGTTGCGTGGTGCGAAGTTCGTTGGCTACTAGGCGGCTGGTCATGGTTCAATAAACGATGAAGGCACAAGAAGTTTTTCAATTAAAATGAAAAAGTAGACCAGCACCACTAGAGCAAAGAAATCTGATGATCGACCTTAGCAGGTTGTGAAATAGCTATAATTCCAGCCAAAAACAATTGAGAAAAAAACTTGGTGGTAGCACACTCAAGTTGTTGTTGGGTATTCAAAATCATCTATTTATATTCTAATCTACCCTAAACGACTCAATTAGCAGCTATTCTACACCACCTGTAAGCAAAAAAAAACCTACTATAAAAAAAACAAGGACGCAAAACTACATAACTACCTTCACTCAAAATTATACAGAATTGTTTTTTCTCTTTTTTCTCTCTAATAAATACTATATAACTTAAACTACACCTATAACTATTCTATAACTAAAGCTGACCTACCTATCTTAATTTTCAAATAACCCTACACTTAACCTTAAACTCAGAACAAAACTATCTTATAACGAAGACTAAATCTAAATTGATGTTTTTTTTTCTTTTCTTTTATTATTATTTTATATTTATTTTAACGTTTTTGAAGTTTTTCAACTAAATCTTAATTATTCTAGTAACGAAACAAGAAAAACTTAAAATCGAAAAAAAAATATTTTTTGTTACAAACTCTAAACTTAATTAATGGTAAACTATGCCTTATAACTAAATCTTAACTACTTTTAATATTATAAAAAAAAAACAAAAATCAAACAAACTACACCTTACCCAATCTAACGCTTGTTCAATGTTAACCAAATATTTAAAATCAAAAAAACTATGGCTTATTAAAAAAAGCTAAATCTTCACTAATGCTAATGAAAAAAAACTGCCAAGAAACTAAACCTATCTATTATAAACTTACAAAACAACAATAAACAAAAATTGAAAAATCTTTACTTTTAAACGAATCCGGCTATTATATATATTTCTAATTCCTAGCTTTAACACCAAACCAAAAACCAAAAACTTGAGATAAAAAAAAACTAAATGTAAATTAATGTAAATTACCCAACACCTAAAATCAAAATAAAAAACTATGACTTAATTACAAAAAACAAGACCTATTTACTATCAAATTACGAATAAATTATCAATACCAAATTTTACTTAACACTTTTCCTTTACTTGTTATTTTTTTATTATATTTTTTTCTTTTTTTTTTTAAACACAGGTAAACATAAAAAAATTAACAATCTGCAATCTGCAATCTGTGTATTCCGAATTTGCAATGGTTATTAAAATTGTATTTATACTTTGATACTATTTTCATACGAATACGGGCAGCCTTGAACGGAATTCTTATTTTCCTGTTTACAGATACTACACTACAGCAGAGTATTTTGTCTGAATCACTTCATCTCTGAGTGGTAGCCAACTCAATCCTAACACATTCACACTCTCGTTTATACTTCCTTTTACACTTCCATGCACACCTCCAGTTACGATTCTATTCACTCCACCATTTACACTTACATTCAACTTCTGTTCACACCTCCACTCCTACTTACATTCACACTTCTTTTCCCTCTTCCATTCGTAGTTCAATTCAAACCTACATTCCCTTTAACATTCACTCTTGCATTTACACTTCCTTTCACACTTCCATTCACAATTCTATTCACTGCTTCATATGCACTTACATTCACTCTTGGTACATTGATTGCCGCTCTCAAAATCAGAATTCTCCATCGCAATTGATCGGGCATTCTCAAGAGCTATCCCGATCAAGACCTACGTTTCCTTCCGACTCTGATTACCGCGACCAACGTACACTTTGACAAGACACTTAATCACATCCTCAATCAATTCAACTTCTCTTCGCAATTTGATAGGTACGTCAGAGACTTTCCTTTCAAAGATATACGGGAAGTCTCATTTGATTTCGGATGTGACTATAACATTTAGTAATCTGTTTCTCGTTGTTATCACCGATGATCCCGGAACCACTCGCCGCATTTGATCAGGTATGCATCTGCTTTCCCGAACGAGACTTGCAAGTAATTCCGACTTCCCCCATGATAACCCACAGAAACTACCTAGACAGTTCACGTAAACAATCATACCCAAAAAAAACAAGCTATTTTACGCCTCTTAAACTGGCCTAGACTGTGCTGTACGTTTTTTTTTTCTAATTTTGCACGCGCTCAAGGGATTATGAATACCCTTTATACGTTTTTAACACAGCGCGGGCATCCGGCGGGATGTTCTGAGACTAAAGCTGGTTGATGTCTCAGATTTATCTCTAGGGATGGCGGCCAAACTAATGCGGAGAAGTTGAAGCATTGTCCACAAAGAACTTTTTCATTAATATTTTTTTCCTTTGTTTCATATAATTAACTTTTATTTTATTATATCACTCTTTGATTTTATAAGCAAATTATTGTAGGTAGGTACCTACTTAAATATCGAAATTTAGATACATATCTACATACAATACCACAACACCTTATAACACAAAAATTTTAAAAATACCGAAGGTGCACGAAATCAAATAAATCTTTTTTTACTCACAACCGACGGCAAACAATCAACACCATGTACCTACAATGCCGATAAAAAAAAATTGCACAAAATCTTGGTTAAAATGAAAACAAATTATAATATATAGTACCTGAACAAAAAGTAGGCCCAACGGGATATCACAAATTAAAATTGGAATATTCTTCCTACATAGATATTTTATTCAGTTTATAATAAATGTGAGGAAAGAAAAATGCAAAAAGTATATTTTCTTTTATTCTGCTTTATCTTTATGCATTCTTCTCCCACATTAGCTATTTGCCTTACCTTATTTTTTATTTGTCAATCCTTCAAATTCTCCCTCTCTGAGAGTCTGCACAATCTGCAAATTCGTACCTTTGAGCGTAATCCCCAGAGGGCGCGGCGCCTCGGACGTTCCGCTTAATGATAGTACTATGCTATATATATACAATGGACGATTGCCAAATGATGCAGAAACACGAAGAAGCGATAAATCGATTTTCGTTCCGATTTTCACCGTTTCTCGACTATTTTTATCGATTTGACAGTTTCAGAACATCGGCACAGATTACGACACTTCTTTTTTTGGCTTGTTTTCTTGACGTCATAAGTGGAAAAAAACTGGAAATTTTTGTTGTTTGTCCGATGTGGATTAATAGATTTTTTTTTCACAAATGACGTCAATAAAACAATAGTGTCTTAAACTTGTTTTATGTTATTCATGCGTCTTAGATTACCTACATTTTTAATCAACTTTTGTATGTACCTACCGGATTAAATTCTGCATGGCTGTAAGAATAAATAAATATAAAATTTATGAAATGACTTGTAATCAGGGTTGGCCGAACTGTCACTTTTTTGTATAAACTACATTAACTACGTCTGCTACGTAGTGAATGTAGTTAAATGTAGTTAATGCAGTAAATGAAACAAATTGTAGTAGACGTTGTTTCAAATGTCAAATCGTCAAATGTCAACCTTCTTATACCGCGATTTTAAAGCGGATTCTTCTTCTTTAGTGCACCATATCGGAAGGCAGAGTCCTTCGCAGGCGGCGTACTAAATCGTCTCATCGATAATTTCGATTATAGTACTATTAGTAATAGCCGTTTTCTTCGATTTCGGGCAAATTTTTTTATTTCATCGAGAACCATGGGAATCCCGAGATTTCTGTGAAGATATTCGTTTCTAATGTACCAAGGTGCATTTACAAACGATCTTAACAGTTTATTTTCAAATGTTTGTAAGGTATTTAAATTAGAATCTCGCGTACAACCCCAGAGTAGTATACCGTAAGTCCAAACAAGCTTAAGCACCAGCCTGTACAAAATTAGGTTGTTTTCGATACTGAGCTTAGAGTGTTTCCCGAGCAACTAGTGCATATCTCTGAGTTTATAATTTAACTCTTCGAATATCTTTTTCACATGCGTTTTCCATTTTAATTTCGCGTCTAGAGTCATTCAGAGATATTTTGCTGCATTAGCAAACGGAACTTGAACCGTATTAACAAATACCGGTAATCTATTAATTTTCTTATACGTAAAATCTACATAGACTGATTTTACTTCCTTGAGCGATATCCGCCATGTTTTTGATAAAAATAAATGAGATGATTACTGAATGAATTCTTTTTACTTTTTTGTTCTTTAAGGAGGCTTTACATGTATCTTCATCTTCATCTGCATCGACATCTGCAAAAAAAGAGGAAACAAATTAAAAAAAATCATACTTGTGCGATAGAGAGCGGAGACCAAAATGGAGATCATCTTCATGTATGAAGATTATAGGAAGTATGAACCTGAAGATTGCAGATTATAGTGAAGATGAACATGTTCATCTTCATTATAGCATTTTCATTTGCACCATAATTTGTTCCATTGAGGTAACGTATTTTCAAGTTTTTTTACTATTTCACCTCAGTTTGCTTAAAAACAACGAAAACAGCGAAAAATTTCTTCTCAAAACTACATACCTCAACGCTAATAACATCACATGTGAGATGTTTCAAGAAAGTTATAGCAGAGTTCGAATAAGATATTAGTGTGTACCCTTTCTTACTCTTATGTTTGTTTTATATTATGGTCCCGCTCTACTTTTCTTCAAGTCTGTAGATGCAGATCCATGTAAAGTCTCCTTTAAGCACGATTTAGAAAAAAGGCCAATTAAAGTAATTTATATATGGCACAAGAAAAAAAATGTTGGGATACCCCTATTTCTCTAACTATGCTTATACATTTTATTGGCCGGAATCCGGTTTCATTGAGCTTGGTACCTTCGGTGGGATATTTTTAAATTAAAAATTGGGAACTTGTTCATATTCGGTTTAAATTCTATTGATTTTCTTAATTTTACCATAATGTAGGAGACGTAGCAAATTGTAGTAAATAAGACGCGTAGTTTATTCCATTTACTACGCGTAGTTTTTGACGTAGATTAATTTTATTTACATTTTATTGTTTGGATGGTGTGATTGATGGGTTGTTGTTGCTGCTGCTGTTGTCGTCGCTGACGGCACGGGCAAAGACAATACTTTTTCCTAAATAAAGGAAAAGAAACAAAACTGTAGTAACTTGGTGGTCTAAATTCAATTGTTTTTATCTAAGTACTTACCATGATTGCTTTAGAGGATGGTTTTTTTTATTTGGATTTGATTTAATAAATAATGAGCAAGCAATTCATTAAATCCCAAACTGGTTGCCATATTTATATTTTGTTTTGTTTTTGACACTTCAATTGTTGATAATTATTGTCTGGCGCGTCCTGATTTATATAGTTTATCTCGTCTCACAATACTAATTCATGATGGCCGCCGTAGAATTTGTTTATATTTCTCAAGGCTAGATGTCGCTAAACCGCAATTTCGCAATTTAAACCGAATCTCTTATACAAAGAAATTGGATTTTTTTCTAAAAGAATTGAATTCTCTCGAATATCTTTTTGAAGACGGATTTACACAGATTCTCACACTGATATTCACACACACAACAAACTTGACATTTCGGAGATGTCAATTCTTGTTATTATTTACAAAACGTTTTCATGCTAACTTTCCTATTTGTTGTGAAGAGGGGGGTAAAATTTCTAAATTTGTTATTGATTTTATTTGATTGGTGAATAAAATCAAACAATTTAGCCGTTGGATTCGTGGAACGGGAAGATTTTGCATTTTTTTTGAACCGTGTTACTTGAATTTTATCCGCCGCGCGTAATAGACGACAATTTAATAATATAGTTATAAATTTAGGCAAAATTACTCACACAAAAAAATAGGTTTAATGATACATTTTTTTAAGAATTTAAGTCTAAAGGCTTACCGAGTAGCACATAATTCGATTTATAACAAGAATTCGGTTGTATTTGTTTTGTTGAAGTAATCTGCAGCATTATTTGTTGAAACTTAGTTTCTCATTTGTTCATTGAAAGCAGTTGTAACTTTGTGAACGTTACAAATTGGTTTTGTAAAAGTTTGAACTTGTTGCCAAGAAACTGAAAGTGTTATTAAAAGATTATAAGAAAGTTGTTGCGAGGCAAAAGGAATGGAAGGTGATCTATAGAGTATCTGAAAAGGAATAGGCAGGAAAACAGGATGGGAAGTGTTCGGAAAGGAGGGAGCAGAATATCAAGTTCCGAGGGCCACGCCCTGCTTGCGAAGAGAGGCATTTAGCTCGCCGGAATGGGCGGGGATCTTGCTCCCAAAACTCAACCTCACCCGCAATTAATACATATATAAGGCCAAAAAAAATGAACAGACAACGGACGGACAATCACCACTTCAAGTCATTGATGGTATCGGTGCAGTATAGCCAACCCACCCAACCATGAAATCGCTTTGCTTCATTTGGATTTTCCCCGAAAAGTAGATGTCCATGTTCGCTTCACACCATCTTCACCAAAACGATCGAGCCATCTTCCACAACCCTAAAAAATAATCTTTAACCGACCATGATTTCTTTGGTGGAAATCAGAAAAAGAACGAACAATTTCATCAATGATAGCGTGAATTGCAACTTTCCTTGAAGTATAAACCACAAAATTGACGGAAGGTATTATTAACTTTACATATTACAAAAAAAAATACATAGAACACAATTTTATCTTCAACTATATCTTTAAAGTTTATTCGAAATACAACGCAAAACGACAACTGAAAAAGGTGGAAAACTTGAATATGAGTTCTTTCCTGACCGAACAATCCCAGGACAAAAGGCTTTAAAATCACTCTTCTTAGAGTCTTTCCCAAACAGAGGTTGCGGATCAAACAAGATACCCTGCCTACATGGTGCTCCTTGGAGGGGGATAATATTTCTTTAATAAAACAAAAAAAGAACAGCTAAGCGCGAGGACCGGTCTATAGGAATAACACTACGTTTTTCACTTACAAATGATTTTAAATTGATAAATTATTAGAGGATGCAACAAAAAAAAAACAAAAAAAGAAGCACTTCAACGCTCGTAAAAAAATTCATACATATGATACATTGATTAGCAATTAGAAATATTAAAAAATTTGTATAACGAAAATTTTAAATTTATATATAAATTTTATGTAGTGGCTTTTAGTGAAATTCTTGTCTTCACGTAGGCACACTCGGCTGATTCTTCCTACTACCTACTCAGCACAAATGTATAAAACATCAACTTTTCTGTTGACGGCATTGATACTATTTCCAAAGATAAAAGCTTAGTCATGATGTCTTCCGACACGGTTTGGAAAGGCTATCTTGGTCCAATCGTGTAACCAGAAATTCTCCTTACTCGAATGATCCTCCAAATTAGTCACTTTGTTTCTTAAGCCATTGTAAATGTATCCGCCCAAGTTCTATTAACCATTTTTACCTCCATATGCTTTAACCTTTTGTTGATGGTTGCTGGTCCTTCGGAATTCGGAAAACATAGGTAGAGGATCCCCCCATGGTTTTCACCTTGTTGTGGTGGTGGGCTTACGCTTGACCCTCCAGCAATCCAGCTATAGTGTCAAGCCGCCAAGAAAACCAAGAACAAACAGAGATGTTAAAAAAAAAGATTTAATATGGATAAAGTTACGAAAGGGAATAAAAATCGAGTGGGGATATACACTCAAGTGTCGGCAGAAGTCACGGCTGCGGCGAGAGCTTGGCTTCGGGAGAACCTAAGTCGCCAGTGACAAATAAGTTAGTAACATATAATGCAGAAAACAAAGCAAAAGACTGCACTCCAACCTTTAGTATTTGGGCCGTGAAAATGGATGTAACTCTGGAGTCCATCATGGAATTCACTGATTCTCAGGATGATGCTGGGGGGAGAGATGGCGTCAGATGAGGAGAATCGCATCCTCAATGACGATAACTATCAATCCTTCGCTAGCTCGGAAGGCTCGCACGCAGATGTCACCGTATCCGAAAACCCTACGAAAGGGCAAAAGAATGAGCCCCCTTCAGGCGAATCAGTGGCCAAGACCCTGGTATTGCCGGACGCTAAGATTACCTCGACTTCCAACAAAGGATCTGGGAATGAATTATCCAAAGTCTACGAGGATGGCACAGGGTCTTCCAAGACCGTGCTGGCAACCATTTCTGAAGATCGATGCCCACCTTGCAGTGGGCCCACATTAATCCAAGAAAATGATGCAAAAAAAAGAAGAACAAGGATAAAAATCTGAACCAGGAATCCAAAAGGATCGTAAACGCCCGAAGGGCCGTACTTAGATATGGCAAGGACGATTTAGATAAACTAAGTGTCCGAGATCGAAGATTCTTGCCAGTGTAGATGCCCAGATGGTGCCAACAGTCACAAAAGATAACGACATCAGAAAAAGCACCACCGATGATAAAAGTGCGTCTTCCTCCAAACGACTCAGAGGAACAGCAACCCACAAGGGAGAAAGATTACAGGTCCTAAACACTTAAGGGTCCATCAAGCTGATACCAAAAGTCGCAGAAAAAGGAATAGGCACAATGACTCGACCATCACTCCAACCTCGGTCAACAACCCTAAGACGGCAGCCAGTACCAGCAGGATGGCCGATATGCTGACAGAGAGCCTTCAACTGGCCGTCATCAATGAGAGACGCTCTGAAAAGCGTCTGACCAGAGAACAATGGTCTCAAGTGGAGGTAAAACTGCTCGAGTGTGTGTACAATAAGATCCTAGCTTCCACGCCGTTTGCGCCAAACTTCGGGCCGCTGTTGACGGTGAAAGGGTTCAAAATTCTTGCCTGTACTGACCAACCCACTTAGAAATTGCTAAAGAAAAAAATCAAAGATATGAAAGATCTACGTAAAGGGGTCGAATTAAATTTACCCCCCAAAAGCAGCCTCTTTACTAGACCGCAAGTAGGAATAAATGTCCCGGGCCCTCGCATTGAGAAGGAAATGCTGGAGAGACTCCTCGGAGCTCAAAACTGCAGCCTTCCCAGTGCAGATTGGCAGGTTATTAGGATGGAAGAGCCCACAGCAAGGGGCCAAGAAGCAATAGCCATGTTAATGATGAAACAATGACAATGCTTACATCTAAGTGATCCAGAATAAGATTTGGGATAAACGAGCTAAGATTGCGATCTGTAAAGGTAGCCAATTTGCAAGCAAGAAGAAATAAATATGATGAAAGTGCTACAACTTAACATCCAGCACAGTAAGTTGGCCTCTGTCACCTTAATCTCGTTTATAACAAATAACGATATCGACATAGCCCTAATCCAGGGACCATGGGTCAATAGCGGCAAAATATACGGACTTAGGTAAAAAGACCATATCCTTTTCTTTAATAAAAGAAACTCAGAAGGTAACTATCGTGCATGTATAATAGCGAAAAAAATATCAATCTTTTTCTCCTATCTTCCCACAGTAATGCGGGCATGACGACAGTAAGGTGTGAAAGAATGGGGTCCCCGCCACTAATTTTAGCCTCTGTCTACATGCCAGGTGATGAACCGGGCCTTCCACCATCTGGTGCTATGGACGACTGGTGCTGTCAGCTGCAAGTAAGTGTGGGTGAGATTTACTGGTCAGCTGCGATTCTAATGCCCATAATATGCAGTGGGTAAGTACCGATATTAACACAAGAGGTTAGTCACTTTTTGAATTTATAATTAAGAACAATATATTGATTATTAATAGAGAAAATGAACCCACCTTTATCACTGGAAGGTGTCAAGTAATGTAACATTCTCAAACCATAGAATGATAATTTACCAAATAGAACGTGAATTAGAAAGCCCAAAACCCTACAAAAATACCAGGAAAACAAACTGGGAAGCCTTCAAATTAAGTATGGTCTCATCTTTGGGCCAATCTAATACTTCATTCTTGGTCAAGCGCCAATCACAGTAATGAACCTACTGATTGGGATCATTACAAGATCAGCAAAAATGAATATAAAAATAGAACTACCTACGCAAAAATAGCAGCAAATCAGCAAATTAAATATTGACTACGGACCTACTCAAAACTAATACAAATTAAATAAAGCCTATGGTAAAAAAAATCATAGCACAAAACGAAGCCAATAACCGCCTACAAGAAGACTGCACGACGGAAGAGTCTAACCATACCGGCTATTACTTCCCTCAAGGGAGTATAGAAAAGGTATTGGAATCTTCAAATGATACCGATTGCCTTCGGGCCGGATCTGGAGATTCACAAGACAATGATAAAGGTGCTAGCAAAAATCTTCGCATAAAAAGGGCGCGAGGCAAAACTTTCAAAAATAAGCGCATGGTAAAAGAGACCATGGCAGACAAAATTAAAAGCCCAACAGAAAGTAAGACTGAGATAACAAAATCTCAGCAGAATGTGAGCCTGAGGTAACGCAAAATAAAAAATTATACATAACACTTGAGCAACGTAATCAACAAATGGTAGAAGTCCCATTCAAGCACAAGTTTTCTTCCCCACAAAATATAATAATAAAGAATAAAGAAATAATCCCGGGAGTATATTTAGGCAAAAGTATAGTAAGACCTAATAATAATAAAATTAAAATACTAATGCTGAACACTCTTGAAAAGAAGAGGAATTTAAATTAAGCAGACTTAAATTGAGAATGGGATGCTCTCGACAACTATAATATTATTTCTTCAGATAATCACCAAGATCGTCTACAGAAAAGACTATCAGATTTGAAATCGGTAATAAAACTGGACAATTGCAATCAAGAGGAACAGAAATCAATATTAAATATTTGAAGGGAATTTAATGATCTATTCTTTATCAAAGGTGACTACCTCACCCACACAAATGCAATGGAACACAAAATAGTAACAAATAATAATAGTTCCCCTTTATTTTTAAAACCCCATAGACTACCCGAAAGCCAAGAACAAGAAATTCACAAACAGGTAAAGGAAAATCTTAAAGATTCAATTATTAAACCCAGTTTTAGCCCCTGGAATTCACCACTCCTTTTGTTCCGAAAAAATCTGGTGATGATGGCGAGAAAAAATGGAGAGTCGTCGTCGACTTCAGAAAACTCAATGAGCAAACGATCGGAGATGCGTATCCATTACGGAATATCACCGACATCTTCGACCAACTAGGTCAAGCAAACTATTTCAGTACTTTTGATTTAGCTAGGGGGTTTCACCAAATATTGGTAGCTGATTTTGATAAAGAAAAAACAGCTTTCAGCCCACCATTTGGCAACTACGAATATAATCGTATGCCATTTGGTCTGAAAAACGCTCGTGCTACATTTCAGCTACTCATGAATAATGTTCGCATGGGTCTGCAGTGCATTGAATGATTTGTTTACGTAGACGACATAGTCGTCTATGGATATGATCTCGATAAATACAATGGAAAGCTCGTAAGAATTCTGACACTCCTGCGACAACATAACTTGAAACTCCAGCCGGACAAATGTAACTTTCTAAGAAAAGAATTCATTTACTTAGGGTATATCATTTCTGAAGAAGAAATCAAACCTGATCCCGAAAAAATGAATGCAGTCAAAACATTTCAGATACCAAAAAAACCTAAAGATGATAAATCATGTCTGGGTTTCGTAGGTTACTATCGAAAATTCATTCCCAACTTCGCAAATTCAGCCAAACCAATAACCAAACTTAAAAAAAACACGGATTGTAAATGGGACGCATTTTGTGATGAATCATTTAGAAGTTTGAAACAAAAAATTATTGAACCTCCCATACTTTCATATCCAGATTTCAGCCGAGAATTTATTGTCACTACAGATTCCCGCGATTTAGCCTTAAGAGCGGTCCTTTCACAAGTCCCGATAGGACAGGATAAGCCAATTTCCTCTATAAGTCAAACCCTGAATGGTCAAGAAACACGATCCGAAAGGAGCTTAAAGCAATCGTTTACGTTCTCAATTAATTTCGTCCGTATATCTATGGACGAAATTCACTATTTATACTGACCATAACAATCTACTATGGTTAATTGGGCAAAAAAAAAACCACATCTAGGTTATTGCGATGGCGTATCTTGATGGAAGAATACGACTTCAATGTCGTCCACAAACAAGGCAATGCACTGTCATCGCAGATGCACTGAGCAGATATTCAACCGAACACAATAAAGAAAACAAGGTTCTAGTGACAACTCGTAATCAGGCAAGAAATCAGGGAAATATGAGTACTACCACAATCCAGAATCCAGATAGTGTAGTAACACTTTCAAGTTTTACGCTACATGAAGAAAAGGGATCAATCTATCAAAATAAAATTAAAATTAAAGTCATTATTGACATTGTTGACACTATAGAGGATGAATTTTCAATGGATAAATTCTCAAATTTCATTAAACCTGATATAGGGAAAATTTCTAATATTTCAAACAAACACGAAACATTTTTATAACTACCCTACCTATCCCAGTTAGAATCCCCAAAGATATAGAAATTATTAAAACATGTCTCACTTCGGTTACCGATCAAAACGTTAATGAACAATGTATCGGATTCGCGTTACCCTGTATGAATACTGAATCGAAAATTAAAGTGAAAACCATGATTACAACCCTTTTTCAATACCAAATCAAAAACATTTATATCTACACTATCGAACGAATATTTCTGGACGATGATAAAGTTATAAAAACAGTGCTGTATGATTTCCACGATTCCCCTTTCGGAGGCTACCAAGGTTTACAAGAACCGCAAAGAAAATTAAACAAAAATATTTCTGGCCAAATATGAATGCAGACATTAAAAATTATATACTTCACTGTTAATCATGTCAGACATGATTCCGCTCTTAAAATAGATACTCAAATAACTCGTCTGTGTACCTGCACCATAGTAGGACTAAACGATCTAATGACAGACATAACGCATAAATGCAATCTACTCAATTTGCCAGTCAATAAACAAAGATCAAAGAGAGGATTATGCAGTAGGTATACTGAGTAAATCACTCTTTGGCACTCTATCCGAAGATGATGCAAAATATTATGACCAACAGATAGAAAAACTTAAAACAAACGAAGACCATTTATCAATATTAATACATAACCAAACATACGTTTTGGGAAAAACCCTTAATATTTTTAACAGAACTCGATAAGTTCCAAAAAACCAAATCTAACTTCTTAATGAAAAATTTGAAGAAATATTAAAATTAATGGAAGTTGGATTAATTGTAATCAAAATGAACAAATGGTAAATGATATAGAATCACTTATTTCATACACATCTTTAGCCGTCCTACACCACCAAATTTTATTAAACGAAATCACTTACTCCGTAACCGAAGTAAGACATGGATAACCACATCCGGCTGTAATAACACCCGAACAATTAGAAACTATTTTAACAACAATGCTTAAATAAATCCCAAGAAACACAAAACTACAAATTTCCATAAAACAAAAGATATTTTACCCCTACATAAATTAAGCACCATCACATCCTCAATAAATCATTTATGAAATAAAATTACCATTGCCCTTCACCGACAATTATCAATTATATAGAATTTCACCTTTCCCTACAAAAAGTCAAGATAAATTTCTCTACATTCAACCCAAAATAAATTTTGTCATCGTAGATTTCGGTAAAAAACATTACTACGACCTTTCTATTTCTGAACTTAATAAATGCACCAACCAAATTGAATCGTTATTATGCCCTATCACGCGCCATTAGTAGGATACTAATGCAAGCTAAATGTATATGTATATACTACAAAATTTAATATAAGAAAAACTAATGCCAAAAATAATCTCTTATTTTGTTTTTATTTTTTATTTAGTTTCATCAGCTTCTCATCATAAATATCACATCATATCCGCCTTGCAGGCGCGCATTTGCAACATCTAAATCGTGCAATATGGGGTCCTGAATAACATCCTTCTCCTTGGACTTTTCCCTTTGGCAGAGGCACATACTCTTGAGTTTACGAATCGAATTCAATTGAAAAACTGTCACTCCGACCTTTCCGTTTAACAGCTCCACTATAAGCTCCAATATAAGCTATTACGATAACTATACTACTAACTAGCTACATTGAAGTTACAAGAGCAAGTTTGCGCGATCCAGTCCTGCATTTTATTTTTTACCGATAACGTGCACACAAATAGGCAAATTTATTTACTCATATTTTGAGGTTGAGGTTAGCACCGTCATTTCTATCTTTTTCACATGTTTCGAATCCAAACAAAAATAAACAAATACATACTACTGAATATCGTAATAGAAAACTTGTGAGCAGTTCTCCAGCAACATCAAATTTATATACCTTATAACTATACTAAGAATCAAGGCAATCTTACTTATACTGACCTTAAACTTATATAGGATAACAAGACTACCTATACCTACTAACAGCGTCAGTGTTTAGCTACACTTAAACTGTTAGCTCCAAGAGAAAGTTCGTACGATCCAGTCGTGCATTTTATTTAAAGTAAGCACAGCAGCAATGTGTAAGGAAGCATTTGGTGAGGAGCAGAACAAATTATAAGATACTAATGCGTGGTAATATGTCTAAGCATTTGTGTTTTTAATTCAGAATCGCATTACCTGCTTTGTAGGTTTACACTTCGCTTTCGAAAAAAGTATACATCGGAGATTCGGATAATTCATCACTGCCGAAGTCTTCTACGGGAGTTTAGATACGAATCTAAAAGAGAAAAAAACATAGTCACAGGAAACCTTAATAAGTAATTGTCTCACCAGCATGCACATAGCATAAGGACCCATAAGGAAGTTCTTAGTCAATTTGTTGACCAACTTAGAAACAACAAAACGATCAGATTTCCCGATATGATACAGCAGCCCCAATGCATAGTACTGCACATTATATTTCCTCTGTTTACGGCCTCCTGAGCTTCATTGGCACAACGAGCTTGAATACATCCCCAGCTTGTCCAGCCAGTCGCAGAGAGATAATAATAATAAAATGATACCTACGCTTTCTTTTTCGTGTTTTTATTTTTTTGATAACTATTGATGTTTAAAAACGTTAAGTATGACAATTTGAATAAAGTGGTGGTTCAGTTTGTATTCTATTTTAAATCAATTTATTCAGCAAAGGTGTGTTCGATTTGTATTTTAGTTATACTGAATGTTTTCATTCAATTTGCGAGATAAATTTGTGCAAACAATCTCAATTTGGAAATTTTATATTGTATGGGAAATGAAATAATTTGGGACTCAATTTGCAAATTGTCAACGAAATTACGTAATTTGCCCTAATAAGAACGGGCTATAAGTCAGAAATGGGGTACGGTCGGGAATCTGTTCGAAAAATCCTCCCTTAGCGAAATCATATAGGCTTCCAGATTACTGATCAGTATTTCAAGCAGACGTTTTACCAATAAGTGAGGCGGCTAAACATCTCTGCGCATGTAAAATGGTCAACAGGAATATTGATATTTTCGTAGACAGCCAGGTGGCAATCAAAGCTATTTCCTAAACTATCACAAAGTCAACACTAGTGATCGGCTGCCGGAATGAACTAAGATTGCTGAGCGAATCGAACTTAGTCAAACGTCCTTAGCGGAATGTCAACTACCTAATCTGGGTCCCAGGACATCGTGATATACAAGGAAATGAAATCGCAGACGAACTGGCCAAATCCGAATCATCACTTGAATCGAGCCAAATTGTTTCCGGAATATTTGGGCCACTGGCGCGAGAAAATTTTAAGATTTAACAAACTATCCTCAAAACCGCAAACGTCAGATAGTCAGAAATTGACAGCTGTCGGGTTTCGAGAAATCTTTGGACAGAAATCTCTAAGGAAAAAGAAGATTATTTACTAGGGCTTAACAGACCTCAACTATCCCTCCTAATGGGCATCCTAACGGCTCACACCTCAATGGGAGCCCACATGACCAGAATGGGCATCAGCACATCTGACTTATTTAGATGTAGTATGGATGAAGAGGGCTCATATCACTATCTTTGTGAATTATTATAGGTGTTCGAGATTTAAATATACCTCTTTTGGCTGTTTTGGTCGTAATATATTTTTAATGAAACAATATCATTTCCTTTCCCGACGTTTCGACGGTGGTTGCCGTCTTCTTCAGGGGATCTTTTATTAACAAAAATAAAAAGAACATGTTGTACACATAAGAACATTTAGTGTAAAATTTGGCAAACTTACATTTAGTATGTATCACAGATAAACGAAAATAATACAATAAAAGACAAATATAAAGCAATGATAAAAAAAAAAAAAAGAAACACTTCGATTGAAGATTAGTCGGCTTTAAATTGTCACGAATTCTGCTTAGTCACCAAAGAGCAGTAAACTGATGAAATGTTCTGGCTGTCTTGTTTACGATTCATATTGTTTTTGTTGTTAATAATATGAAGCGTTTCAAGAGTATACCGCTTGGAGACATGTTTCTCCCTTTCCAGGATTTCCACTCTTTCAAAATCTGGTTTGTGCCCATGCTCAATGGAGTGTAAGGCCAATGCTGTCTTCCCAGTACTTTTTAAATTAATGTCGGATTTGTGGTTGGAAATTCGTTGACGAAGAAGTTGTTTCGTTGTACCGATATAGGAAAGATTGCAATTTTCTTCCGCATTGCCAAGACAGTTAATTTTATAGACTACGTCTGTGCACTTATCCTTTTCCGTTTTTGTTTTCATGTTGGTGAAAAGAGGTGCCAGCGTCCTATTGGATTTATACGCTAAACTGACGTCATTAGTACTATTTTTTACCGTCTCTTTAAAGTTTTCTGACAGTTTCGGAACATAAACTATACTCTTGTAAATACCTTTCTCTTTTTGCCGATTTTCAACAGGAGCTTTGTGTTTTTGGCGTAGTATCAAGCTCCGTATGATTTCCATTGGATAGCCATTATCTAGGAGAATTTGTGTGACTATTTTCTCATTTGCGGCGTGAAATTCCCGGTCACTCAACGCAAAGACTTTTTGAACTAGATTAGAGGCTGTATTAATAAGAATATGCTTTGCTTGATTGGATCTAAAGTTGACAAGTCTTCCAGATGCTGTGTCTTTCTGATACCAATTGAAAGAGAGTCTATCATTATCGCGATGAACCTTGACGTCTAAGAACGTTATCGCTCTGTTTTGTTCCCTCTCTACGGTAAATTGTATTTTATCATGATATGAATTAAGGCATCGTAAAACATTGTCGACCTCCCCTCATAAACAACTGCAAATATATCATCTACATATTTGACGATTATTTTTGGTTTGTTACTATCGGCAAATTTATTGTCCAAAAGGTTGTCCAAAACTAAATCGGCAATGGTAGGAGAAAGTGGATTTCCCATTGGCATTCCATGAATTTGTCTGTATAAATTATCTTTATACTGAAGGTAATTGTTTTCTTTAGGACAAAAATCCAACAGCTCTATGAATTTGGTTTGGCTCAACTGTGTATGTTTACTAATTGTATCCCATTTTTTCCTAATTATGGCTACTGCCAGTTGTACAGGAACATTAGTAAATAATGATACGACATCATAAGATACTAAAACATCAGTTTGTTCTAGAACCAGATTATTTACCTTATCTTTAAATTCATAAGAACTTTTAATTGAGTAGACCGAATCTCTTGTCACGCACTGTAAAATTTTCCCCAAGTATTTTGCAAGTTCATAACAAGGAACTCTCATTGATGATGTTATAGGTCTAAGACATCATCAATGAGAGTTCCTTGTTATGAACTTGCAAAATACTTGGGGAAAATTTTACAGTGCGTGACAAGAGATTCGGTCTACTCAATTAAAAGTTCTTATGAATTTAAAGATAAGGTAAATAATCTGGTTCTAGAACAAACTGATGTTTTAGTATCTTATGATGTCGTATCATTATTTACTAATGTTCCTGTACAACTGGCAGTAGCCATAATTAGGAAAAAATGGGATACAATTAGTAAACATACACAGTTGAGCCAAACCAAATTCATAGAGCTGTTGGATTTTTGTCTTAAAGAAAACAATTACCTTCAGTATAAAGATAATTTATACAGACAAATTCATGGAATGCCAATGGGAAATCCACTTTCTCCTACCATTGCCGATTTAGTTTTGGACAACCTTTTGGACAATAAATTTGCCGATAGTAACAAACCAAAAATAATCGTCAAATATGTAGATGATATATTTGCAGTTGTTAATGAGGGGGAGGTCGACAATGTTTTACGATGCCTTAATTCATATCATGAAAAAATACAATTTACCGTAGAGAGGGAACAAAACAGAGCGATAACGTTCTTAGACGTCAAGGTTCATCGCGATAATGATAGACTCTCTTTCAATTGGTATCAGAAAGACACAGCATCTGGAAGACTTGTCAACTTTAGATCCAATCAAGCAAAGCATATTCTTATTAATACAGCCTCTAATCTAGTTCAAAAAGTCTTTGCGTTGAGTGACCGGGAATTTCACGCCGCAAATGAGAAAATAGTCACACAAATTCTCCTAGATAATGGCTATCCAATGGAAATCATACGGAGCTTGATACTACGCCAAAAACACAAAGCTCCTGTTGAAAATCGGCAAAAAGAGAAAGGTATTTACAAGAGTATAGTTTATGTTCCGAAACTGTCAGAAAACTTTAAAGAGACGGTAAAAAATAGTACTAATGACGTCAGTTTAGCGTATAAATCCAATAGGACGCTGGCACCTCTTTTCACCAACATGAAAACAAAAACGGAAAAGGATAAGTGCACAGACGTAGTCTATAAAATTAACTGTCTTGGCAATGCGGAAGAAAATTGCAATCTTTCCTATATCGGTACAACGAAACAACTTCTTCGTCAACGAATTTCCAACCACAAATCCGACATTAATTTAAAAAGTACTGGGAAGACAGCATTGGCCTTACACTCCATTGAGCATGGGCACAAACCAGATTTTGAAAGAGTGGAAATCCTGGAAAGGGAGAAACATGTCTCCAAGCGGTATACTCTTGAAACGCTTCATATTATTAACAACAAAAACAATATGAATCGTAAACAAGACAGCCAGAACATTTCATCAGTTTACTGCTCTTTGGTGACTAAGCAGAATTCGTGACAATTAAAAGCCGACTAATCTTCAATCGAAGTGTTTCTTTTTTTTTTATCATTGCTTTATATTTGTCTTTTATTGTATTATTTTCGTTTATCTGTGATACATACTAAATGTAAGTTTGCCAAATTTTACACTAAATGTTCTTATGTGTACAACATGTTCTTTTTATTTTTGTTAATAAAAGATCCCCTGAAGAAGACGGCAACCACCGTCGAAACGTCGGGAAAGGAAATGATATTGTTTCATTAAAAATATATTACGACCAAAACAGCCAAAAGAGGTATATTTAAATCTCGAACACCTATAATAATTCAACCAATTGGTCAATAACTTAAAAATATCTTTGTGAATGTCCCAGCCTAGCCAGAACAAAGAAAGAAGCCATCGGAGAGTACTTCTTCGACGAACTGGGCGATGTCTCGAACAAGCCACTTAAACATATCGTGAAATTTATTCATAGGACATGATGGTTTAAAGAGGCCCCTCAAACTCAAACTTAACTGTCCCAATTTACTCCACTCCTTAAATTCCTCCCTTCCTACCCTGGGGACCGCAATGGATCCATTGAGATCCGAGTGAGGTGAGGCGGCTTGCCGTTTCACCACCAGTTTTAACCTACCACCTAGGTAGAGGATGCATAGTTGGAACCCAATCCGGTTTTAAAACGTGCGAAATCGCACGATAACAAGCTGGCTTCTAAATTTTCAATGAAATCTTTACTTATCCATTCATATTAGGTATCAAATAATGAAAAACGTCCTTGGCGAAATGTCAACTACAAAATCTGGTAGTGTGGGTATTTATTGTATCCTTCCTCTTATAAAAGTAAATCCATTTAATTAAACAACGTTTCCTTTTGGAAATGTATGGAAACTAGTTTTTGGTGTAGATTTTTTTGAGTGTTATTATTACACTCAAACAGCGAACAAACTCCTTTTTTCTTTTATTTTAATTTAAACATTTCATTTTACAGAATAAGATATTTATTCAATTTAATATTTTTATGTCACTTAATTCTGGGATCAGCATAAACAATCAACTTCAACAAATGGAGCAAAATATTATAAATATCAAAGCTATGTAGTGGGCCCGTGCACGTCACGTAACTAAGCCAGCCAACCCCCAACATTCTTAAGTTGTATCGTGCGCTGGTATAGGTATGAATCAATAAAACCCAAAATCTGTAAATTGTTGTTGTTTGTCCGAAGTGGATTAATGGATATATTTCACATATGACGTCAATAAAATAATACAAGTCGTAATTTTGTTTGATATTCTTCATACGTCCTCGGTTACCTCACTGATCTCTATAATGTCGATTTCGTTTCAACAAAAACATCGACTTGCCGTCGATCCGCCGTCAATTTTTTTCTGAAAATCAAATTCGTTTCAAATTAAAACCAATATTTTTCTGGAAAAACAGATCCGTATTGAATCTCTTTTTGGAGACGGATTCAAAACGGATTTGTGCACAGATTCGTACACACACTACAATATTTGTTTTGACGTTTCTCAATTGTTGTGTTGTGAATTAATTTTTATTTTGTGGCAGTGTACAGAAAAAGTAAATTAATGCATTAAAAAATAAAAAAAATTGTTAAAAACTTCTTGGAAACAAATATTAAAAAAGTGCAAGTGGGTTTAGGAACTCCCCCGCGTCGGAATCGGGAAATTAAAACGAAATAATGATGTTTTAACGAATTGAAGATTTGTTTTTTTTTAGAGCTGCCAAGCAACACACACAGTCCCAAAGAGAGATTCGGTCCGTAATCGTTCTTTTCAAAGCCAAAAAGTATTGGGCTTAGTAGCGAATTCTAATTATTGAAACGAAATCGACATAATACACTGGATAGCGCGTTCATACAAAAAAAGTGAGGCAACTTGACCTATTCGCAGTCACACGGGTATTATAACTTTATAACACCTTATAACACTATAACATTTTTAAATGTCAAAGTGCTAAGACGGCGTTGAAAATGATTCCTATTTCTATTTGGTGAGTCGTTTTTTTATTTTTATCTCCGCGAATTATTTATTGACATAATAAACTTTTCTATAGAGCTGTGTCAATCGTGATTGATTCGGTCTTTATGACCCGTTCATAACGATTGATCGATTGCCAGAGTAAGTAAATCGAATCAATCTATTTCAATACCAATCGTTTTACACTATACTAAAATTTCAATCAAATGATTGAAGGCAAGGCAATCATATTTCGTTCATTCCACTTATTTACAATCAAAATGAATTGCATTGGCCTCGTTCGGTGCGCGGCCGATAGGCTATCCAAGATAACTTTGTAGCGGATTTATTTTCGAACGATTCAGGTAGCTTTCTCCTTATGTCAGTTGTGTTGCATACACATCTGAAGTTTTGAATCAGCTGTTCCTTACATTTCCAACCGAATCTCAACGAACCCAATAATTTTTGGGTAGCTTGAGATTTGTGTTTGACAACATATGTTTAGTTCATCAGCCGTTTTTTCCTTAGGCGTTACAACAACACCAAGCAATCCGGATCGGTTAGGTTGCGCCACCGAACGAGGCCATTGATTGATTTCACTTTTCACTACATTCTATCGTTATAAAGAACGAACGAAACTGAGTGGAAATGAAATATGAATGTATTAGATATTCTCTTTATTTTCCAATAATGTTTATGGGTTAATGGTTTGCCTACTCGGAACTAAAGAAATACCTATAAACAAATGTAGGTATGTTTTTACCAATTTTTTTCCTGATTTTTTTTAAAAGCATCACTTAAATTTCACATATATTCGCATCAAGCACATTATATATGCACATACATATGTATATAAGTTGAATGAAAGTAAAAGATTGATTGACTTCACACAGACACAACCATGTGATTGTTTTAATTCAGAAGTATTTCCATATGGGTCGCAACTGTAACAAATGATTGATTAAAAAAATGAACGTTTTAAAAGACCGAATCTTAGAAATGAACGACATTTGAAAGATTGAATCCTTAAAAATGAACGATTGACACAGCTCTACTTTTCAAACTACACTAAATTTTATTTCAGATTTTCAAGGTGCCATCTATTTTAAAATGCAATGTAATCAATAAATGTAATCAATATTTTGTCCGAACAAATCGGAGTAAATCGCCTTTGAATCGTTTGCAATCGCTTATGGGACCGCGGCAAATAAGACGATAAAACAAAATTCCCGGATGCGTAGTGCATTTAGGTGACTGTCCAATAAGAATCACTACTGAGAGCTCTTCGCGCTCTCTCGCTTCGACAAACATTGAAACTTGTGTTGCGACTAACTTCATCAGAGACCATTAGCATCGAAAAAGTCGAAGAATGCAAGCAAAGCGATATTCTTGAGAAACTTATGCAGGAAATAGCGGGCGAATTTCCTGCATTTTGTGTTATTTTCGTGAAAGAGTGAGATCTTTTTTTGAGCCATTCGTTGCAAGTTGCCGAATTGCCCATACCCCAAGCAAATGGCACATTAAGGTCAGTTCGTGTTGTGGATTTAGCTGGAATTGGACGTGCTAATGGAATTGCAGAGAACTGGGGTAAGGCCAATCCCAGCCAGATACCATCCATACTATAGATACCCCTGCTAGTCTAAGTACTAGAATATGTAAATAGACAATCAAATATGCCCTAATAGGTATCGCTTTGTATGGAGTATTTAAATTTCTGCGGCCAAGAGTGCAGAAATTATTTTGATTGATTTGACAAGAGCATAATAATTGTAGTAATGCATTAGTAAAGCTTAAGTTAAATATACATTATTCTGTACTAAATGTAAATACGATGATACATTCATATAAATGCCCAAGCGCATATTTTAGACGGGCTGAAATTGCATATGTCAAAGATAGATAGCAAAAATTTTTTCCAATCCCAGGGCAGCATGAAATAAGGCAAAAGGATAGGAGGTGGAGGTAGGTAGGGTAGAAGTAGAAGCTGCAAAAAAAAATTGAGTAAAAATATAAGAGGACAGGAAGCGGGTAGGATGGGACTGAGAGGGGGTAGAATGTCCGCTATGGAGGCGATGGCATGCTCGCTATGCTCGACTCAGCTCGCCGGATTAGGGGGGATCTTGCCCCCATAGCCAGACCTCGCCTATTCCAAAAAAAACAGAAATCATGCCAAAGAAAAAACTATCACTTAGCCACCACCAAATTGTCCACACTTCAGGAACGCTGCGGCTGATGATGCAGCTTGGCCTATACCCACCCCACCTGGAATTCATTCGGTCCGAATCTCGAATTCCCCTTAGTCGCAAATCAGATCGGATTTACTATCGCGATCGAACCATAGTATCTTCAGGCTACTGTATTTCCATCGCTAGCCCTTCCGCACCCCCTGAAAGAAAATTTATTGCACCATTTTAAGCCCCTTGGAAGCTCATAAAAACACGGTGAGTTTCATCAGCATTTGACGTGATTTACAGCTTGAATTTATTACTCAATGCAACTTACATAAAATATACTAAAAATTTAAAATTTAATATGGATAACAGGGTTTGGAATTAATCTTAAAAAAAAACTCTCAATTAAATTGCTTAACTTAAAAAAAAACCACATATACTTTAAATTCCCGGTAATTTGGCTAAAAGTGACGACGCGAGATTACCGGCGGTCGAAACGGTGTCGGCTCTGCTCCCGCTAGGTTTAAGCTTCCAGTTATCCACCGGCCTTTCTAACTGATCTCCCTTTTTGAGTGAAGGTATCATCAACCCCCGTTATCCTACCTACATAGAGCTCTCTGTGGGTAGCTAAGGGTTCGCAAAATCTTGCTATCACTACCAGGGTATTACGAACAACTTAATCCGCACGGGACGGACGACCCTCAAAGAAAAATCTTATATCGGCGTTCACTTTTGCCCCACCACCCAGCAATTCAAATATGTAGGTATATATAAAAAATCCAAAAAAGCTATAATAATAATAAATGAAAATCAACACTTAATTATAACACAAAATTTCACTATCACGCCAATGTCGTATATTGTTGTTTTTACATATATATACGGCTTCTGCCTATAAGCGTCGATCGCCAACCAACGGCGTACGGAATATTTACATAAACGTGCCCAGAAGCACCAGTCGTTATGAGTATATAGCGATGGGTATGTAGTCGATTAAAACCAATCGAATCGTAGGTATTCTCGTACCGAAATAATTTTGTTATAGGCATATATCTGTTTATATGTTATATAAGTATAAAAAGGATGGCAAATATATTTATAGATGCATATGAGCACTAGGAGGTTTTTACTTGACCGCCCGGGTCTTACACGGGCCTGGATTTTAGTGCTGTAAGCTGCCACTTAACACCAGTGAGGTAGCGGACCCCTTCTTATTCCCAGAGGAGTTCTAGCTTGGCAATATGAGTCGTAAGGCGAGCTCGTTCCCACTTTTCAATACGCCAAGAGCAAATGCACTAGGGGGATATCCACGGTTAGACCGTTAAAAACACCAGCGGCGGCAACAACCCACTGTCTACGTCGTTAGCCGCCGATTCTTCCTCACTAAAAACAGGACATCCTTCAGAATAGCACTTTTAATCGAAATTGTGTTAATAATATTACCTGGTGCCTGTCACTAGCTAAATCCACTTTTCAGTCGGCAACAACAATATTCTTATCCGCTAAAGCACTTTATTTCTTGAAATAAACACTATTAATCCCAACAAATCCGAGGAGAACTCTAAAATAAATATCCTTATGATATCACAAAAATTTATTACATTCGAATTTCAAATTTTACCCGCGCAATCTATTATATGGAAAATTATGCTGTTTAAGTATCACCTTTAAAGTGTTTAACGACTGAACTCCATCTGATTTTAAATCGTAATGACAAAGAGAATCTGTCCTACGGTAATCACTAGCCTAACCGTGGCAAAATTCCTTTGTTCTTACGACAAGTTAGTCTAATTGGCGGTTGGCCACCGATAGCTCAACGGCTCGCACAAATACCGGAAAATGAAAATCCGTAGCCTATCCGAAACACTACCATTTACTACAATCCTTTTAGCATCTCAGAAACAAACCTATTTTGTACTCAACCCTTAATTTCAACTCCTATTGTGAATCGCCCACAATCTGTCCGCCACCTTCCCCTAAGTCATGTTGTCTTGTTTCTTATTTAAAAAAAAAACCTACTTCCCTTTCCAATCTATCCCTACGAATGAAGCGAACCAGCAGTCATTCACCGTTCACTATCCCTGCTCCTTCCTCACATCATCCCATTATATCTTTCCAGAGCTTTATCCCCTACTAGTATACCTGCTTCGCTCTGGCACACTATCAGCCCGTCGGCTGTCAATACAAAAAAAATAAGTCATTCGCGCATCGTGGTAGTTCTGGGTTATGTGATTTTGGTTTCAACAAAAACATCAACCTGCCGTCGAGTCCCCGAGACAACTTTTTCCGGGAGAAAACTGCATATATCTGCAAAATTAAATCTAAGTTTGACCCAAAAGCAGCCTCCGACAATTTACAAAATTCTTCTAAGCCCAGCAAATTTAAATCATTAGTGAAAAGTAAAAAAAAACTTAACAAAAAGAAAAAGGCACCTAAGCGTGTAGTGTGTTGATTTTTTTTTTATTATTTCATTTTCATTCGCATATATAACAAAAAAAAATTCAATTGACCAAAAAAACTGACGGCTTCTCTTATTTTTTTGGCGTTCATCCAAACAAAAGGGGGAACTTTTTTCAAAAATCAAAGAAGATACCCAAAAGAAGCATCACTTTCACCATTTATATACATTCATCAAAACTCAAAAGCAACAGCAAATAAAAAAAAAAGCTTGAAGGCTGAAGAATCAAGATCCAAGATTGCTTCCATTTCATCTTTTATCCCAACGCAACGTTACTGCTTACTTCGATAGATAGTCTTGGATTTTACCGATTGCTTTTTTCTTTTTTTTTTGCCTAATTTTCTTTTCTTCAGACATTTTGGTTCTGGATTTGTATTTAAAAAGATCTTCAGTGTTTTGCATCTTCCGGCCGAACGCGCGTTTATGAGGCATTGGTGTTATACCAATGTTGTCACTTCTTCAAATGAAATTCCGAGCGTTCTTGGTCGTAATATCAAAAGTATGGACGTGCATTTGTTTTATGTTCAATCGGCAGATCCGTGCTTTTGTACAGTATCAACCAGTCAAATATGAGCTCTTCCCACTTTCGCCGGTGTCGCGGCATCGTCTCAGTATTGTTCAAAGGAAAACCCTGGTACTCGATCTCGATGAAACCCTCATACACTCTCATCACAATGCAATACCAATAAAAAGCTGGTTCTCAGATCCAATGGATGTTGCGTTGTTATCGTTATTGCCACTTTTGGACGCTTTAAGATTTACAAATGATGTTCGTTCAGTACTTTCGCGAAATTTACATTTACATCGTTTATGGTAGCAGGTTCGTACTTTAAATTCAATTAAGTAGTGTATGTAAGTAGTAATTAACTAATTTAAAAAAAAAAATTGTAAAGGACTTGAAAACAAATATCAGAACAAAAAGCGCAAGTGGGTTTAGGAACCACCCCACGCCGGAATCGGGAAATCAAAACGAAACCAAGGTGTTTTGACGAACCGAAGGTTCAATTTTCTCCTCCCCCACAGTCCCAAAAAGAGGGTCGGATCGTAATCGCTTGTTTCAACGCAAAAGGTATTGGTTTCAGCAGCGATTATTGGAACGAAATAAAAAAAATATTTTATATGCAGGTATTTTCATCGGATGCATCTCAGGGGTGTCCATAACAAAACTGCGGACTCCGAGGTTTCTCTGGAAACAAGGAGGACGATGATGAATGGACACCCTAGGATTTAATCAACAAGTGGGGAAGAACCCATTTTTATCGAGCCGGGCAATATGAACCACGACTTCTGTGAGAGAAATGCCTTGATGTAATTTGATTACGAAATACCAGTAAGCTGTACTTCTATCATCATCCATCGCTGCTAAGTAAGTCTTCTCTTAACATAAGCTATTTCCAGTCTAGTCGCTAAGATACTTTTAAAATAAATATAATATTTTCCTTATGTCGATGGGTTTAAATTTTATGTTAGGATTATACACCAAGTCTACCTATCGATATTACAATCCACGTAATTGCCAGTATTAACCGAATAAAGCTAATTATATTTTGTACGATAAACTGCTTCGAACCCAACCTTGAAAATACTTCTGGCATGGCTTAAACGTCAGCCTGTAGCTATCGCGCGGTATAATCATAATGCAATGGTTCGTAACCTCCGGATTATTTATTCTAAACCGTGTCTGATATAGAATTCATATATGTATATATACTTCTGGGCGAGGTCAGTCTTATTGGAGACACTGGTTGGCCCACATACGGACGTAAGTGCACGTACTCCAGATATCTCAGCCTTGTCGCCGACCGGGATTATATGTGCTCCAATCGGACTTATTTTCGTAATCGAAATTTATCGCGATCGCTCCTTGATGTAAATATATCCACCGTAGTTAGAATTTCTCTTCGATGTTATTTAGGTTGGCAAAACTCTACTGTTTTAAGTCTTTCGCATGAAAGATACCAATACTTTTCCCCGCTAGGTTCTCTAGCTCATACATGTTTTTGCCTACCGACTTAACCACACGACACTTTATGTATTTTCGACAGAGTTTCGAAGAAAGGCGCTTAGAGGAGTCACTGAGAACGAAGTTTCTTTTGTAAACTTCTTGCCCTGGCACATAGCGAATATTTCGGGCGCGAGTATTGTAAATTTTTGCACTTTTTTCGTTCGCCTTTAGAATACCCTCTTTGATCTTGGCGCGTATTATCTGCAGCCGTTCCTGTCTTGGGAGAGTCAATAGCTCGCCATCTTCTACCACATTCAGTTTTTGGGCCAACGCATAGCTACTTCCGTGTGTCATCATATTGGTCCCGAATAAAGCAAAATAGGGTGACACACCTGTAGCAGCATGGACGGAACTTCTCATCGCGCAAGCGATGTCGCTTAAGTTCACATCCCAGTCACGTTGGTCCTCTTTTAAGTAAGATCGTATCGCAGCTAGTAACGATCTGTTGACTCTCTCAGAAGCATTCGATTGAGCATAATTCGCGGTTCGGAAGTGGCGTACTCCATACTTCTCTAAAAAGTTTTGGAATTCTTTCGACAGGAACTGCTTGCCGTTATCAGAATGCAGTATCTGAGGTACGCCGAAAGAATTAAAAACGTCGTTTTTCAAAAACGTAATGATGCTTCCAGAGTTGGCAGAACGTAGAGGCTTTAACAAAACATATTTAGACAAGTGATCTAAGACAACAAAAACAAAAGAATTACCTGCTTTGGAACGCGGATAAAGACCTATAAAATCTACATAAATTTTCTGAAAAGGACGATCGGTAACGAAACTATTACATATAGGAGGACGTTGGACTTGACTCGTAGACTTTGATTGTTTACATGTTTCGCATTTGGTTACAAATTGTCGGATTTGAACGGTCATATTTGGCCAATAAAAATATTCGCGTATCCGGTGTAAGGTTTTAGCTACACCTCCATGCGCGGCTCGAGGTGGATTATGGGCCTTCATAATTATACCCTCTGTTAACCCTGAGGGTATCCACAGCCGCCAGGTATTCTCTAAAAATGAGTCGTCACTAGTTAAGGGTAACGCGCGTTTATATACGAATGAATCATCAACTTTCAAATCCGGCAACTCTGCCTGGTGATCTCGAATGGTGTTGATCAGATCCTTGTACTCTTCGGAGTGAAACTCTTCTGAATCGAGATCAACTAACGGCGCTACTTCTCCCATGTCCAAGCTATCTAAGTGTGCCCGAGAAAGTGTATCTGGCACGACATTCAGTGAGCCTTTTCGGTGCTCTATGTCGAAGGTATACGATTGTAATTCGAGCGACCACCTAGCCAGCCTGCCACTAAGGTCTTTCATGGTCATTAACCATTTCAAGCTTGAGTGGTCCGTTATTATGGTGAAGGCCATACCCTCGACATAGGGCCTAAACTTTTTAACTGCCATCACTGCTGCCATACATTCCTTCTCGGTCACACTATAATTCCGTTGGCAAGAATTCAGTTTTTGTGAGAAGTAGGAAATCGGACTTTCTTCTCCCGCCTCGCTCTTCTGAAAGAGTACCGCGCCGATTCCAGAGTCTGACGCGTCGCACTGCACATAAAACCGTCTCGAAAAATCTGGGTGCGAAAGCACCGGAGCTGTCGTTAAGGCCTTTTTCAGATTTTCGAACGCGGTTATTGCTTCCTCCGTCATAGTAAACTTTGTGTTCTTCTTCTTCAACGTATCTGTCAAGGGCGCGGTTAAACTGGAGAAGTCCCTGATAAATCGCCTATACCACCCTGCTAGACCAAGCAGCCGACGGACCTGTCGAGCATTTTTCGGCATCGGAAAATCGACGACCGCTTCGACCTTTGCCGGATCCGTTTTCACTTTCCCACCACCAACGATAAAACCCAGGTATTTTAGCTCCTTAAAGCAAAACCTGGACTTTTTAAGGTTGATGGTGAGGTTTGCCTTTCTTAAACACTCGGCTACTTCTCCCAGCAAGGAGACATGTGTCTCAAAATCCGGAGCGATTATTAACAAGTCATCTAAATACACGAAGACATTGTCCCTGAGTCGTGCAGGAATAACCTTATCCATTAACCGACATAACCTTTGAGCTGCATTACACAACCCAAAGGGCATGACCGTGAACTGGTATAAGGGTCTTCCCGGTACCGCAAACGCAGTTTTCTCTCTACTCTGCCTCTCCAACGGTATTTGCCAAAAACCTTCTTTCAGGTCTACGCTGCTTATAAAATAGGTATTAGGCAGACGACTGATCAGCCCTTCGATATGGGGGAGAGGGTTAGCATCCTTTTTGCTTAACGCATTGACCTTACGAGAATCCAGACAAAAACGATACTTAATGGTACCGTCTATGGCTGGCTTCTTTATAAGGACAACAGGCGAGCACCAAGGGCTTTCACTCTCCTCTATAACGCCGAGCTGAAGCATCCTATCTATTTCCTGGTATAATAAGGCCTGCACCGCTGGAGAAACAGGGTAATGACGCTGCTTAACAGGCTCCGCGTCTCCGGTATCGATGACGTGCTCCATTAGCTCTGTTTTACCCAGACCGTGGCGATCGAAATCAAGAAACTTCTGCTTCACCGCTTCCAATCGAGACCGTTGTTCCACCGAAAGTTCGTGTGCGTTACTCAAATCCGCGTTATCCTCCAAAATCGACACGGCACTCACAACATTCGGAGCGATTTGGAACGCCTTCCAGAAATCCACTCCTAAGTACAATTCCTGATCGAGATTGGGCACCAAATAGAACGTTATTGATTCTTCGCGATTTTTATATCTGACCTCCAACTTAATTTTCCCTATTATAGCCTGGCTTTTACCATCTGCTGTTTTAACCCCAGACTTGAAGGGATGAAATTTCACTCCAATCTCATCTAAGAATTTCAGGCAATCTTTCCCTAGAATACTCACACTGGCCCCGCTATCCAACAATCCATACACGCTTTTGTTGGCGATTTGAACTTTAGCGTAAGGGCGGGGATCAGTGTAAGTATCTAAAACCGACGAAGAAATGCTCATACGTGTTTGTTTCCTTAGTTCATACCGAATTCTCGCTTTACTAATTCTTTTAGAGACTGCGCTTACTTTTCCTCCGAATATCGTCTCTCTTGTTTCGTAGTAATTTCTAATCCTCTCATCTAATGGTTTAATCTCAAATCGATTTCCAGTTTCCTTTTCTACCACTCTATCATTGCTTTTTCTGGCCAGGATTCTTATTTTCGTTTCTTCGAAACAGGTTTGTGACTCGGCATTCCTTACTTCTCCATGTGGGGTGTTTGGGTCGAACGCGACTCCCCCGAAGTCGTCGCGTTCCGGTTGCGGTTTTCCGAAATGCAACGCGAACATTTCGGCGTTATTACACCTTCTTGCCCACACCGAGAGCAAAAGATGTTCCTCCGGGTCGACGGGCAATCCACGAAAGAGTGTCCTGGCAACCTACAGTTCCAGCAAACCCCGGGACGGCCTTCCTGTTGGCCACTTGAAACTTTTGGGCGAACGCCCAAGTGTTGTAAAGCGTTCACTTGTTCGTCGTGTGACGGCCTCATATCTGGCTCATAAAACTGCTCTAACTCATTCGCCACGAAACGAGTTGGAGCTCTATATGGTTTCGGACCGTCCCGGTCCTTCTTCGGGAACGCATACTCCGCCTCCTTGCAAGCCATTCTCAGCTGGTCCACGGAGTAAACGGCTTGCGGATACACCAACCTTTCCAACCGCTCATTCAGGTTCCTTTTCAGGATCCTCACAAGCTCAATTTCGGGAATCTGCACCCTGAGCCGAGATCGAAGTTTCGTAATGGCCGCAAAATACTCACCACTTGACTCCCAGGTGCCTTGCTTCCGTTCCATAATTTCTCGGATGATCTCATAGTCCGACTTCGAACTTCGAAATTGACGTAACAACGCATCCCTTAGCATGGGCCAGTCTGGTCGACCATTGGAACGATGGTAGTACCAGTACCACTCACTGGCAGCACCTGAGAGTAAGAGATGGAAATCTCTCATGATCTCAGCCCAGGAGCATTCATATTGACATTGAAGGGTCTCAACTCGGAACACAAAATCCTCCACACTGAGTGTTTCGGCTTTGCCATCAAATTTTAAGCCCCACTTGTCCATTTTGATGGGCATTCTCATGGCCGAGTGTTGATAATAGTGAGGCGAATTGAATGGATGTGGAGCCCGTCTATTATTTTGGACTCTCGCCTCGCTGTGAGGATCCTGAAAAGGACTCGGTTGTAGCCCGCCACTTGGCGGGTATCCACATTCTCCATCTGGTCTCGGATTAAGATCCCTTGTTTGAAAAGACCTTTGCCTTGGGCCCCGCTGAGGATGACTTGAAGGTGCGGCAAATTGTTGTGGAACTGGCGTCGGCGCCACTGCTGGTTTGCCCGTCGGCTGTCGGAAACCTTCTTCGCCTGGTTGAGTCACCCGCAGAGTCGTACTCACTTCCTTCATGAGACTCAAAACCTGTTGCCTAATCTCGTCCCTCAATGTCTCCGAAACTTCCCTATCCACGGAGCTTCTGGATAACTCCATTTGCTCAGACCTAGCCTGTTCCATCGCCGCTCTCACCTCCGCACTAATTAAAGAGCCTAGCGTTGCCGGATCTACCATCACCTTTTCACTCCGCGGAAGCCTACTGTCCCCTGCGGCTCCGGAGCCCGCACTAACGTTTAGTTGGTTCATTGCCTTTGGTAAACCATTACCACCTACGGTCAAATCGCTGTACGGAGGCCCGGAAACCGTTTCGGATCCAGTACCACTTCCGGAAGGATCACCATGGCGATGTTCGACATCGGTTAGGCCTGTTGCAATACCGGACCCACTAGGACCACCAAGAGTGCGGTTCAGATCATCCCCAAAACCTTGCCCTATCAAGCTGTGCGGCCGGCGATCGCTATCGGTGGAAAATTCACCAGTCGGCATAATATGTGGTTCAGTAACTTTCTTTTTGATCGGTGAATGTTTGACGAACGACATTTCCGGCAAATCCTGCAAAAGCTTATCGCGTAGTGCCCGAGTAAGTACTCGGTCCCTTACAAAATCCCTCACACAGTTAATTTCTTCTTCGAGGATTTCCTCTTCTTGCCGTTTCATGAAAGCACAAATCAAAAAAAAACTGCTGGAAACTAACTAATCCCCAAGGTGATACGGCTATTCAAAGACCTCTAATTGAAAATAATAAATATATGAAACTATAGTAATATAGAACAACAAAATAACGATGACCATTCAGCCACTACGTTTAACTTAACTTACAAACAGAATACAAAATTTTAAAACTTCTTTCTCACAACAATTCAGCTACTTAACTAATAATAAGAAAACACAAATCTAACAAAACACTAAATTAACGCTTAACACTATACCTTATCTAAACCTATTCTACCTACTTCTAAAAAAAATTTAATTCTTGTATATATAAAAAAAAAATTTTTTTTGTTGTATTTATCCCTATAAATTTTAATTTACTACCTACTCTTAAATTCTTAAACTAGCACTAATAATAATTAACAATGAATGACCTATCTACTAACTTAATAACTAAAGCCTATATAACTTAAATCTACTGAAACTAATCTACTTATTTTTTTATGTATTTTATTTTTTTTTTTATTTTTTTTTTTTGATTATTTTTTTTTGTTTTTTTATTTTTTTTCTATTCTACTTATTCTACCCCTACAAACTATGCTTACTCCTAAACTAACAAATAACAAGAACGAATATATCTAGTTAAACAAAAGCTATACTAAACAACATAAACTTATACAAAAACTAATCTATTTGATTTTTTTTTCTGTTGTGTTTTATATAACTTTTTCTAAAACAAAACAAACTAATTCTGCTATACTTTAGGTCTCTTAACCTCGATAGCACAATTTGTTACCTCCACGAACAATTGGTAATATCACTCACCCTTGAGCGACCCTATATTGCCACACACATTTATGAATAATAACTATAAATGTGTATTTCTTTTTCCAAATTAATCATAAAATTACCCATGTAGCGTAATATTGGTATGTGTGTATATATTTCATGTACTAGCGGGGGTGCTTCAGGCAGCAATACTCGGTAACTTCTCCCTTCGATCTCTATGGTTCGACAGCGAATCCTTTCATTCACTTAATATTTCTTTTTTCTCTATTATTATTACTTCCCGAAGTGTGGATAACATAAAACACGAGGAAACCTACGAGGGCACAAAACATTATCAGCGAAAAGGAACCTAAAAAGAACCGCTGTCATCAGAACCGAATTTCCTCGTCGCGATTGGATGGACTTTCTCACGAGCAATTCCATCCAAGACTTACGAATCGACTCCGCCCTGATTTCGCGCTATCTCAGTTCTCATAACACCTTCATTATCCGATCAAAAGTATTCTGTCGCGATTCCAGTGGTACGTAACAACCTTCCTCAGGAAGACTTACAGAATCTCTTTTTCGGACAATGAGGGCGATATCATTCTGTGGTCTCGGTTGCCGTCTCGGACACCCACCATCCACTCGTCCCGGCGCAAGTAAACAAGCATTCTCAGCAGCTATCTTGTTACGACATACGTGACGAATGGATGCCGCCCTCGACGTCAACCGGACCCAATAATTATTTAGTTTAAAATTCAAAAATTTTTTTTTTTTCAACAAGTTCACTATCAGTTCCTTCTAGCCTCTTAAACACCATCCTACCGTCCCGTCGCAAGTGAACGAACGTTCTCACGAGCGATTTCGTTCACGACTTACGTCACGATCGAATGCTGTTTTCGAAACCGTCCAAAACCGATTAAATCCTAAACGAAAGACTAGACAATCACAAACAGTACGTATGGGCGCCATTTGAAATAAGGCAAAAGGATAGGAGGTGGAGGTAGGTAGGGTAGAAGTAGAAGCTGCAAAAAAAAATTGAGTAAAAATACAAGAGGACAGGAAGCGGGTAGGATGGGACTGAGAGGGGGTAGAATGTCCGCTATGGAGGCGATGGCATGCTCGCTATGCTCGACTCAGCTCGCCGGATTAGGGGGGGATCTTGCCCCCATAGCCAGACCTCGCCTATTCCAAAAAAAACAGAAATCATGCCAAAGAAAAAACTATCACTTAGCCACCACCAAATTGTCCACACTTCAGGAACGCTGCGGCTGATGATGCAGCTTGGCCTATACCCACCCCACCTGGAATTCATTCGGCCCGAATCTCGAATTCCCCTTAGTCGCAAATCAGATCGGATTTACTATCGCGATCGAACCATAGTATCTTCAGGCTACTGTATTTCCATCGCTAGCCCTTCCGCACCCCCTGAAAGAAAATTTATTGCACCATTTTAAGCCCCTTGGAAGCTCATAAAAACACGGTGAGTTTCATCAGCATTTGACGTGATTTACAGCTTGAATTTATTACTCAATGCAACTTACATAAAATATACTAAAAATTTAAAATTTAATATGGATAACAGGGTTTGGAATTAATCTTAAAAAAAAACTCTCAATTAAATTGCTTAACTTAAAAAAAAACCACATATACTTTAAATTCCCGGTAATTTGGCAAAAAGTGACGACGCGAGATTACCGGCGGTCGAAACGGTGTCGGCTCTGCTCGCGCTAGGTTTAAGCTTCCAGTTATCCACCGGCCTTTCTAACTGACCTCCCTTTTTGAGTGAAGGTATCATCAACCCCCGTTATCCTACCTACATAGAGCTCTCTGTGGGTAGCTAAGGGTTCGCAAAATCTTGCTATCACTACCAGGGTATTACGAACAACTTAATCCGCACGGGACGGACGACCCTCAAAGAAAAATCTTATATCGGCGTTCACTTTTGCCCCACCACCCAGCAATTCAAATATGTAGGTATATATAAAAAATCCAAAAAAGCTATAATAATAATAAATGAAAATCAACACTTAATTATAACACAAAATTTCACTATCACGCCAATGTCGTATATTGTTGTTTTTACATATATATACGGCTTCTGCCTATAAGCGTCGATCGCCAACCAACGGCGTACGGAATATTTACATAAACGTGCCCAGAAGCACCAGTCGTTATGAGTATATAGCGATGGGTATGTAGTCGATTAAAACCAATCGAATCGTAGGTATTCTCGTACCGAAATAATTTTGTTATAGGCATATATATGTTTATATGTTATATAAGTATAAAAAGGATGGCAAATATATTTATAGATGCATATGAGCACTAGGAGGTTTTTACTTGACCGCCCGGGTCTTACACGGGCCTGGATTTTAGTGCTGTAAGCTGCCACTTAACACCAGTGAGGTAGCGGACCCCTTCTTATTCCCAGAGGAGTTCTAGCTTGGCAATATGAGTCGTAAGGCGAGCTCGTTCCCACTTTTCAATACGCCAAGAGCAAATGCACTAGGGGGATATCCACGGTTAGACCGTTAAAAACACCAGCGGCGGCAACAACCCACTGTCTACGTCGCCGTCGTTAGCCGCCGATTCTTCCTCACTAAAAACAGGACATCCTTCAGAATAGCACTTTTAATCGAAATTGTGTTAATAATATTACCTGGTGCCTGTCACTAGCTAAATCCACTTTTCAGTCGGCAACAACAATATTCTTATCCGCTAAAGCACTTTATTTCTTGAAATAAACACTATTAATCCCAACAAATCCGAGGAGAACTCTAAAATAAATATCCTTATGATATCGCAAAAATTTATTACATTCGAATTTCAAATTTTACCCGCGCAATCTATTATATGGAAAATTATGCTGTTTAAGTATCACCTTTAAAGTGTTTAACGACTGAACTCCGTCTGATTTTAAATCGTAATGACAAAGAGAATCTGTCCTACGGTAATCACTAGCCTAACCGTGGCAAAATTCCTTCGTTCTTACGACAAGTTAGTCTAATTGGCGGTTGGCCACCGATAGCTCAACGGCTCGCACAAATACCGGAAAATGAAAATCCGTAGCCTATCCGAAACACTACCATTTACTACAATCCTTTTAGCATCTCAGAAACAAACCTATTTTGTACTCAACCCTTAATTTCAACTCCTATTGTGAATCGCCCACAATCTGTCCGCCACCTTCCCCTAAGTCATGTTGTCTTGTTTCTTATTTAAAAAAAAACCTACTTCCCTTTCCAATCTATCCCTACGAATGAAGCGAACCAGCAGTCATTCACCGTTCACTATCCCTGCTCCTTCCTCACATCATCCCATTACATCTTTCCAGAGCTTTATCCCCTACTAGTATACCTGCTTCGCTCTGGCACACTATCAGCCCGTCGGCTGTCAATACAAAAAAAATAAGTCATTCGCGCATCGTGGTAGTTCTGGGTTATGTGATTTTGGTTTCAACAAAAACATCAACCTGCCGTCGAGTCCCCGAGACAACTTTTTCCGGGAGAAAACTGCATATATCTGCAAAATTAAATCTAAGTTTGACCCAAAAGCAACCTCCGACAATTTACAAAATTCTTCTAAACCCAGCAAATTTAAATCATTAGTGAAAGGTAAAAAAAAACTTAACAAAAAGAAAAAGGCACCTAAGCGTGTAGTGTGTTGATTTTTTTTTTATTATTTCATTTTCATTCGCATATATAACAAAAAAAAATTCAATTGACCAAAAAAACTGACGGCTTCTCTTATTTTTTTGGCGTTCATCCAAACAAAAGGGGGAACTTTTTTCAAAAATCAAAGAAGATACCCAAAAGAAGCATCACCTTCACCATTTATATACATTCATCAAAACTCAAAAGCAACAGCAAACAAAAAAAAAAGCTTGAAGGCTGAAGAATCAAGATCCAAGATTGCTTCCATTTCATCTTTTATCACAACGCAACGTTACTGCTTACTTCGATAGATAGTCTTGGATTTTACCGATTGCTTTTTTCTTTTTTTTTGCCTAATTTTCTTTTCTTCAGACATTTTGGTTCAGGATTTGTATTTAAAAAGATCTTCAGTGTTTTGCATCTTCCGGCCGAACGCGCGTTTATGAGGCATTGGTGTTATACCAATGTTGTCACTTCTTCAAATGAAATTCCGAGCGTTCTTGGTCGTAATATCAAAAGTATGGACGTGCATTTGTTTTATGTTCAATCGGCAGATCCGTGCTTTTGTACAGTATCAACCAGTCAAATATGAGCTCTTCCCACTTTCGCCGGTGTCGCGGCATCGTCTCAGTATTGTTCAAAGGAAAACCCTGGTACTCGATCTCGATGAAACCCTCATACACTCTCATCACAATGCAATACCAATAAAAAGCTGGTTCTCAGATCCAATGGATGTTGCGTTGTTATCGTTATTGCCACTTTTGGACGCTTTAAGATTTACAAATGATGTTCGTTCAGTACTTTCGCGAAATTTACATTTACATCGTTTATGGTAGCAGGTTCGTACTTTAAATTCAATTAAGTAGTGTATGTAAGTAGTAATTAACTAATTTAAAAAAAAATTTGTAAAGGACTTGAAAACAAATATCAGAACAAAAAG
This sequence comes from Philhelius pedissequus, assembly GCA_910595825.1. NCBI lineage: Eukaryota > Metazoa > Arthropoda > Insecta > Diptera > Syrphidae > Philhelius > Philhelius pedissequus. The sequence continues at coordinate 136,259,743 of OU343160.1, forward strand.
CGCAAGTGGGTTTAGGAACCACCCCACGCCGGAATCGGGAAATCAAAACGAAACCAAGGTGTTTTGACGAACCGAAGGTTCAATTTTTCTCCTTTTTTTCTGGAGCCGCCCAGTAACCCCCACAGTCCCAAAAAGAGGGTCGGATCGTAATCGCTTGTTTCAACGCAAAAGGTATTGGTTTCAGCAGCGATTATTGGAACGAAATAAAAAAAATATTTTATATGCAGGTATTTTCATCGGATGCATCTCAGGGGTTGTTGTGGACACCCCTTGGGGCGTAGGTGCTAGGAATGGAAATTTCCGTATTAAAAAAAAAAAAAAAAAAAAAAATAGAGCTATTATGTTACGATATTGGTTTTTATTGTATTAATACATACATATAGTAGTAGCGTAGCTACTGCTACCTACATATACTTGTGGGGCTGGGAATCGAAAGCACTCTGTCCGTGTCTGTCCGGCCGATCGAAAGGGAACTCGCTTCTTTTTCTTTTCCAAGACTCCGGATCGGCCATAAGTCCGGGCGTTGTGTGGCAGTTGAGCACGATGATCCCTAAAGAAAAGAAAATCAAAAACCATACGAGACATTATTAGTATGGGCCGAACGGGCAGCTGCCAGGCTCAACGGGGGGATCCTTGCAGCTACTCGGGCGGCACATGGTTCAGTACAAACCGATCAGGAACTCACCTGTTAAACTGATGTCCGCGAGCGGCCGCCGGCACCAGTGGTAGACGAGCGATGGTGCATATTCGGAGGTAGACAGGCCATCTACATCTGAAGGGAATTTTGTTTTGTGTTCGTGGTCTTTGTGGCGGTGCAGAAACGGCTCGCCTCCGGATTGCAACGGTGGTATGTGACTTGGTGTTATTTTCCGGCATTTATCCACTGAATTTAATTTTTGAGTCACTTTTTGATTTTTTTTTGTTTGACACTTGTTTAGGTTTCACCCACTTTTTTTTATTTTTTTAGTATAACTCTGGTTATTTTTGTTTCTTTTATTCCCGTTTCCTCTTATATTAATTTTTTTTTATTTTTTTTTGGTCTTAAAACCGAGGAGGTATCGCGTTGGTTTTTAATTTATTTAAATGGTTTGGGCTTCGAGCTGATGCGAAGAAAAATGTGCGCGAATGACCTTTTTTGTTCAGTCGGTTGTAAACACAACAGGCTGACGGGAAGATAGAGCGAGACAGGCCTACTCGTAGGTATAAAGCTCTGGAAAGATGTAATGGGATGATGTGAGGAAGGAGTAGGGATAGTGAACGGTGAATGACTGCTGGTTCGCTTCAATCGTAGGGATAGATTGGAAAGGGAAGTAGGTTTTTTTAAATAAGAAACGAGACAACATGATTCAGGGGAAGGTGGCAGACAGATTGTGGGCGATTCACAATAGGAGTTGAAATTAAGGGTGGAGTACAGAATAGGTTTGTTTCTGAGGTGCAAATAGGAATGTAGTAAATGGTAGTGTTTCGGATAGGCTACGGATTTTCATTTTCCGGTAGTTGTGCGAGCCGTTGAACTATCGGTAGGAAACCTCTAATCTGAGTAATTTTTGGTGATGACAAAGAAAATCTGACTCGGTTAGGCAAGTGGTTACCGTAGGACGGAATCTCTTTGTCATTACCAATTTAAGTCTCAGTCCGTGTTCACGTCGGTCAGTATTTGAGGTGATACCTGAATATCAAAATTTTTCAAATAAGAAATTGAGCGGGTATAATTTAAATTCAAAATTAATGCGTGTAATATTATAAGGATAGTATTTTAGAGTTCCTATCGTAGTGGTTGGATTTAAAAGGTATATCTCGAAAGATACGGCTTTGAGCAACTCGGTATCACAGTGTTGCTTGCTGAAAATTGGATTTACGGAGAAAATTGCACCAGGTAATAATATTAACCCAATTTCGATTAAAAGTGCTATTCTGAAGGATGTCCTGTTTTTAGTGAGGAAGAATCGGCGGCTAACGACGGAGACAGTGGGTTGTTGCCGCCGCTGGTGTTTTAACGGTCTAACCGTGGATATCCCCCTAGTGCATTTGCTCTTGGCGTATTGAAAAGTGGGAACGAGCTCGCCTAACGACTCATATTGCCAAGCTAGAACTCCTCTGGGAATAAGAAGGAGTCCGCTACCTCACTGGTGTTAAGTGGCAGCTTACCGCACAAAATCCAGGCCCGTGTAAGACCCGGGCGGTCAAGTAAAAACCTCCTAGTGCTCATATGCATCTATAGATATATTTACAACCCTTTTCATATTTATATAACATATAAATATATATATGCCTATAACAAAATTATTTCGGTACGAGAATACCTACGATTCGATTGGTTTTAATCGACTACATACCCATCGCTATATACTCATAACGACTGGTGCTTCTGGGCACGTTTATGTAAATATTCCGTACGCCGTTGGTTGGCGATCGACGCTTATAGGCAGAAGCCGTATATATATATAAAAAAAAATATACAACATTGGCGTGATAGTGAAATTTTGTGTTATAATTAAGTGTTGATTTGCATTTATTATTATTATAGTTTTTTTTGGATTTTTTTATATATACCTACATATTTGAATTGCTGGGTGGTGGGGTAAAAGTGAACGCCGATATAAGATTTTTCTTTGGGGGTCGTCCGTCCCGTGCGGATTAAGTTGTTCGTAATACCCTGGTAGTGATAGCAAGATTTTGCGAACCCTTAGCTACCCACAGAGAGCTCTATATAGGTAGGATAACGGGGGTTGAAGATACCTTCGCTCAAAAAAGGAGGTCAGTTAGAAAGGCCGGTGGATAACTGGAAACTTAAACCTAGCGGGAGCAGAGCAGACACCGTTTCGACCGCCGGTAATCTCGCGTCGTCACTTTTAGCCGAATTACCGGGAATTTAAAGTATATATGGTTTTTTTTAAAAGTTAAGCAATTTAATTGATAGTTTTCTTTTAAGATTAATTCCAAACCCTGTTATCCATGTTAAATTTTAAATTTTTGGTATATTTTATGTAAGTTGCATTGAGTAATAAAATCAAGCTGTAAATCACGTCAAATGCTGATGAAACTTCACGTGTTTTTATGAGCTTCCAAGGGGCTTAATATGGTGCAATAAATTTTCTTTCAGGGGGTGCAGAAGGGCTAGCGATGGACATACAGTAGCCTGAGGATACCAGGGTTCGATCGCGATAGTAAATCCGATCTGAGTAGCGACTAAGGGGAATTCGAGATTCGGGCCGAATGAATTCCAGGTGGGGTGGGTATAGGCCAAGCTGCATCATCAGCCGCAGCGTTCCTGAAGTGTGGACTATTTGGTGGTGGCTAAGTGATAGTTTTTTTTTGGCAGGATTTATGTTTTTTTTGGAATAGGCGAGGTCTAGCTATGTGGGCAAGATCCCCCCCTAATCCGGCGAGCTGAGTCGAGCATAGCGAGCATGCCATCGCCTCCATAGCGGACATTCTACCCCCTCTCAGTCCCATCCTACCCGCTTCCTGTCCTCTTATATTTTTACTCAATTTTTTTTTGCAGCTTCTACTTCTACCCTACCTACCTCCACCTCCTATCCTTTTGCCTTATTTCAAATGGCGCCCAACGTACTTTTTGTGATTGTCTAGTCTTTCGCTTAGGATTTAATCGGTTTTGGACGGTTTCGAAAACAGCATTCGATCGTGACGTAAGTCGTGAACGAAATCGCTCGTGAGAATGTTCGTTCACTTGCGACGGGACGGTAGGATGGTGTTTAAGAGACTAGAGTTACTGTTGAATAAAAATTTGGATTTTAAAGTAAATAATTATGGTGTCCGGTTGACGTCGAGGGCGGCATCCATTCGGCACGTAGGTCGTGAACAAGATTGCTTCGGAGAATGCTTGGTTACTTGCGACGGGACGAGTGGATGGTGGGTGTCCGAGACGGCAAACGATATTACAGAATGATATCGCCCTCATTGTCCGAAAAAGAGATTCTGTAAGTCTTCCTGAGGAAGGTTATTACGTACCACTGGAATCGCGACAGAATACTCTTGATCGGATAATAAAGGTGTCATGAGAACTGAGATAGCGCGTAATCAGGGCGGAGTCGATTCGTAAGTCTTGGATGGAATTGCTCGTGAGAAAGTCCATCCAATCGCGACGAGGAAATTCGGTCCTGATGACAGCGGTTCTTTTTAGGTTCCTTTTCGCTGATAATGTTTTGTGCCCACGTAGGTTTCCTCGTGTTCTATGTTATCCACACTTCGGGAAGTAATAATAATAGAGAAAAAAGAAATAGTAAGTGAATGAAAGGATTCGCTGTCGAACCATAGAGATCGAGGTGAAACATTTTCCGAGTATTGCTGCCTGAAGCACCCCCGCTTTTATATGAAAGATATACACGCATACCAATATTACGATAAATTTTTTTTATTTTTTATGATTAATTTGAAAAAAAAAGATACACACATATAATTATTAGTCTTAAATTTTTGTGTCATTATAGGGTTGTACAAAGGTGAGTTATATTACCAATTGTTTCGTGGAGGTATCAAATTGGGCTATTGAGGTTGAGAGACGTAAAGTATAGTATAGTTAGTTCGTTTGGTGTTAGTAAAAAAAAAAAAAAAAAAAAAAAAAAAAAAAAATCAAATAGATTAGTCTTTTTGTAAGTATAGGTTGGTTAATGTAGTTTCTATTTAAGTAGATAATAGTCATTCTTGTTATTTGTTAATTTAAGAGTTAATCATATTTAGTAGAGATAAGAAATATAAAAAAAAAAATTTAAGTAGATTAGTTGTCTGTAGGGTTAAGTCTAGTTAGTAGGTTAGTAGATAGTGTAATTCATGGTTAGTTATTATTAGTGCTAGTTTAAGAATTTAAGAGTAGGTAGTAAATTAGGATTAAGTTAGGTATAGAAAACTGAGAGAGATAAATACGAAAAAAATTTTATATACAAGAATTTAAATTTTTTTATAGAAGTAGGTAGAATAGGTTTAGATAAGGTATAGTGTTAAGCGTAAATTTATTGTTTTGTTAGATTTTTGTTTTCTTATTGTTAGTTAAGTAGAGTAATTGTTGTTTACAAGCAAGTCAGATATAAATTTTGATTTTCTTCGTTAGTGAAAGTGAACGTAGTGATACTAATTGCCATTATATTTTTTGTGCACTTTGTTAAAAATTTTATGTAAGAAAAAGTTATCCACTAATTACCAAATTGAGGTCTTGAATAGCCATATCACCTTGGGTATTAGTTAGTTTCCAGCAGTTTTTTTTTGATTGGTGTTTTCATGAAACGGCAGGAAGAGTAAACCCTCGAAGAAGAAATCAACTGTGTGAGGGATTTTGTAAGGGACCGAGTACTTACTCGGGCACTGCGCGATAAGCTTTTGCAAGGTTTGCCGGAAATGTCGTTCGTCAAACATTCACCGATCAAAAGAAAAGTTACTGAACCACAGATTGGGCCGATTGGGGAGTTTTCCACCGATAGCGCTCAACAGCCGCACAGCTTGATAGGGCAAGGTTTTGGAGAGGATTTGAACCGCACTATTGGTGGTCCTAGTGGGTCCGGTATGGCAACAGGTTTTACCGATGTTGAACATCGCCATGGTGATCCCCCCGGAAGTGGTACTGGATCCGAAACGGTTTCCGGTCCTCCGTACAGCGATTTGACCGTAGGTGGTAATGGTTTGCCAAAGGCAACGAACCAACTAAACGCTAGTGCGGGCACCGGAACCGCAGGTGACAGTGGGCTTCCGCGGAGCGAAAAAGTGATGGTAGATCCGGCAACGCTAGGCTCTTTAATTAGTGCGGAGGTGAGAGCGGCGATGGAACAGGCTAGGTCTGAGCAACTGGAGTTATCCAGAAGCTCCGTAGAGAGGGAAGTTTCGGATACGTTGAGGGACGAGATCAGGCGACAGGTTTTGAGTCTCATGAAGGGAATGAGTACGACTCTTCATGTTACTCAACCAGAGGAAGAAGGTTTCCGACAGCCGACGGGCAATCCAGCAGAGGCACCGACGCCAGTTCCGGAACAATTCGCCGTACCTTCAAGGCAACCTCAGCGGGACCCAAGGCCTAGGTTTTTTCAACCAAGGGACCCTAATCCGAGACCAATTGGAGAGTGTGGATACCTGCCGAGTGGCGGGCGACAACCGAGTCCTTTTCAGGATCCTCACAACGAGGCGAGGGTTCATAATGGTAGACGGGCTCCACTCCCAAGTCATTCATCTCATTATTACCCACATTCTACCATGAGAATGCCCATCAAAATGGACAAGTGGGGTTTAAAATTTGATGGCGAAGCCGAATCGCTCAGCGTAGAGGATTTTGTCTTTAGAGTGGAGACCCTGCAATGTCAATATGAATGCTCCTGGGCTGATTTTTCATCTCTTACTCTCAGGTGCTGCCAGTGAGTGGTACTGGTACTACCATCGTTCCAATGGTCGACCAGACTGGCCCATGCTAAGGGATGCGTTGTTACGTCAATTTCAAAGTTCGAAGTGTGACTATGAGATCATCCGAGAAATTATGGAACGGAAGCAAGGCACCTGGGAGTCATGTGATGAGTATTTTGCGGCCATTACGAAACTTAGATCTCGGCTCAGAGTGCAGATTCCCGAAATCGAGCTTGTGAGAATCTTGAAAAGGAACCTGAATGAGCGGTTGGAAAGGTTGGTGTATCCGCAAGCCGTTTACTCCGTGGACCAGCTGAGAATGGCTTGCAAGGAGGCGGAGTATGCGTTCCCGAAGAAGGACCGGGACGATCCGAAACCATATAGAGCTCCAACTCGTTTCGTGGCGAATGAGTTAGAGCAGTTTTATGAGCCAGACATGAGGCCGTCACAGGACGAACAAGTCAACGCTCTGCAACACTTGGGCGTTCGCCCAAAAGTTTCAAGTGGCCAACAGGAAAACCGTCCCGGGGTTTGCTGGAACTGTAGGTTGCCAGGGCACTCTTTCGTGGATTGCCCGTCGACCCGGAGGAACATCTTTTGTTATCGGTGTGGGCAAGAGGGTGTAATAACGCCGAAATGTTCGCGGTGCATTTCGGAAAACCGCAACCGGAACGCGACGACTTCGGGGGAGTCGCGTTCGACCCAAACGCCCCAAATGTAAAAGTAAGGAATGCCGAGTCGCAAACCTGTTTCGAAAAAAACGAATATAAGAATCCTGGCCAGAAAAAGCAATGATAGAGTGGTAGAAAAGGAAACTGGAAAACGATTTGAGATTAAACCTTTACATGAGAGGATTAGAAACTACTACGAAACAAGAGAGACGATATTCGGGGGAAAAGTAAGCGCAGTCTCGAAAAGAATTAGTAAAACAAGAATTCGGTATAAACTAAGGAAACAAACGCGTATGAGCATTTCTTCGTCGGTTATAGATACTTATACGGATCCCCGCCCTTACGCTAAAGTTCAAATCGCCAACAAAAGCGTGTATGGATTGTTGGATAGCGGGGCCAGTGTGAGTATTCTAGGGAAAGATTGCCTGAAATTCTTAGACGAGATTGGAGTAAAATTTCATCCCTTCAAGTCTGGGGTTAAAACAGCAGATGGTAAAAATCAGGCTATAATAGGGAAAATTAAGTTGGAGGTCAGCTATAAAAATCGCGAAGAATCAATTACGTTCTATTTGGTGCCCAATCTCGATCAGGAATTGTATTTAGGAGTGGATTTCTGGAAGGCGTTCCAAATCGCTCCGAATGTTGTGAGTGCCGTGTCGATTTTAGAGGATAACGCGGATTTGAGTAACGCACACGAACTTTCGGTGGAACAACGATCTCGATTGGAAGCGGTGAGGCAGAAGTTTCTTGATTTCGATCGCCACGGTCTTGGTAAAACAGAACTAATGGAGCACGTCATCGATACCGGAGACGCGGAGCCTGTTAAGCAGCGTCATTACCCTGTTTCTCCAGCGGTGCAGGCCTTATTATACCAGGAAATAGATAGGATGCTTCAGCTCGGCGTTATTGAGGAAAGTGAAAGCCCTTGGTGCTCGCCTGTTGTCCTTATAAAGAAGACAGCCATAGACGGTACCATTAAGTATCGTTTTTGTCTGGATTCTCGTAAGGTCAATGCGTTAAGCAAAAAGGATGCTAACCCTCTCCCCCATATCGAAGGGCTGATCAGTCGTCTGCCTAATACCTATTTTATAAGCAGTGTAGATCTGAAAGAAGCTTTTTGGCAAATACCGTTGGAGAGGCAGAGTAGAGAGAAAACTGCGTTTGCGGTACCGGGAAGACCCTTATACCAGTTCACGGTCATGCCCTTTGGGTTGTGTAATGCAGCTCAAAGGTTATGTCGGTTAATGGATAAGGTTATTCCTGCACGACTCAGGGACAACGTCTTCGTGTATTTAGATGACTTGTTAATAATCGCTCCGGATTTTGAGACACATGTCTCCCTGCTAAGAAAGGCAAATCTCACCATCAACCTTAAAAAGTCCAGGTTTTGCTTTAAGGAGATAAAATACCTGGGTTTTATCGTTGGTGGTGGGAAGGTGAAAACGGATCCGGCGAAGGTCGAAGCGGTCGTCGATTTTCCGATGCCGAAAAATGCTCGACAGGTCCGTCGGCTGCTTGGTCTAGCAGGGTGGTATAGGCGATTTATCAGGGACTTCTCCAGTTTAACCGCGCCCTTGACAGATACGTTGAAGAAGAAGAACACGAAGTTTACTATGACGGAGGAAGCTATAACCGCGTTCGAAAATCTGAAAAAGGCCTTAACGACAGCTCCGGTGCTTTCGCACCCAGATTTTTCGAGGTGATTTTATGTGCAGTGCGACGCGTCAGACTCTGGAATCGGCGCGGTACTCTTTCAGAAGAGCGAGGCGGGAGAAGAAAGTCCGATTTCCTACTTCTCACAAAAACTGAATTCTTGCCAACGGAATTATAGTGTGACCGAGAAGGAATGTATGGCAGCAGTGATGGCAGTTAAAAAGTTCAGGCCCTACGTCGAAGGTATGGCTTTCACCATAATAACGGACCACTCGAGCCTGAAATGGTTAATGACCATGAAGGACCTCAGTGGCAGGCTGGCTAGGTGGTCACTTGAATTACAGTCTTATACCTTCGACATAGAACACCGAAAAGGCTCACTGAATGTCGTGCCAGATACACTTTCTCGGGCACACTTAGATAGTTTGGACATAGGAGAAGTAGCGCCATTAGTTGATCTCGAGTCAGAAGAATTCCACTCCGAAGAGTACAAGGATCTGATCAGCACTATTCGAGATCACCAGACCGAGTTGCCGGATTTGAAAATTGTTGATTCGTTCATATATAAACGCGCGCTACCCTTAACTAGTGAAGATTCACTGTTAGAGAATACCTGGCGGCTGTGGATACCCTCAGGGTTAACAGAGAGTATAATTATGAAGGCCCATAATCCACCTCGAGCCGCGCATGGAGGTGTAGGTAAAACCTTACACCGGATACGTGAATATTTTTATTGGCCAAATATGACCGTTCAAATCCGACAATTTGTATCCCAATGTGAAATCTGTAAACAATCAAAGTCCACGAATCAAGTCCAACGTCCTCCGATATGTAACAGTTTTGAAACCGATCGTCCTTTTCAGAAAATTTATGTAGATTTTATTGGCCCTTATCCGCGATCAAAAGCAGGTAATTCGTTTGTTTTTGTTGTCTTAGATCATTTGTCTAAATATGTTTTGTTAAAGCCTCTACGTTCTGCCAACTCTGGAAGCATCATTACGTTTTTGAAAAACGACGTTTTTAATTCTTTCGGCGTACCTCAGATACTACATTCTGATAACGGCAAGCAGTTCCTGTCGAAAGAATTTCAGAACTTTTTAGAGAAGTATGGCGTACGCCACTTCAGAACTGCGAATTATGCTCCTCAATCGAATGCTTCTGAGAGAGTCAACAGATCGTTACTAGCTGCTATACGATCTTACTTAAAAGAGGACCAACGTGACTGGGATGTGAACTTAAGCGACATCGCATGCGCGATGAGAAGTTCCGTCCATTCTGCTACAGGTGTGTCACCCTATTTTGCCCTATTCGGGACCAATATGATGACACACGGAAGTAGCTATGCGTTGGCCCAAAAACTGAAGGTGGTAGAAGATGGCGAGCTGTTGACTCTCCCGAGACAGGAACGGCTGCAGATAATACGCGCCAAGATCAAAGAGGGTATTCTAAAGGCGAACGAAAAAAGTGCTAAAATTTACAATACTCGCTCCCGAAATATTCGCTATGTGCCAGGGCAAGAAGTTTACAAAAGAAACTTTGTTCTCAGTGACTCCTCTAAGCGCCTTTCTTCGAAACTCTGTCGAAAATACATAAAGTGTCGTGTGGTTAAGTCGGTAGGCAAAAACATGTATGAGCTAGAGAACATAGCTGGGAAAAGCATTGGTATCTTTCATGCAAAAGATTAAAAGCAGTAGAATCTCTACGCTACAAGTAACATCGATGAGAAATCATTACCACGGTTGTGTATATTTGGGTCTGGGAAGGATTACGATATTTTCCGAATATTGCAAAAATTAAATCTATTGGAGGATGTACAACTTTATCTTGTTCAGCAACAAGACCGTAATATCTGTATTACTTGCACTTATGTCCGTATGGGTATCAATACGTGACTCCAATAAGACCGACCTCGCCCATAAGAGAGCGAGGGCGATATCCACTAGTACCTGACCAACTGTGATATTTACTCTGAATCTTCTGTGATATTTTGGCTGTAGTATATAAGAATCGACTATCTTTATTCCACTCCTTCGGAGTAGAATTGTGAGTGGAGAACTCAAGGAATTCAACATCTGTGATAATGCTTTCGAAAATCTGTGATATTAGTTTAAGGAATATAGTCATATAACAGCTGTGATAGTACCACCTAAGTCGTCATGTGTGTATTATAAACACAAAAGATATTAATTTTAGTCATATAACAACTGTGGCAAGAACCGCTTTACTAAACCGGCTTTACGAAACCACTGGGATAACCTAGTGCTAGCAGTAAGAAAACGTTCGATTAGTTCAAGATAGTGTTCATTATAATTAAGCAAGTTTTTTTTTCTTCGGAAATATTTTGCACTAGTGGAGGAAAAAAAAAATATATATATACCCACATAGAAAAATTGTCCGTCTATCCAACAGGTAGATTCCGCATATCCAATTAAAATACCTATCGATTTGCTTCCAAACAAATGAGTTTATTGAAAGTAAATAAGTATGCTGGAAAGATTTTCTGATACAGGTACATTAATATTATTTCCATTAAAGTTAATTACGCCTGTATATGTTCCGAAACAAGAGATGTGAGACAACACCCTAAAATCTTTATATGGTTGTAAGGGCCGATAGATACATGCGAATAAGTAAATGTAAGAAAAAAGAAACATAACTTTTTTTTCATGATATGGCTCGATATAAAATAAACTAAAATCATCATGTATTTATCTCACTCGAATGATAGGTGTTCTTCATCTCAAGGCTATGACTATAGGTGGAGAAATAGGTACATCCAACAATAAATGGGACTCCTTAGTCAAATAAAATGTATTGCCCGGCTGGATTTAAATGGGTTCTTCCCCACTGGATAGTTAACTCATAGCGTGTCCATTTATCACCGTCCACCTCGCTTCCCGAGAACCATCTGAGGCCGCTGTTTTGTTGTGGACACCCCTTGGGGCGTAGGTGCTAGGAATGGAAATTTCCGTATTAAAAAAAAAAAAAAAAAAAAAATTGAGCTATTATGTTACGATATTGGTTTTTATTGTATTAATACATACATATAGTAGTAGCGTAGCTACTGCTACCTACATATACTTGTGGGGCTGGGAATCGAAAGCACTCTGTCCGTGTCTGTCCGGCCGATCGAAAGGGAACTCGCTTCTTTTTCTTTTCCAAGACTCCGGATCGGCCATAAGTCCGGGCGTTGTGTGGCAGTTGAGCACGATGATCCCTAAAGAAAAGAAAATCAAAAACCATACGAGACATTATTAGTATGGGCCGAACGGGCAGCTGCCAGGCTCAACGGGGGGATCCTTGCAGCTACTCGGGCGGCACATGGTTCAGTACAAACCGATCAGGAACTCACCTGTTAAACTGATGTCCGCGAGCGGCCGCCGGCACCAGTGGTAGACGAGCGATGGTGCATATTCGGAGGTAGACAGGCCATCTACATCTGAAGGGAATTTTGTTTTGTGTTCGTGGTCTTTGTGGCGGTGCAGAAACGGCTCGCCTCCGGATTGCAACGGTGGTATGTGACTTGGTGTTATTTTCCGGCATTTATCCACTGAATTTAATTTTTGAGTCACTTTTTGATTTTTTTTTGTTTGACACTTGTTTAGGTTTCACCCACTTTTTTTTATTTTTTTAGTATAACTCTGGTTATTTTTGTTTCTTTTATTCCCGTTTCCTCTTATATTAATTTTTTTTAATTTTTTTTGGTCTTAAAACCGAGGAGGTATCGCGTTGGTTTTTAATTTATTTAAATGGTTTGGGCTTCGAGCTGATGCGAAGAAAAATGTGCGCGAATGACCTTTTTTGTTCAGTCGGTTGTAAACACAACAGGCTGACGGGAAGATAGAGCGAGACAGGCCTACTCGTAGGTATAAAGCTCTGGAAAGATGTAATGGGATGATGTGAGGAAGGAGTAGGGATAGTGAACGGTGAATGACTGCTGGTTCGCTTCAATCGTAGGGATAGATTGGAAAGGGAAGTAGGTTTTTTTAAATAAGAAACAAGACAACATGATTCAGGGGAAGGTGGCAGACAGATTGTGGGCGATTCACAATAGGAGTTGAAATTAAGGGTGGAGTACAGAATAGGTTTGTTTCTGAGGTGCAAATAGGAATGTAGTAAATGGTAGTGTTTCGGATAGGCTACGGATTTTCATTTTCCGGTAGTTGTGCGAGCCGTTGAACTATCGGTAGGAAACCTCTAATCTGAGTAATTTTTGGTGATGACAAAGAAAATCTGACTCGGTTAGGCAAGTGGTTACCGTAGGACGGAATCTCTTTGTCATTACCAATTTAAGTCTCAGTCCGTGTTCACGTCGGTCAGTATTTGAGGTGATACCTGAATATCAAAATTTTTCAAATAAGAAATTGAGCGGGTATAATTTAAATTCAAAATTAATGCGTGTAATATTATAAGGATAGTATTTTAGAGTTCCTATCGTAGTGGTTGGATTTAAAAGGTATATCTCGAAAGATACGGCTTTGAGCCACTCGGTATCACAGTGTTGCTTGCTGAAAATTGGATTTACGGAGAAAATTGCACCAGGTAATAATATTAACCCAATTTCGATTAAAAGTGCTATTCTGAAGGATGTCCTGTTTTTAGTGAGGAAGAATCGGCGGCTAACGACGGAGACAGTGGGTTGTTGCCGCCGCTGGTGTTTTAACGGTCTAACCGTGGATATCCCCCTAGTGCATTTGCTCTTGGCGTATTGAAAAGTGGGAACGAGCTCGCCTAACGACTCATATTGCCAAGCTAGAACTCCTCTGGGAATAAGAAGGAGTCCGCTACCTCACTGGTGTTAAGTGGCAGCTTACCGCACAAAATCCAGGCCCGTGTAAGACCCGGGCGGTCAAGTAAAAACCTCCTAGTGCTCATATGCATCTATAGATATATTTACAACCCTTTTCATATTTATATAACATATAAATATATATATGCCTATACCAAAATTATTTCGGTACGAGAATACCTACAATTCGATTGGTTTTAATCGACTACCTACCAATCGCTATATACTCGTAACGACTGGTGCTCCTGGGCACGCTTATTTAATTATTCCGTACGCCGTTGGTTGGCGATCGACGCTTATAGGCAGAAGCCGTATATATATATAAAAAAAAAATATACAACATTGGCGTGATAGTGAAATTTTGTGTTATAATTAAGTGTTGATTTGCATTTATTATTATTATAGTTTTTTTTGGATTTTTTTATATATACCTACATATTTGAATTGCTGGGTGGTGGGGTAAAAGTGAACGCCGATATAAGATTTTTCTTTGGGGGTCGTCCGTCCCGTGCGGATTAAGTTGTTCGTAATACCCTGGTAGTGATAGCAAGATTTTGCGAACCCTTAGCTACCCACAGAGAGCTCTATATAGGTAGGATAACGGGGGTTGAAGATACCTTCGCTCAAAAAAGGAGGTCAGTTAGAAAGGCCGGTGGATAACTGGAAACTTAAACCTAGCGGGAGCAGAGCAGACACCGTTTCGACCGCCGGTAATCTCGCGTCGTCACTTTTAGCCGAATTACCGGGAATTTAAAGTATATATGGTTTTTTTTTAAAGTTAAGCAATTTAACTGATAGTTTTTTTTTAAGATTAATTCCAAACCCTGTTATCCATGTTAAATTTTAAATTTTTGGTATATTTTATGTAAGTTGCATTGAGTAATAAAATCAAGCTGTAAATCACGTCAAATGCTGATGAAACTTCACGTGTTTTTATGAGCTTCCAAGGGGCTTAATATGGTGCAATAAATTTTCTTTCAGGGGGTGCAGAAGGGCTAGCGATGGACATACAGTAGCCTGAGGATACCAGGGTTCGATCGCGATAGTAAATCCGATCTGAGTAGCGACTAAGGGGAATTCGAGATTCGGGCCGAATGAATTCCAGGTGGGGTGGGTATAGGCCAAGCTGCATCATCAGCCGCAGCGTTCCTGAAGTGTGGACTATTTTGTGGTGGCTAAGTGATAGTTTTTTTTTGGCATGATTTATGTTTTTTTTTGGAATAGGCGAGGTCTAGCTATGGGGGCAAGATCCCCCCCTAATCCGGCGAGCTGAGTCGAGCATAGCGAGCATGCCATCGCCTCCATAGCGGACATTCCACCCCCTCTCAGTCCCATCCTACCCGCTTCCTGTCCTCTTATATTTTTACTCAATTTTTTTTTGCAGCTTCTACTTCTACCCTACCTACCTCCACCTCCTATCCTTTTGCCTTATTTCAGGGTGTCCATAACAAGCAAGTGAACAAAAAACAAAACATAACACATTTCATTAAGATATGGTTTTCGTTGTTATATAATCTCTATATATATATATATCTCGTATAGTTAAAACCTTAAATCAAAAATTAATACGATTTTTGTTTCTGAAGTTTTTATGTTTCATTTTGAAATTTCAAATAAATTATCATTCAAAATAATAATTTACCTTTCTTCAGGATTCTTAGAAAATCTGCACAATTAAAAATAATGGAGCATATTCATAGTCGTTGATTAACCTAGTTTTACTAAGTTACATTTTAAGCCAATTTTGGCTCAATGAATATACTTACAAATTATTGGTTTTATATTTTTGCAAGATTATTAACTTGTTATTATTAGAGAAATAGCTTCAAATATTTTGGAAAATATTTTCTTAAAAAGTAGAATCAACGTCCGAAAATTCAACTAAACCTAGGTTAAAATTAGACACAGTTTAAAAGTAACTACGAATACGCCCAATAATAATAAAACATTTTCTTTTTCTACCATTTTAGGCCCATGTCTGATGGTCTCTTCTTGCGATGCGTTCGTGATATTTCAGAAAAATATCCTGGAGTATAATTCGAAGAGGGTTACCTTGATATTGTCTCAACATTGTAAACATCCAAAGAAATACGACGTGCTCGTAAATAAAATAGTTATTTTAATTTGAACCGGCAATACAGAAATAATACAAATATAGGTGATGTCAAATGTATACGGCGATATCTTCTCTGACATGTGCGCTAGCTTGCTTGGTGAACTAGGCTTAGAACCATCAGGAAATAATGGCTTGAATGGTGCCTTCTTTGAATCGGTAAGCAAATAATACTTATTATAAAGATAATAAAATTAAAAAAACATTTAGGTCCATGGAACTGCCCCAGATATTGCTGACAAGGACTTGGCCAATCCCAATGTGTGTTTTGTTCTCTGCAGTTATGATGCTAAGATATATAAAACCCGCCGCTTAAATCGAACGCTCCTGTTTTGATGTTATCATAGAAGGGAAATACTTGACGGGATATCTTTTGGGCAGATCCAAATGCTCAGAGTTAAGCAACGAAGTTTGCGCCAAAATCTATACATCCTAAAATAAATTGTATCAGAAAGCTAGTTTCAAAAATTGTTCTTCGAATAAGATAAAACAGAACCTCCTCCATGAAATAATTATTATTGTTAAAATTCCACAATCCTTTTTGGAACTCTAGATGTCACTTGCTCTGATTTTTTAAGCTTTTATTTAAATTATTGTATTAATCTATGTATGACGCTATTTAATATACATATTAATATATTTTAAATTTCAAACGTTTTTTTTTAGAATCAGGTCGAAACGTCATATACTTCAAAATTGTATGTAAAATATTAATTATTTATTTTTCATTTCATCTATTTATTTTTTAATTATACTCTGTAAGATACAATATCTATAAACCATAGCAAATTTCAGGATTTAGTATTTAAAAAAAATGTGTTTTATCAAACAATATGTATGTAATTATATCAAACAAAATAGAATAAACATTTACGCAAATTCAAAATTAACTGAGAATTTAATTTAGCAATTTATCATCATCACAATCACCATCATTATCAGTATCATTTGCAATAAGTACCTACAGAGCGAAGAGAAGAATTCCTTCAACATTTTTTCCAAACAAGGTCGGCCTGCTAATAATACTGACAGAGCGAGGGAGGAAGTTCCATAAACGATATTAGAATGCATATGAAACTGTGGTCCAGATACCAAGAATTTGAAATGTATTGGAATAACGTCGCAGGATCTTTCAGAACGCGTAAAATTAATTTTATTGTACAAATAAGTATTCAAGCTAATGAGACTGTGACTTTGAAACACTAGAGATGTGGTCATATCTTCTAAGACCATATATATAGCACGTAATGCTGTTGAATGCAACATTAAGTTATCGTTTGTGTTCGTAATCAGTTACTAAACACGACCTGCGTAATATTTTGAACGTCAAGGGCTTAACAAGAGAAATTTTTTAAAATGTCGAGGAAAGTAGATGTTGATGTAGCGCGCAATGCAACTAAAAGACCTCCGAAGAAGCCGTTTTAAGAAATAATTTTTTTTCTTTACGGTCTTTTTTAACATTTGCATGGGAGATACCGTTGCTATTCAATATAATGTCAAGAAACTACCAAATACGAAGTTTCGAAAAAATCTACTAAGTTAAACTTTCTAGGAGCTTCTGCGTAAAAAAATTCAAAAAATCAAATCAACCGTTTCCCTGAAAATCGAAAACCAAGAAAATGGTTCTAATATATATATACCAAAAGTAACTATTTTGGTTCCAAAAAAAAATAGCTAAAAGAAGCCCTTCCCTTCATTAATGAGCTGATTTTTTTTATAAAAATCGTAGAAGTCGTTTTTGAGAAAAATAAGATTTTTGGTTTTGGCCAAGAAAATGTATGATAGCTACTTCCATTTGTCGTCTTTAAAAGAAATGTAAAAAACGTGTGGTCATATTACCTAAAAAGCAATATGTACCAAGTTTGAAGGAAATCCATCACACCGTTTAGGCTGCAGACTCGAGGACAGACAGACTGAATTACGGACCCCACTTTTTTGGGTTTCTCTATGATCGGAATGTTATGTTTCATTATCAGAATTTTTTTGATGAATGCATAACTTGCCTTATAAGTCGTAAAATTAAAGAAAACAATGGATTTTGAAAAATAATACTATTGGTCCAATCGGGCATCTCGCAATGAATTTCGTTTCCCACGAATCAATATGTATTCTCGCGAAATCGTGAATCTTTCATGGAATAAATTTCCCCCAAACAAAAAGTCATATGAACCGACTGCAAAACTCACTGGGAAAGTTTATGCCCGATACCGATGGACATCGTTCACGTTTCCTATGTTCGAATGAGAGAAAAAAGTCGAAGCTATCAAATTAAAAACATTCAATATAAATAATAAACGCAATTTATAAGTGTATTTCTGAAATGTTAGGCATATTAGAATCAAAAAATAAGGTAATACATGTTTTAATTTTTAAAAAATACGCGTCAATAAGAATAAGAATTAGATGATTCTGAATGCACTTTTCTTATTAACTTTTACTTATTAACCCTTAAGACTTGTCATACCAGCACGCATGACTTCATTTAAAAGCAATAGATTACTGGCAACTACCGAGCATGAATTGAGAATTTGCTTCTTCACAATTTAAATTTTAATAACTCCCATGTCGACTGGCTTGATTGGTTCACTTGATGATAAATCTAGTCTAACCTCATCAGGATTCAGCCAATCTTCTTTAGTTAACTTAATGATGGTTTCGTGAGCATCGTAGACACTGTTAATAGCCAAATTCTTAGGAATGACCAAAGTCAATTTGCGAAAGTCTGTACTCCGAGACGCACTTTCCCCTTGATTTCATCCTTGTACTTCATCAACTGGTTATAAGAACGAATTTCAAAGGCATCATCTCCAGGAATAGCGTCCTTGATTTGCACTAATGATGTGCTTGTTAGGTCCCTTAAATAAAACTGTCACCGACTTTGGGTTCTTGCAATCCTCTACAAATGTATACTTATTTTCACTCAAAATATGTTCATACACAACGCCATAGAGAAACTAACTTAGAGGCACGACTTCTGGGGTTTATTTTCTTTCACCCTACAAGCTAAATTGAGAGGATTTCCACCGTTTCGACAAGCATGTGTTAGTTGCCCGTGCATTTTAAATGGAGCAGACACCAACACAGGCTTATCGAAACGGAGGAGTGCGCATTCTCACTTTTAGTAGATATGGTGACCTTATATATTTAAAATGGAGATCCGTTAAATTCAAAAATTGAAAAATTAATTGCTTTTTAGTTAAACTGTATTTTTAAAGGCCTTAATCAAACATAAAACATACTAATAAAAGCTTTTTGTTGATTCTGGTTTACAAATTAAGCAATATTTATTAATTTTATGTTCAAAATGAAGAAAATCCAATCAAAAAGTAGAAGCAAACCATAGCATATTAATGCGTACGTGCCAAAATTCCACCACAAGAAAAGACCAGTTTACTCAATTTGAGGTGAGTATTTTGACAGATGACAAAACAATAAAAAAAAAGATATTCATTTCAAAACAAATATTCGAAGTGCGCGGGTTTTATTTTATTTATTTTGTATTTTGTCCTGTAATTTAATTTTAAAATATATTGTTTCCATATGATTAAAAATGGAACTGTCCAATCGTCAAATTCATCACTTTTACAATCTCCGTGTTCCACACCAGTTGCTAGTGAAAATTCCGATCCATGCATACGTTCTACGAAAATATTAACTCAAAAAGAATACTTTCGTAATTTAACTAATTCTTATCTTCCATCATACCAAACCAATCTTAATCTTCCCGAAGTCATTGGTAAAGCTACTTTGAAAACAAATTTCGTTAAGCATCTTGTATTGGCTCACAGTAAAAACAATGTTAAACCAATTGAACGCATGAAGAATGCCTTGTTTACAGCAGAAATCCACCAAGAAATGGAGCACATGCGATTGACTAAAATGTATCGCATCCAAGCGTACGCTTGGTCGCATTTAGTTCGTGGTAATTGCTTTTGTGTGATCAACTCGAATAGAACTGGCAAAACCTGGTGTTATTTGCCTCCATGTTGAGTTTCCGTCTAGAATCGAAAGGCATTCTGCCGACCTATGGTCCAGCTGTTATTATAATCGCACCATCGTCCGTTCAGGTTGAGAGTATTTCTCGTCATTGTCGACGCATTTTGGCTAGTACAACACCAAAATTAGTATTGTCCCAGCATATGGACTTCGAAACAACGGTGGTCACTTCCAAGTCATGGACTCGGCGATTTATTAATTTTGTAAGGATTGCTAATCAGCCTTTGTTGTGCATTGCAGACTATTTAGAAGCTGCAGTCTATGCCAAGGCTAAAGTTTCCATTAAATTGCAAAGTAACTCCGAAAAGATGGCGGTTGTTATGAAATGTTTGGATAAGTGAGCATATCAGTTGGAGCGTTGTGCAGTCTTGTGCAATTCGGCAGATGAAGTACTGGAAGTTGAGAGATGCTTGCGCGAATCCGGATACATGTGTATGGCTTATACGGATCAATTGCCAGCTGATAGTACCGGTATGATCAAGGAATGGAAGGAGAAGGTAAGTCTCATAGTATAGTATAGTATAGTATAAAAAACAAAAACTCCTGCTTTTTCTCCGTCATTATTAAATAAAATGCAAGATTGGATCGCACGAACTTGCTGTTGTAGCTAACAACTTTAATGTATCTAACCATTAAAGCTGTTTAGTAGGTATGTAGTCTAGTTATCCTATGCAGGTTTAAGGCCGATGTAGTTAAGATTACTTTAATTCTTAGTATAATGAATTGTCGAATAGATGATTAAAACAATACTTACTTAGGTAAATACCAATCTACAAATGTATATTTAAATCTTTGTTATGGATTTGAATTATGTAAGTTAGGATAGTAAAATATACATATATATATATATATATTTATGGAAGCTAAGTATGTAAACATGTGCATATAATAATGAAAATGAAGGATGTAGGTGCGTAGGTAGCTATATAGTCCAAAAGCTATTCACTGTTCACCTTGAAATACATAATCTGAAAATACTTTCGAGTGTATATTTGGAACGGGTTATCCTTGGTTGATACCTTTTTGTAATCTACTCTTGATACTCTCAAAATCAGCATCAAAAGTTTTTAGGTAGAAGGCTTATTACAAAAAAACACTCTTGAAATACGCATATTTAGAATGATGTATGCGTATTCCTGGAGTTATTTTTTTTTTAATACAACTTCTTTGTAAAAAATATTGATGCTTCCTTTGAAAGTATGAAGTGCTGATTCTAAAAAGATATCGCTCGCCTTTATTGGACAACCCGTTCCAAAGATATAGTCCAAAAGCTATTCACTGTTCACCTTGAAATACATAATCTGAAAATACTTTCGAGTGTATCTTTGGGACGGGTTATCCTAAAAACTTGGTTGATACCTTTTTGTAATCTACTCTTGATACTCTCAAAATCAGCATCAAATGTTTTTAGGTAGAAGGCTTATTACAAAAAAAACACACTTGAAATACGCATATTTAGAATGATGTATGCGTATTCCTGGAGCTATTTTTTTTAATACAACAAGATGGCCTTTTTGCAACCAAACATTATTGTGGTAACGATGATTTCCTTAATTGTCGTTAGTGCAGCGGAAGGCCGCTTACCTTTGGCTTCCGGCCTGGATACATCTTGTCCCGACCAGGTCGGAAATTCATATTCGTACTGCCAGTAGCGGGCGGTCGATTTGATTTTTTCTTTGTGACAATTCAGTTAATTTATGCGTTGAAAGTATGTAGTTAGAAATGGTAAGTGTTTTTTTTATATTTATGTGGTGTCAAAGGTATATTAAAAATCGTGACATGGACAGTTAATTGCAGAACAAACTACTGAATCTTGTTTATAATATTTTTATTTAGTAGTCACTTAAAATAAATTAATTTTAAAAGAACATAGGTTATTTTTAATCTAAGCACTAGCACTAGGTATGAGAAAAGTCGATAGTTGGTTATAATAAGCACTCCAAATAAAGATCCGCTATATCTTGTTCGCCGTTAAGATATGCGAAGGGTGTGCTTCTTTCCAACTTCCCATTTTCATTTTGCAGATTTGGTTTAGTCGATTTTGAAATTGGTTTTGATACAAAATTAGAATTGAATGTATTTTGAATAATTTAATACAGAAAATGCACAGAAAAACCAGACACTAGAGAAAACACAAGGCCAAAGAAAAATCAAATAAGCATTACAATAGCTAGACTTTTTTTTTTATAAAAAAATGAAATGTGAAAATTTCGCAAGCAATTAATGTGCAGGTCAATAAAATTGAGAACGAAAAGAGTGGAGAATTGTACTAAGAAATCTAGTAACTTGCTTTCCAACAGCATAATCTTTTCATAAGCAAAATATTTATGATACAAAGGGCATATAATTCACATAAAAAACATTACCTGGTTTTTCATTTTCTATTACTATTTATTAAATTTGAGTATTCTTTTAATTTCCATTTCAAAAATAATAAATTACGTACAAAACGCAGATCAAATTAGTAGTTTCTGATATCTAGGTCACTGAATAGGTACCAACCTACATACATAATGTACTAGGTGTACTCTCCGACATTTATATAAATATATATCTTTAAAAATCAAATGAATATTATGTATATTAAAACTATCATATAAACTTTTATATGCATATATGGATCTACCTAACTATAACCATCTAACACTTTCATTATACATTATTATGTACCTACATATTTACATACCTAGGCGCCATATACATACGTATATAATGCAGGTACATTTTACCATCCCAATTTACAGAATTAAAATCCATAAGATAGATTTAAATATACATATTTAGGTAGGTACTTAGTAACTATTTCCTGAAACATACAATAATTCTATTCATTATACTAAGAACTTATCTACATCGGCTTTAAACTTACCTAATGATAATTGGACCTACATACTAACAGCGTCAAAGTTTAGTTACATTAAAGAAAATTCGAAATTTAAAACTTATAAATCGGCCCTATCACAGAATCATCGAAAATCTACTACGAATCTTGAAAAATCTATCATAGCATCCATTAGTAGTCCAAAATCATAAAATCGGATTTCAAATTCACTAAATATTTACAGATTTTTAAATTTTTATTTTACAAAACTATCTGTTTTTGTTGGAAATTTGCTGCGTGTGAATCCAATTTCTATGAAACTGCTTGCCTATGCCATGGTGCCTTGTGTTGTTTGATTCAGTTCAATGGAGAAATATCTGCTGCAGTCAATGAGACCGATTTGTAATGAATAATAATACTAATTTTAATTATTTTATGTTGTCATTAATACAATATTTATATATATATATATATATGTATATGATTCTTTGTTTATTTTCGGGAATGTTTGTTCAACTTCACCTTTAAAAAAAACGGTCTTACTTTAAAAACATGAAAGAACTACTTTTAGATAGCAATTTTTGGAAATAATTGTTTGATCCTAAAATGATTACATGGATTTAGAAGCTGAGATAAATTTACACTCAGAACAGTTAAAATGATCGAAATCAAGCAAGTAGTTTGGAAATGAGAGCTTTGCGTAAATACTGATTTCAAGATTTTTCTTGATATATGTAGAAATTTCTTGGATTTGCTACTTTTGTCAAGCTGTCATTTCTAAAGTACTTCCTTGATCTCGATGATTTAAACTGTTATAAGTTTTAATTTATACCAGCTTGTAAATTCTTGAAATCGTTTTCAATTCAAGCAAATATTGCAAAAAATTTGCATCTGAAAGTAATTTTGTAATTTTTCATTTTTTTTAAAACACCTACTTTTAGATAGCAATTTTTCTAAATAATTGTTTGATTATAAAATAATTGAAAGGATTTAGAAGCTGAGGTTAATTTACACTCAGAACAGCTACAATCATCGAAATCAAGCAAGTAATTTGGAAATTAGATCTTTGCGTAAGTACTGATTTCAAGATTTTTCTTGATATAAGTAGAAATTTCTTGCATTTGCTACTTTGGACAAGCTGTCATTGCCAAAGTACTTGCTTGATCTCGATGATTTAAACTGTTGTGAGTTATAATTTATGTCAGCTTGTAAATTCTTGCAACCTTTTTCAATTCGAGCAAATATTTCAAAAAATTTGCATCTGAAAGTAATTTTGTAATTTTTCATTTTTTTTAAAACACGAAGAAACTACTTTTAGATAGTAATTTTTCTAAATAATTGTTTGATTATAAAATGATTGAAGGGATTTAGAAGCTGAGGTTAATTTACACTCAGAACAGCTACAATCATCACAATCAAGCAAGTAATTTGGAAATTAGAGCTTTGCGTAAGTACTGATTTCAAGATTTTTCTTGATATAAGTAGAAATTTCTTGGATTTGCTACTTTGGACAAGCTGTCATTTCCAAAGTACTTGCTTGATCTCGATGATTTAAACTGTTGTGAGTTTTAATTTATGTCAGCTTCTAAATTCTTGAAACCGTTTTCAATTCGAGCAAATATTTCAAAAAATTTGCATCTGAAAGTAATTTTGTAATTTTTCATTTTTTTTAAAACACGAAGAAACTACTTTTAGGTAGCAATTTTTCTAAATAATTGTTTGATTATAAAATTATTGAAAGAATTTAGAAGCTGAGGTTAATTTACACTCAGAACAGCTACAATTATCGAAATCAAGCAAGTAATTTGGAAATTAGAGCTTTGCGTAAGTACTGATTTCAAGATTTTTCTTGATATAAGTAGAAATTTCTTGGATTTGCTACTTTAGACAAGCTGTCATTTCCAAAGTACTTGCTTGATCTCGATGATTTAAACTGTTGTGAGTTTTAATTTATGTCAGCTTGTAAATTCTTGAAACCGTTTTCAATTCGAGCAAATATTTCAAAAAATTTGCATCTGAAAGTAATTTTGTAATTTTTCATTTTTTTTAAAACACGAAGAAACTACTTTTAGATAGCAATTTTTCTAAATAATTGTTTGATTATAAAATGATTGAAAGGATTTAGAAGCTGAGGTTAATTTACACTCAGAACAGCTACAATTATCGAAATCAAGCAAGTAATTTGGAAATTAGAGCTTTGCGTAAGTACTGATTTCAAGATTTTTCTTGATATAAGTAGAAATTTCTTGGATTTGCTACATTGGACAAGCTGTCATTTCCAAAGTACTTGCTTGATCTCGATGATTTAAACTGTTGTGAGTTTTAATTTATGTCAGCTTGTAAATTCTTGAAACCGTTTTCCATAAGAGCAAATATTTCAAAAAATTTGCATCTGAAAGTAATGTTGCAATTTTTCATTTTTTTTAAAACACGAAGAAACTACTTTTAGATAGCAATTTTTCTAAATAATTTTTGATTATAAAATGATTGAAAGGATTTAGAAGCTAAGGTTAATTTACACTCAGACAAGCTACAATCATCGAAATCAAGCAAGTAATTTGGAAATTAGAGCTTTGCGTAAGTACTGATTTCAAGATTTTTCTTGATATAAGTAGAAATTTCTTGGATTTGCTACTTTGGACAAGCTGTCATTTCCAAAGTACTCGCTTGATCTCGATGATTTA
The DNA here is from genome assembly GCA_910595825.1 of Philhelius pedissequus. Lineage (NCBI taxonomy): Eukaryota > Metazoa > Arthropoda > Insecta > Diptera > Syrphidae > Philhelius > Philhelius pedissequus. The sequence goes on from OU343160.1 coordinate 136,284,812, forward strand.
AACTGTTGTGAGTTTTAATTTATGTCAGCTTGTAAATTCTTGAAACCGTTTTCCATAAGAGCAAATATTTCAAAAAATTTGCATCTGAAAGTAATGTTGCAATTTTTCATTTTTTTTAAAACACGAAGAAACTACTTTTAGATAGCAATTTTTCTAAATAATTGTTTGATTATAAAATGATTGAAAGGATTTAGAAGCTGAGGTTAATTTACACTCAGAACAGCTACAATTATCGAAATCAAGCAAGTAATTTGGAAATTAGAGCTTTGCGTAAGTACTGATTTCAAGATTTTTCTTGATATAAGTAGAAATTTCTTGGATTTGCTACATTGGACAAGCTGTCATTTCCAAAGTACTTGCTTGATCTCGATGATTTAAACTGTTGTGAGTTTTAATTTATGTCAGCTTGTAAATTCTTGAAACCGTTTTCCATAAGAGCAAATATTTCAAAAAATTTGCATCTGAAAGTAATGTTGCAATTTTTCATTTTTTTTAAAACACGAAAAAACTACTTTTAGATAGCAATTTTTCTAAATAATTTTTTGATTATAAAATGATTGAAAGGATTTAGAAGCTAAGGTTAATTTACACTCAGACAAGCTACAATCATCGAAATCAAGCAAGTAATTTGGAAATTAGAGCTTTGCGTAAGTACTGATTTCAAGATTTTTCTTGATATAAGTAGAAATTTCTTGGATTTGCTACTTTGGACAAGTTGTCATTTCCAAAGTACTCGCTTGATCTCGATGATTTAAACTGTTGTGAGTTTTAATTTATGTCAGCTTATAAATTCTTGAAACCGTTTTCAATTCGAGCAAATATTTCAAAAAATTTGCATCTGAAAGTGATTTTGTAATTTTTCATTTTTTTTAAAACACGAAGAAACTACTTTTAGATAACAATTTTTCTAACTAATTGTTTGATTATAAAATGATTGAAAGGATTTAGAAGCTGAGGTTAATTTACACTCAGAACAGCTACAATCATCGAAATCAAGCAAGTAATTTGGAAATTAGAGCTTTGCGTAAGTACTGATTTCAAGATTTTTCTTGATATAAGTAGAAATTTCTTGGATTTGCTACTTTGGACAAGCTGTCATTTCCAAAGTACTTGCTTGATCTCGATGATTTAAACTGTTGTGAGTTTTAATTTATGTCAGCTTGTAAATTCTTGAAACCGTTTTCAATTCGAGCAAATATTTCAAAAAATTTGCATCTGAAAGTAATTTTGTAATTTTTCACTTTTTTTAAAACACGAAGAAACTACTTTTAGATAACAATTTTTCTAAATAATTGTTTGATTATAAAATGATTGAAATGATTTAGAAGCTGAGGTTAATTTACACTCAGAACAGCTACAATCATCGAAATCAAGCAAGTAATTTGGAAATTAGAGCTTTGGGTAAGTACTGATTTCAAGATTTTTCTGGATATAAGCAGAAATTTCTTGGATTTGCTACTTTGGACAAGCTGTCATTTCCAAAGTTCTTACTTGATCTCGATGATTTAAACTGTCGTGAGTTTTGATTTATGTCAGCTTGTAAATTCTTGAAGCGCTTTTATTAGCCACACAAGTTTGTTGTTGTTAATTCGGGTTCTTTCTTATTTTCTCCTGACTCATTTATAAGCCAATATTTTTGTTGTTCTTATAAGGAGGGGGAGTTTTTAAGTGAAAGATTTTTGACACTGGTCATTTTTTGTTTGTATTATATTTAGTTTTGTATGATTACATACTTGTTTTTATATCACGTTTTCGTTTCATTTATTTACTTTGAATGCCCAACAACAAGTTGAGTGTGCTACCACCAAGTTTTTTCTCAATTATTTTTGGCTGGAATTATAGCTATTTCACGACTTGCCAAGGTCGGTCATCAGATTCATTTGCTCTAGTGGTGCTGGTCTACTTTATTTCATTTTAATTAAAAAACTCCTTGTGCCTTCATCTTGTACTGAAACTTGACCAGCCGCTTAGTAGCCCACGCACTTCGCATAACTCCCCCGAGCTCACATGATCAGATACAACCTAATGCAGGTTTTTCTGTTTATCAATTGCGTTGAAATGACTAGCGCTTCTATTACCCACACAAGTTTGTTGTTGTTTATTCGGGTTCTTTCTTATTTTCTCCTTACTCGTTTATAAGCCAACATTTTTGTTGTTCATATAAGGAGGGAGATTTCTTATGTGAAAGATTTCGACACTGGCCATTTTGTATTTCTATTATATTCAGTTTTGTATGATTACATACTTGTTTTTATATCACGTTTTCGTGTCATTTATTTACTTTGAATGCCCAACAACAACTTGAGTGTACTACCACCAAGTTTTTTCTCAATTATTTTTATCTGGAATTATAGCTATTTCACTACTTTCCAATGACGATCATCAGATTCCTTTGCTCTAGTGGTGCTGGTCTACTTTTTTTCATATTAATTGAAAAACTTCTTGTGCCTTCATCGTGTATTGAACCATGACCAGCCCCTTAGTAGCCAACGCAGTTCACATCACGCCACCGAGCCCACATGATCAGATCCAACCTAATGCAGGTTTTTCTGTTTATCAATTGCGTTGAAACGACTAGCGCTTTTATTAGCCACACAAGTTTGTTGTTGTTAATTCGAGTTCTTTCTTATTTTCTCCTTACTCGTTTATAAGCCAACATTTTTGTTGTTCATAGAAGGAGGGAGATTTTTTATGTGAAGGATTTTGACACTGGTTATTTTTTATTTGTATTATATTCAGTTATGTATGATTACATACTTGCTTATAAAGCACTTTTTCGTATAATTTAATGACTTTGAATGCCCAACAACAACTTGAGTGTGCTACCACCAAGTTTTTTCTCAATTATTTTTGGCTGGAATTATAGCTATTCCTTTGGTCTAGTGTTGCTGGTCTACTTTATTTCATTTAAGATGAAAAACTCCTTGTGCCTTCATCTTGTATTGAACCTTGACCATAAACTAATAATGTAAGGACCGGAAACCTCTGCTTTCATTTGACATTTGCCTACAAGCTGAAACACGCCACAAGTAACATTTCTGTTCCTCTTCCAATAGACACATTGATAAAAACGCACACAAGAATCTTTTCTGTTCCTCTTCCTATTGACACATAGCCAACACAGCCCTAGTAATTTGTTTTTGTTTTGTTTTTCGATTTTCCATTTATTCATGGATAGAGTTTCAAAGCTACAAACACAACAAAGTAAACAAATGGGTTTTGGGGGGTGAAACGTACGAAGGTTTCCAATCCTTATTATGGCTTATTTGTGACCTTGACTAACCGCTTATTAGCCAACGCAATTCGCATCACGCCACCGAGCTCACATGATCAGATACAACCTAATGCAGGTTTTTCTGTTTATCAATTACGTTGAAAAGACTAGCGCTTTTATTAGCCACGCAAGTTTGTTGTTGTTTATTCGGGTTCTTTCTTATTTTCCCCTTTATAAGCCAATATTTTTGTTGTTCATATAAGTAGGGAGATTTTTTATGTGAAAGATTCAATTCAATTTATTTTTCGTCTTCTTTTACAGTTATATAAAATAAAAAATATAATAAATAATTTAAAACAACTAAAAATTTAGGAATAATAGTATTTAAAATATAAATTTTTTTTGAGTGTTTTTCACATGAAAATAAGTAAGAAAAAGTAAAGGCACGATCTGATGTCTGACGACAAGTGTCGAAAGTACCAAAGAAATATTAAATTCAGTAATACTAAATAGTTATTTAATCAACAAGTGTTGTGGAGTAGGATGTCGAGAAAATAATATCTTAATTTTTTTTTTTGTGGCTGAAATGATTCAAATTACTTTAAGTTTAAACCAATATTTTGATAATGTTAAAGACTGTATCAAAATCCAAATTAAAAAGCCATTTTTTAATTTTTTTTATTGAATAAATGAGTTGATCGATTGCTACGTAATTCCGGGGGTAATGTATTGAATAGTCTAGGTGCTACTGAGGTATAAAAGTTAAGAAAGCTATGAGTATTGTACACAGGAATGATAGCAAGATTTCTATCTCTACTCCGTAACGTGTAAGCTGGAGTATTGTGGCTTACAAGATAACCACTTCTACAGAAAAAAATGTTAATACTTTATAAAAATAGAGGTGTTTAAGAGGGAGAATTCCAGAGCTGACAAACAACGAAAAACTGTGTTCAAATCTCTTCTTCTTCCAGAAGGTCCTTAGAATATGCTTTTGAGTAACTAACAAAGGTTGTATATAGTTTTTGTAAGTACCACCCCAACATATTGTTCCATATTGTATTTTTGATTGAACTAGTCCATAATTAATGGTCTCCAGAAGTTCCTTGCAACAAGGTTTCTCAAGTGAAACATGACATAAGTGGTTAACAACAAATAGTTTTTTCAAAGCTAAGGTGTACACTTTCCAGTTAGTTTTATTATCAATTATCAGACCAAGATATTTATATTCAGCTACAGGTTCGATACGAAAACATTTATGAGAACAAACAACATCCACTACATTTGTTGGGACACTATTAGAGACGCAACAAGATAATCTACTTAGTGAGAATTTTCTACAGTCTATGCTGTGCTGAATAAGAAGTGGAGGATTCATATCTAAAGCAGTCAAATTGAAAAACATAGCTCTTGTTTTTTCACTAATACAAGCTTATGAATGCCAAACCAATGTCTGAATAACTCCAAGTCGAAATTGATATCCGAAATCAAATCTAACATTGTGGGACTAGAATAAACACAAGCTTGTCATCAGCAAAGCCACTTACTTTTCCTTCTAAGTGGAGACTTAATACACTATTGATATAGATAAGGAACAAAATTGGACCTAACACTGAACCTTGAGGAACTCCTATATTAATACTTCTGGTTTCGCTGAAATGACTACCTATCTTAACCTTTTGCTTCCTGTTTTTAAGGTAGGAAGAAAACCAATCTAGCATAAAACCTCTGAAGCCAGCTTTTTCTAATTTTCTCAATAATATGGCATGATCTACTGTATCAAATGCTTTCTTAATATCAATATATAGAGTAGCTGTGTACTTTTTCTGATCAATACTTTCGTAGATATGACAACAGTGTGCTAAAAGTGCATCTTCAGTTGATTTACCAGCTGTAAATCCATACTGATTTGAGCTGAAAAAATGTATTTTTTCAAGATAACTGACTAATCTACAGTTGATGACTTTTTCGAAAATTTTTGAGAATACTGGTAATAGAGATATAGGCCTATAGTTATTTATACATTTTTTATCACCTTTCTTAAATATAGGAATTACTTCAGCTACTTTCAAACTTTGTGGGAATTCACCTTGAACAATACTTTTGTTAAATAATTGAGTTAAAATGTCAACCACATTATGGCCAACTTTTTTGACAAAGTTGTTGGAATAACTATTTGACGTAGTAGAAAACGAATTATCCAAAGCTTGAATAACTTTATAGACCTCAAACGAAGATATCGTGTTAAAGAAAAAACTATTTGATTGAAAACTTTCGTTAAAACAATTTTCTGGACAAATAACAGAAAAGTGATTTATGCCTGCATCAGAAATAGTATTTAAAGCCATTTGAATAAAATACTCATTAAATATTTTAGCCATTTCAGAATTATCAACAATGTTCATAGTTCCAAAAGTAAGATTTGAAGGAAAATCGAAAGTTGTTTTTTATTGAATAATTCATTGACTATTGACCATTCTTTTTTTAAATCTACTTTGGCTTTATGGAACTTGTCCATATAAAATTTTACTTCCAAATTGGAATTTCAAGACGAATCTCTTTACATAGAACTTTAAAGTTTTCACGGAATGAAACGTTATTTGGGTGTTTCTTACACTTAAGCCTCAATTGATTTTTTAAATGGATTTTGTCTAATAAATAATTCGACATCCATGGCTTGAATTTTTAAAATTTTTCTTTACTGCTTGCAAATACTTTTGAACTTTGATCGACATAACCTTTTAAAACTAAAACAAAATTATCAAAAGCTATTGAGGGTTCATGATCGGAATAGACTCTTGCCCAGTTTTCAAAAACCAAATGAGAGTTAAACAGTTCAAAATTAGTTTTGGTAGTTTGCTTGTGGAGAACCTGTTTTCTCATTACAATTTGACTATTTTCTTTAAAATTCAAACATAAACACGTCATACAATGATCTGAAATTTTAAAATCAGATATTGTACTAGTTAGGCTAAGGTTAGTTTTCAAATCAATTCTAGCCAACATATGATCAATACATGTCTTTGATGTTGCAGTTATTCTTGTTGTTCATTAATACAAGACTTAAGACCATAGGCTGAGACTAAAGACTTGTATTTCTCAACCATTAAAGCATCAGATAACAAATCTATATTTATATCACCAACTATAAACAAGTGTTTAGAATTGTTTTTGATCAGTAATGAATTGAGCTCCTCAATAAAGACCTCTTCATTAACATATTGAAATCTATAAAAACACATAAAAACAATTTTCACAGTATTAAAGACTACAGAAATCTCAAGCATATCAGAGCTTTTAAGATTCATGCTAACAAAATCACAATTTAAACTTTCATTAATAAAAACAGCAGTACCACCTGACGCATAGTTGTTATTACAGTTTGCATACAAATTATAACCGGGAATCTTAAAAAAATCCTTTTCATGCTCATATATCCAAATTTCAGTCAAAAAAATTATCTTAGGCTTATTAACAAAAGACTCTAAATGAGTCAAAAACATATCAACATTTTTTCGAAGGCTTCTAATATTTTGTTGGACAATAAAAAAACTATTTTTGTAATCATCAGAATGAAAAACACTTTTACAAATTTCTCTATCAAGAAAACAAAAAGGAGTAACCAATGACGCATCATTTAAATCTGTTAAATACAAATTGGCCATAACTAAATGATTTTATTAAGATCATCAAACGATGAAATGCGATACGTGGATACTCCTTCTTGCTTTTTCATTAAAATTACTCCGTTTTGTATCCAAAGATATTGATATTTTTTTTTCATTTTTTTATTGTTTGGCTTTGTTAAACAAAATTCTATTAAAAGTTGTTAGGCTTTCATTTATAAAAATTGTTTTTTTTCCATAATTATTACCAAATAAACTCGAGTTAACTTGTTTCTTTTTCTTATTAAATATTAGTTTTTTCTTACATTCCGCTGATTTGAATTTTACGCAAACGATATCCATCGGTTTTGTTGTTGTATTTGAAACATCCATGTTGTTGTTGCTATTTTTTGCAGGCATCTTTCTTTTTATTGTTTTTACATAACAATGTTTGATGTCATCAGATGTGATGCTTTCATCGAAATCTCTTAGCAGCTTCAATGTCGCGGGCAATGCATTGTCTTTGTTTGCAATCAGCATGCCTACAATATCAATGCATTTATGCAGTGTTTGTTGTTGCATTAAATTTACTCTGTGCTGAAGCATATCAACCTTCGTTTGTTAACTGCGTGTATCTTCTTCAAGTGTGCAAATGAGAGACAAAACATTTCGGTTGATCTCCTTCAAAGAAATTATTTCTTTATTTAAAGACAAAATCTCTTTATGCACAACTTCGAGTGTGATATGATTATTGTTGCTGTTATCAGTGGACACAAGAACAGCTTGATGCGATTGAGTTGCAGGTATAACGGATGGCTGAAGATGAGAAGAATTTGGTTGCTGTTGATCTTGTTGTTCATTGCATGTAAATTGTTTAGATGATTGCTGCGATGATACTGCGGGTGTCGGAGGTGGTGATGATGGTGGAGGTGGTGACGGTGGCTTGGTGGCGGCGGTGTTGATGGTGTTTGAGGCAGAGGGGTATTCTTAGTTTGTTGCTGTTTTTTGGTTTGCATACCAATAGAAGAAGCAGATTCAGGTGTTGTATGAAGGTTCTTCACTGGTATTGGGGAGAATTGAAGTGAGTCTAGTCCTTGTTTAGTGCACAATGGACAGCGATATTCTAAATGGTTTTTCTTCATATAGTCTTTATCACTAGGTTTTAAATTTACACATTTCAAAAGAAAGTGACTATTACAATGAATACATTGAATTTTCGGAACATTGCGCTCTACTTTTACTTTACATATGCAAGACATTTTAATATGTTAAACAAAGAAAGCAAAATTCTCGACACGAGTGTACTTCACAACGTAACGCTGAGAACTCGATTTTGACACTGGTCATTTTTTATTTGTATTATATTCAGTTTTCTATGATCACATACTTGCTTTTAAAGCACTTTTTCGTATCATTTAATGATTTTGAATGCCCAACAACAACTTGAGTGTGGTACCACCAAGATTTTTCTCAATTATTTTTGGCTGGAATTATATCTATTTCACGACTTGCCAAGGTCGATCATCAGACTCCTTTGCTCTAGTGGTGCTGGTCTACATTTTTTCATTTTAATTGAAAAATTTCTTGTGTCTTCATCTTGTATTGAACCACGACCAGCCGCTTAGTAGCCAACGCACTTCGCATCACGCCACCGAGCCCACATGATCAGATCAAACCTAATGCATGTTTTTCTGCTTATCAATTGCATTGAAACGACTAGTGCTTTTATTAGCCACACAAGTTTGTTGTTGATTAATCGGGTTCTTTCTTATTTTCTCCTTACTCGTTTATAAGCCAACATTTTTGTTGTTCGTATAAGGAGGGAGATTTTTTATGTGAAAGATCTTGACACTGGTCATTTCTTATTTGTATTATATTCAGTGGTGTATGATTACATACTTGCTTTTAAAGCAATTTTTCGTATCATTTAATGACTTTGTATGCCCAACAAAAACTTGAGTGTGCTACCACGAAGTTTTTTCTCAATTATTTTTGGCTGGAATTATAGCTATTCCTTTGGTCTAGTGTTGCTGGTCTACTTTATTTCATTTTCATTTTAGTTGAAAAACTCCTTGTGCCTTCATCTTGTATTGAACCTTGACTAGCCGCTTATTAGCCAACGCACTTCGCATCACGCCACCGAGCTCACATGATCAGATACAACCTAATGCAGGTTTTTCTGTTTATCAATTACGTTGAAAAGACTAGCGCTTTTATTAGCCACACAAGTTTGTTGTTGTTTATTCGGGTTCTTTCTTATTTTCCCATTTATAAGCCAATATTTTTGTTGTTCATATAAGTAGGGAGATTTTTTATGTGAAAGATTCAATTCAATTTATTTTTCGTCTTCTTTTACAGTTATATAAAATAAAAAATATAATAAATAATTTAAAACAACTAAAAATTTAACAATAATAGTATTTAAAATATAAATTTTTTTTAAGTGTTTTTCACATGAAAATAAGTAAGAAAAAGTAAAGGCACGATCTGATGTCTGACGACAAGTGTCGAAAGTACCAAAGAAATATTTAATTCAGTAATACTAAATAGTTATTTAATCAACAAGTGTTGTGGGGTAGGATGTCGAGAAAATAATATCTTAATTTTTTTTTGTGGCTGAAATCATTCAAATTACTTTAAGTTTAAACCAATATTTTGATAATGTTAAAGACTGTATCAAAATCCAAATTAAAAAGCCATTTTTTAATTTTTTTATTGAATAAAAGAGTTGATCGATTGCTACGTAATTCCGGGGGTAATGTATTGAATAGTCTAGGTGCTACTGAGGTATAAAAGTTAAGAAAGCTATGAGTATTGTGCACAGGAATGATAGCAAGATTCCTATCTCTACTCCGTAACGTGTAAGCTGGAGTATTGTGGCTTACAAGATAACCACTTCTACAGAAAAAAAATGTTAATACTTTATAAAAATAGAGGTGTTTAAGAGGGAGAATTCCAGAGCTGACAAACAACGAAAAACAGTGTTCAAATCTCTTCTTCTTCCAGAAGGTCCTTAGAATATGCTTTTGAGTAACTAACAAAGGTTGTATATAGTTTTTGTAAGTACCACCCCAACATATTGTTCCATATTGTATTTTTGATTGAACTAGTCCATAATAAATGGTCTCCAGAAGTTCCTTGCAACAAAGGTTTCTCAAGTGAAACATGACATAAGTGGTTAACAACAAATATTTTTTTTAAAGCTAAGGTGTACACTTTCCAGTTAATTTTATTATCAATTATCAGACCAAGATATTTATATTCAGCTACAGGTTCGATACGAAAACATTTATGAGAACAAACAACATCCACTACATTTGTTGGGACACTATTAGAGACGCAACAAGATAATCTACTTAGTGAGAATTTTCTACAGTCTATGCTGTGCTGAATAAGAAGTGGAGGATTCATATCTAAAGCAGTCAAATTGAAAAACATAACTCTTGGTTTTTCACTAATACAAGCTTATGAATGCCAAACCAATGTCTGAATAACTCCAAGTCGAAATTGATATCCGAAATCAAATCTAACATTGTGGGACTAGAATAAACACAAGCTTGTCATCAGCAAAGCCACTTACTTTTCCTTCTAAGTGGAGACTTAATACACTATTGATATAGATAAGGAACAAAATTGGACCTAACACTGAACCTTGAGGAACTCCTATATTAATACTTCTGGTTTCGCTGAAATGACTACCTATCTTAACCTTTTGCTTCCTGTTTTTAAGGTAGGAAGAAAACCAATCTAGCATAAAACCTCTGAAGCCAGCTTTTTCTAATTTTCTCAATAATATGGCATGATCTACTGTATCAAATGCTTTTTTAATATCAATATATAGAGTAGCTGTGTACTTTTTCTGATCAATACTTTCGTAGATATGACAACAGTGTGCTAAAAGTGCATCTTCAGTTGATTTACCAGCTGTAAACCCATACTGATTTGAGCTGAAAAAATTTATTTTTTCAAGATAACTGACTAATCTACAGTTGATGACTTTTTCGAAAATTTTTGAGAATACTGGTAATAGAGATATAGGCCTATATTTATTTATACATTTTTTATCACCTTTCTTAAATATAGGAATTACTTCAGCTACTTTCAAACTTTGTGGGAATTCACCTTGAACAATACTTTTGTTAAATAAATGAGTTAAAATGTCAACCACATTATGGCCAACTTTTTTGACAAAGTTGTTGGAATAACTATTTGACGTAGTAGAAAACGAATTATCCAAAGCTTGAATAACTTTATAGACCTCAAACGAAGATATCGTGTTAAAGAAAAAACTTTTTGATTGAAAACTTTCATTAAAACAATTTTCTGGACAAATAACAGAAAAGTGATTTATGCCTGCATCAGAAATAGTATTTAAAGCCATTTGAATAAAATACTCATTAAATATTTTAGCCATTTCAGAATTATCAACAATGTTCATAGTTCCAAAAGTAAGATTTGAAGGAAAATTCGATTTTGAATTTTTTCGATATTGAATAATTCATTGACTATTGACCATTCTTTTTTTAAATCTCCTTCGGCTTTATGGAACTTGTCCATATCAAATTTTCCTTGCAAATTGGAATTTCAAGACGAATCTCTTTACATAGAACTTTTAAGTTTTCACGGAATTAAACGTTATTTGGGTGTTTCTTACACTTAAGCCTCAATTGATTTTTTAAATGGATTTTGTCTAATAAATAATTCGACATCCATGGCTTGAATTTTTAAAATTTTTCTTTACTGCTTGCAAATACTTTTGAACTTTGATCGACATAACCTTTTAAAACTAAAACAAAATTATCAAAAGCTATTGAGGGTTCATGATCGGAATAGACTCTTGCCCAGTTTTCAAAAACCAAATGAGAGTTAAACAGTTCAAAATTAGTTTTGGTAGTTTGCTTGTGGAGAACCTGTTTTCTCATTACAATTTGACTATTTTCTTTAAGATTCAAACATAAACACGTCATACAATGATCTGAAATTTTAAAATCAGATATTGTACTAGTTAGGCTAAAGTTAGTTTTCAAATCAATTCTAGCCAACATATGATCAATACATGTCTTTGATGTTGCAGTTATTCTTGTTGTTCATTAATACAAGACTTAAGACCATAGGCTGAGACTAAAGACTTGTATTTCTCAACCATTAAAGCATCAGATAACAAATCTATATTTATATCACCAACTATAAACAAGTGTTTAGAATTGTTTTTGATCAGTAATGAATTGAGCTTCTCAATAAAGACCTCTTCATTAACATATTGAAATCTATAAGAACACATAAAAACAATTTTCACAGTATTAAAGACTACAGAAATCTCAAGCATATCAGAGCTTTTAAGATTCATGCTAACAAAATCACAATTTAAGCTTTCATTAATAAAAACAGCAGTACCACCTGACGCATAGTTGTTATTACAGTTTGCATACAAATTATAACCGGGAATCTTAAAAAAATCCTTTTCATGCTCATATATCCAAATTTCAGTCAAAAAAATTATCTTAGGTTTATTAACAAAAGACTCTAAATGAGTCAAAAACATATCAACATTTTTTCGAAGGCTTCTAATATTTTGTTGGACAATAAAAAAACTATTTTTGTAATCATCAGAATGAAAAACACTTTTACAAATTTCTCTATCAAAAAAACAAAAAGGAGTAACCAATGACGCATCATTTAAATCTGTTAAATACAAATTGGCCATAACTAAATGATTTTATTAAGATCATCAAACGATGAAATGCGATACGTGGATACTCCTTCTTGCTTTTTCATTAAAATTACTCCGTTTTGTATCCAAAGATATTGATATTTTTTTTTTCATTTTTTTATTGTTTGGCTTTGTTAAACAAAATTCTATTAAAAGTTGTTAGGCTTTCATTTATAAAAATTGTTTTTTTCCATAATTATTACCAAATAAACTCGAGTTAACTTGTTTCTTTTTCTTATTAAATATTAGTTTTTTCTTACATTCCGCTGATTTGAATTTTACGCAAACGATATCCATCGGTTTTGTTGTTGTATTTGAAACATCCATGTTGTTGTTGCTATTTTTTGCAGGCATCTTTCTTTTTATTGTTTTTACATAACAATGTTTGATGTCATCAGATGTGATGCTTTCATCGAAATCTCTTAGCAGTTTCAATGTCGCGGGCAATGCATTGTCTTTGTTTGCAATCAGCATGCCTACAATATCAATGCATTTATACAGTGTTTGTTGTTGCATTAAATTTACTCTGTGCTGAAGCATTTCAACCTTCGTTTGTTAACTGCGTGTATCTTCTTCAAGCGTGCAAATGAGAGACAAAACATTTCGGTTGATCTCCTTCAAAGAAATTATTTCTTTATTTAAAGACAAAATCTCTTTATGCACAACTTCGAGTGTGATATGATTATTGTTGCTGTTATCAGTGGACACAAGAACAGCTTGATGCGATTGAGTTGCAGGTATAACGGAAGGCGATGGCTGAAGATGAGAAGAATTTGGTTGCTGTTGATCTTGTTGTTCATTGCATGTAAATTGTTTAGATGATTGCTGCGATGATACTGCGGGTGTCGGAGGTGGTGATGATGGTGGAGGTGGTGACGGTGGCTTGGTGGCGGCGGTGTTGATGGTGTTTGAGGCAGAGGGGTATTCTTAGTTTGTTGCTGTTTTTTGGTTTGCATACCAATAGAAGAAGCAGATTCAGGTGTTGTATGAAGTTTCTTTACTGGTATTGGGGAGAATCGAAGTGAGTCTAGTCCTAATATTTTGTTGGACAATAAATTAAACTATTTTTGTAATCATCAGAATGAAAAACACTTTTACAAATTTCTCTATCAAAAAAAACAAAAAAGGAGTAACCAATGACGCATCATTTAAATCTGTTAAATACAAATTGGCCATAACTAAATGATTTTATTAAGATCATCAAACGATGAAATGCGATACGTGGATACTCCTTCTTGCTTTTTCATTAAAATTACTCCGTTTTGTATCCAAAGATATTGATATTTTTTTTTCATTTTTTTATTGTTTGGCTTTGTTAAACAAAATTCTATTAAAAGTTGTTAGGCTTTCATTTATAAAAATTGTTTTTTTCCATAATTATTACCAAATAAACTCGAGTTAACTTGTTTCTTTTTCTTATTAAATATTAGTTTTTTCTTACATTCCGCTGATTTGAATTTTACGCAAACGATATCCATCGGTTTTGTTGTTGTATTTGAAACATCCATGTTGTTGTTGCTATTTTTTGCAGGCATCTTTCTTTTTATTGTTTTTACATAACAATGTTTGATGTCATCAGATGTGATGCTTTCATCGAAATCTCTTAGCAGTTTCAATGTCGCGGGCAATGCATTGTCTTTGTTTGCAATCAGCATGCCTACAATATCAATGCATTTATACAGTGTTAGTTGTTGCATTAAATTTACTCTGTGCTGAAGCATATCAACCTTCGTTTGTTAACTGCGTGTATCTTCTTCAAGTGTGCAAATGAGAGACAAAACATTTCGGTTGATCTCCTTCAAAGAAATTATTTCTTTATTTAAAGACAAAATCTCTTTATGCACAACTTCGAGTGTGATATGATTATTGTTGCTGTTATCAGTGGACACAAGAACAGCTTGATGCGATTGAGTTGCAGGTATAACGGAAGGCGATGGCTGAAGATGAGAAGAATTTGGTTGCTGTTAATCTTGTTGTTCATTGCATGTAAATTGTTTAGATGATTGCTGCGATGATACTGCGGGTGTCGGAGGTGGTGATGATGGTGGAGGTGGTGACGGTGGCTTGGTGGCGGCGGTGTTGATGGTGTTTGAGGCAGAGGGGTATTCTTAGTTTGTTGCTGTTTTTTGGTTTGCATACCAATAGAAGAAGCAGATTCAGGTGTTGTATGAAGGTTCTTTACTGGTATTGGGGAGAATCGAAGTGAGTCTAGTCCTTGTTTAGTGCACAATGGACAGCGATATTCTAAATGGTTTTTCTTCATATAGTCTTTATCACTAGGTTTTAAATTTACACATTTCAAAAGAAAGTACTATTACAATGAATACATTGAATTTTCGGAACATTGCGCTCTACTTTTACTTTACATATGCAAGACATTTTAATATGTTAAACAAAGAAAGCAAAATTCTCGACACGAGTGTACTTCACAACGTAACGCTGAGAACTCGATTTTGACACTGGTCATTTTTTATTTGTATTATATTCAGTTTTCTATGATCACATACTTGCTATTAAAGCACTTTTTCGTATCATTTAATGATTTTGAATGCCCAACAACAACTTGAGTGTGGTACCACCAAGATTTTTCTCAATTATTTTTGGGTGGAATTATATCTATTTCACGACTTGCCAAGGTCGATCATCAGACTCCTTTGCTCTAGTGGTGCTGGTCTACATTTTTTCATTTTAATTGAAAAATTTCTTGTGCCTTCATCTTGTATTGAACCACGACCAGCCGCTTAGTAGCCAACGCACTTCGCATCACGCCACCGAGCCCACATGATCAGATCAAACCTAATGCATGTTTTTCTGCTTATCAATTGCATTGAAACGACTAGTGCTTTTATTACCCACACAAGTTTGTTGTTGATTAATCGGGTTCTTTCTTATTTTCTCCTTACTCGTTTATAAGCCAACATTTTTGTTGTTCGTATAAGGAGGGAGATTTTTTATGTGAAAGATCTTGACACTGGTCATTTTTTATTTGTATTATATTCAGTGGTGTATGATTACATACTTGCTTTTAAAGCAATTTTTGTATCATTTAATGACTTTGTATGCCCAACAAAAAGTTGAGTGTGCTACCACGAAGTTTTTTCTTAATTATTTTTGGCTGGAATTATAACTATTCCTTTGGTCTAGTGTTGCTGGTCTACTTTATTTCATTTTTATTTTAGTTGAAAAACTCCTTGTGCCTTCATCTTGTATTGAACCTTGACTAGCCGCTTATTAGCCAACGCACTTCGCATCACGCCACCGAGCTCACATGATCAGATACAACCTAATGCAGGTTTTTCTGTTTATCAATTACGTTGAAAAGACTAGCGCTTTTATTAGCCACACAAGTTTGTTGTTGTTATTCGGGTTCTTTCTTATTTTCCCCTTTATAAGCCAATATTTTTGTTGTTCATATAAGTAGGGAGATTTTTTATGTGAAAGATTCAATTCAATTTATTTTTCGTCTTCTTTTACAGTTATATAAAATAAAAAATATAATAAATAATTTAAAACCACTAAAAATTTAGGAATAATAGTATTTAAAATATAAATTTTTTTTTTAATTGTTTTTCACATGAAAATAAGTAAGAAAAAGTAAAGGCACGATCTGATGTCTGACGACAAGTGTCGAAAGTACCAAAAAAAATATTTAATTCAGTAATACTAAATAGTTATTTAATCAACAAGTGTTGTGGAGTAGGATGTCGAGAAAATAATATCTTAATTTTTTTTTGTGGCTGAAATGATTCAAATTACTTTAAGTTTAAACCAATATTTTGATAATGTTAAAGACTGTATCAAAATCCAAATTAAAAAGCCATTTTTTAATTTTTTTTATTGAATAAATGAGTTGATCGATTGCTACGTAATTCCGGGGGTAATGTATTGAATAGTCTAGGTGCTACTGAGGTATAAAAGTTAAGAAAGCTATGAGTATTGTACACAGGAATGATAGCAAGATTTCTATCTCTACTCCGTAACGTGTAAGCTGGAGTATTGTGGCTTACAAGATAACCACTTCTACAGAAAAAAAATGTTAATACTTTATAAAAATAGAGGTGTTTAAGAGGGAGAATTCCAGAGCTGACAAACAACGAAAAACTGTGTTCAAATCTCTTCTTCTTCCAGAAGGTCCTTAGAATATGCTTTTGAGTAACTAACAAAGGTTGTATATAGTTTTTGTAAGTACCACCCCAACATATTGTTCCATATTGTATTTTTGATTGAACTAGTCCATAATTAATGGTCTCCAGAAGTTCCTTGCAACAAGGTTTCTCAAGTGAAACATGACATAAGTGGTTAACAACAAATAGTTTTTTTAAAGCTAAGGTGTACACTTTCCAGTTAGTTTTATTATCAATTATCAGACCAAGATATTTATATTCAGCTACAGGTTCGATACGAAAACATTTATGAGAACAAACAACATCCACTACATTTGTTGGGACACTATTAGAGACGCAACAAGATAATCTACTAAGTGAGAATTTTCTACAGTCTATGCTGTGCTGAATAAGAAGTGGAGGATTCATATCTAAAGCAGTCAAATTGAAAAACATAACTCTTGTTTTTTCACTAATACAAGCTTATGAATGCCAAACCAATGTCTGAATAACTCCAAGTCGAAATTGATATCCGAAATCAAATCTAACATTGTGGGACTAGAATAAACACAAGCTTGTCATCAGCAAAGCCACTTACTTTTCATTCTAAGTTGAGACTAAATACACTATTGATATAGATAAGGAACAAAATTGGACCTAACACTGAACCTTGAGGAACTCCTATATTAATACTTCTGGTTTCGCTGAAATGACTACCTATCTTAACCTTTTGCTTCCTGTTTTTAAGGTAGGAAGAAAACCAATCTAGCATAAAACCTCTGAAGCCAGCTTTTTCTAATTTTCTCAATAATATGGCATGATCTACTGTATCAAATGCTTTTTAATATCAATATATAGAGTAGCTGTGTACTTTTTCTGATCAATACTTTCGTAGATATGACAACAGTGTGCTAAAAGTGCATCTTCAGTTGATTTACCAGCTGTAAACCCATACTGATTTGAGCTGAAAAAATTTATGTTTTCAAGATAACTGACTAATCTACAGTTGATGACTTTTTCGAAAATTTTTGAGAATACTGGTAATAGAGATATAGGCCTATAGTTATTTATACATTTTTTATCACCTTTCTTAAATATAGGAATTACTTCAGCTACTTTCAAACTTTGTGGAAATTCACCTTGAACAATACTTTTGTTAAATAAATGAGTTAAAATGTCAACCACATTATGGCCAACTTTTTTGACAAAGTTGTTGGAATAACTATTTGACGTAGTAGAAAACGAATTATCCAAAGCTTGAATAACTTTATAGACCTCAAACGAAGATATCGTGTTAAAGAAAAAACTTTTTGATTGAAAACTTTCATTAAAACAATTTTCTGGACAAATAACAGAAAAGTGATTTATGCCTGCATCAGAAATAGTATTTAAAGCCATTTGAATAAAATACTCATTAAATATTTTAGCCATTTCAGAATTATCAACAATGTTCATAGTTCCAAAAGTAAGATTTGAAGGAAAATCGAAAGTTGTTTTTTATTGAATAATTCATTGACTATTGACCATTCTTTTTTTAAATCTCCTTTGGCTTTATGGAACTTGTCCATATAAAATTTTCCTTGTCCATATAAAATTTTCCTTCCTTCCAAACGTTATTTGGGTGTTTCTTACACTTAAGCCTCAATTGATTTTTTAAATGGATTTTGTCTAATAAATAATTCGACATCCATGGCTTGAATTTTTAAAATTTTTCTTTACTGCTTGCAAATACTTTTGAACTTTGATCGACATAACCTTTTAAAACTAAAACAAAATTATCAAAAGCTATTGAGGGTTCATGATCGGAATAGACTCTTGCCCAGTTTTCAAAAACCAAATGAGAGTTAAACAGTTCAAAATTAGTTTTGGTAGTTTGCTTGTGGAGAACCTGTTTTCTCATTGCAATTTGACTATTTTCTTTAAAATTCAAACATAAACACGTCATACAATGATCTGAAATTTTAAAATCAGATATTGTACTAGTTAGGCTAAAGTTAGTTTTCAAATCAATTCTAGCCAACATATGATCAATACATGTCTTTGATGTTGCAGTTATTCTTGTTGTTCATTAATACAAGACTTAAGACCATAGGCTGAGACTACAGACTTGTATTTCTCAACCATTAAAGCATCAGATAACAAATCTATATTTATATCACCAACTATAAACAAGTGTTTAGAATTGTTTTTGATCAGTAATGAATTGAGCTCCTCAATAAAGACCTCTTCATTAACATATTGAAATCTATAAAAACACATAAAAACAATTTTCACAGTATTAAAGACTACAGAAATCTCAAGCATATCAGAGCTTTTAAGATTCATGCTAACAAAATCACAATTTAAACTTTCATTAATAGAAACAGCAGTACCACCTGACGCATAGTTGTTATTACAGTTTGCATACAAATTATAACCGGGAATCTTAAAAAAATCCTTTTCATGCTCATATATCCAAATTTCAGTCAAAAAAATTATCTTAGGCTTATTAACAAAAGACTCTAAATGAGTCAAAAACATATCAAAGTTTTTTCGAAGGCTTCTAATATTTTGTTGGACAATAAAAAAACTATTTTTGTAATCATCAGAATGAAAAACACTTTTACAAATTTCTCTATCAAAAAAACAAAAAGGAATAACCAATGACGCATCATTTAAATCTGTTAAATACAAATTGGCCATAACTAAATGATTTTATTAAGATAATCAAACGATGAAATGCGATACGTGGATACTCCTTCTTGCTTTTTCATTAAAATTACTCCGTTTTTTATCCAAAGATATTGATATTTTTTTTGCATTTTTTAATTGTTTGGCTTTGTTAAACAAAATTCTATTAAAAGTTGTTAGGCTTTCATATATAAAAATAGGTTTTTTTCCATAATTATTACCAAATAAACTCGAGTTAACTTGTTTCTTTTTCTTACTAAATATTAGTTTTTTCTTACATTCCGCTGATTTGAATTTTACGCAAACGATATCCATCGGTTTTGTTGTTGTATTTGAAACATCCATGTTGTTGTTGCTATTTTTTGCAGGCATCTTTCTTTTTATTGTTTTTTTTTTTTTTTATTTTTATTTTTTTTTTAATTCATTTTTATTTCATATTAACTTATAACTATCTTAAAGCTAGACAAAAATGTTTAAAACTAGCCTAATTATCAATAACTTACAACTAATTTACTGGCCCTTTACGGGCACTCTAAATTAAACAATAACTCTTACGACTAATGTCTTTCGACCTAAAAACTATTTTAATTAAATCTAATTTTTTTTTTTATTTATTTTATATTTCAAGAAACTTTTTTAGAAAAAACTTGATATCGTATCATTTTTTTTTTTTTTCTTTTTAATTTTTTTAATTTTTTTTTTATTTTTTCCTTTTTTTACTTATAAACTAAACCTAAATATATATTAAAAATAACTAAAACTAAATAAAACTAACTTAGACTAATTAAAAATAACTTAAACTACTTAAAATACCTAATAATACTTAAAACTACTTATAAACTAGAACAGCCACAGCCGCATTTTTTTCGTTTTTTAATTTTTTTTTGTTTATTTTTTATATGCATGCAGACACACACCAACACGCAACCCACCCATACATGTACATACGCACATACATATACGTACGCACATCCATGTACAGACACGCGGATACATGCACGTATGCCCCCGCATACATACATATTTTTAATTTTTTTTTTTTGGTGCCACCTGACTGTTCCCTATACCTAATTACCCTAAATCTATGTAAGTCGGCCAAGATATAATATCTTCATCGACTTTCAATATGACCATGCTGTTCAGAGAGCCACCAGAACTGGTTCTCCTGTTTCGCCCTATCCCTCCGGTCCCGATCGGACACAGTCCTACTGAACCGAAGGCGCTCTTCTCCACCTTGAGCGATGACGTCTCGACCATACAGGAGTCGCCTATCCACAGTTTTCCGGCTGACGTGGTAGATGAGCGGAACCGCCCCTCCATCCTGTATCAGCCCTCGACTGTCTAAATAGAGGAATTCCTCGGGAGGGATGTAGCCACTTAACCGCGCACTCTCAAAATATTGGTTATTTGGGTAATACGCCCCAAAAATTAAGTTGTTAGTTGAGGACATCGCTCTTGCAACGTGCCCCGAATCAGCTTAAACAAAAAATTATCTATTCTGTTTATGTTGGCTCCGTTGTATAGAACCTGGTTGGAATAATATCGTTTGTACTCCGACTCTGGTGCTCTGTGTAATCCAAGGCAACGTCGAAGACACAGCCTCTCAAACACCCGAATCTTTTCCATTTGAGATGGGGCAACGTTGAACCACACCGGGCATCCATAGGTAATCATCGGCCTGATGAGGTCCATGTAGCAAATCACCTTCACCCTGCTGTCGAGACGACTGCTATAAAACAGTCGTTTTGTCAAGGCAAAAGCTCCCCTAGCCCTGGCCAAAGCAGCACCTATATGTCTGTCGAAATACAGGTACTGATCCAACCAGATGCCAAGGTACTTTACTACACTTTTACTCGCCAGTGGATGTCCATGTGGCCCTACGATCACCAGCTTGCGCCAGTTCTTTCTCGTATCCCTTGAGGCGCTAGACAACGGAGTCCTAAACAAAATAGTTTCTGATTTCTGGAAGTTGATTTTCAACTTCCAGTCATCACAATATCGCTGAATCTTGTCGAAGTCACTCTGCAAGAGACTTTTGATGACCTCAACTGTATTAGCTGTTCTGTACGCAATTAGATCGTCAACAACAAATAGTTTTTTTAAAGCTAAGGTGTACACTTTCCAGTTAGTTTTATTATCAATTATCAGACCAAGATATTTATATTCAGCTACAGGTTCGATACGAAAACATTTATGAGAACAAACAACATCCACTACATTTGTTGGGACACTATTAGAGACGCAACAAGATAATCTACTAAGTGAGAATTTTCTACAGTCTATGCTGTGCTGAATAAGAAGTGGAGGATTCATATCTAAAGCAGTCAAATTGAAAAAACATAACTCTTGTTTTTTCACTAATACAAGCTTATGAATGCCAAACCAATGTCTGAATAACTCCAAGTCGAAATTGATATCCGAAATCAAATCTAACATTGTGGGACTAGAATAAACACAAGCTTGTCATCAGCAAAGCCACTTACTTTTCATTCTAAGTTGAGACTAAATACACTATTGATATAGATAAGGAACAAAATTGGACCTAACACTGAACCTTGAGGAACTCCTATATTAATACTTCTGGTTTCGCTGAAATGACTACCTATCTTAACCTTTTGCTTCCTGTTTTTAAGGTAGGAAGAAAACCAATCTAGCATAAAACCTCTGAAGCCAGCTTTTTCTAATTTTCTCAATAATATGGCATGATCTACTGTATCAAATGCTTTTTTAATATCAATATATAGAGTAGCTGTGTACTTTTTCTGATCAATACTTTCGTAGATATGACAACAGTGTGCTAAAAGTGCATCTTCAGTTGATTTACCAGCTGTAAACCCATACTGATTTGAGCTGAAAAAATGTATTTTTTCAAGATAACTGACTAATCTACAGTTGATGACTTTTTCGAAAATTTTTGAGAATACTGGTAATAGAGATATAGGCCTATAGTTATTTATACATTTTTTATCACCTTTCTTAAATATAGGAATTACTTCAGCCACTTTCAAACTTTGTGGGAATTCACCTTGAACAATACTTTTGTTAAATAATTGAGTTAAAATGTCAACCACATTATGGCCAACTTTTTTGACAAAGTTGTTGGAATAACTATTTGACGTAGTAGAAAACGAATTATCCAAAGCTTGAATAACTTTATAGACCTCAAACGAAGATATCGTGTTAAAGAAAAAACTATTTGATTGAAAACTTTCGTTAAAACAATTTTCTGGACAAATAACAGAAAAGTGATTTATGCCTGCATCAGAAATAGTATTTAAAGCCATTTGAATAAAATACTCATTAAATATTTTAGCCATTTCAGAATTATCAACAATGTTCATAGTTCCAAAAGTAAGATTTGAAGGAAAATCGAAAGTTGTTTTTTATTGAATAATTCATTGACTATTGACCATTCTTTTTTTAAATCTACTTTGGCTTTATGGAATTGTCCATATAAAATTTTACTTCCAAATTGGAATTTCAAGACGAATCTCTTTACATAGAACTTTAAAGTTTTCACGGAATGAAACGTTATTTGGGTGTTTCTTACACTTAAGCCTCAATTGATTTTTTAAATGGATTTTGTCTAATAAATAATTCGACATCCATGGCTTGAATTTTTAAAATTTTTCTTTACTGCTTGCAAATACTTTTGAACTTTGATCGACATAACCTTTTAAAACTAAAACAAAATTATCAAAAGCTATTGAGGGTTCATGATCGGAATAGACTCTTGCCCAGTTTTCAAAAACCAAATGAGAGTTAAACAGTTCAAAATTAGTTTTGGTAGTTTGCTTGTGGAGAACCTGTTTTCTCATTGCAATTTGACTATTTTCTTTAAAATTCAAACATAAACACGTCATACAATGATCTGAAATTTTAAAATCAGATATTGTACTAGTTAGGCTAAAGTTAGTTTTCAAATCAATTCTAGCCAACATATGATCAATACATGTCTTTGATGTTGCAGTTATTCTTGTTGTTCATTAATACAAGACTTAAGACCATAGGCTGAGACTACACAAAATAGTTTCTGATTTCTGGAAGTTGATTTTCAACTTCCAGTCATCACAATATCGCTGAATCTTGTCGAAGTCACTCTGCAAGAGACTTTTGATGACCTCAACTGTATTAGCTGTTCTGTACGCAATTAGATCGTCGGCGTACGCAATTGCCTGAGTTAGACTACCTATCAGATCGCTGGTGTAAATGCTGAATAGAATCGGCGAGTTAACCGCTCCCTGCTGAAGACCATTATTAATACTAAAAATTGCGGTAGAAGTTACATTGCCACTCTTGACAACAAACTTTCTACCATTTAGCATGTCATAAAGCATATACAATAGAGGTTTACTTATACCTAGTCTGGTTAGCTTTAGATAGAGACCTTCTAACCATACCAGACAGGCACCCGTACACTGCTTTTTAGTTTTGTTCCATTGGATATCAGAAACTAGTTTACACGCGGCATGAATTGTGTCATGTCCCGCCTTAAAACCGAACTGATTATCTGGGATGATATTTTTGTCCTCCGCCCACTTGAACAGGGCTCTATTAATAACCTTTTCAAATACTTTGCTGATACTCGGAAGAAGACTTATCGACCTGAGATTCGCCGGATTGGAATTGTCCTTTCCCTTTTTAGGGAGAGGATGCACCACTGCTGTCTTCCACCGCACTGGATAATATGCATTATTCAGCGCGTTGTTAAACAGTGTGGTATATATGTCAACTGCTTCTTGAGGCAAATGTCGTAGTACAACGTTGGATATACCATCGACTCCTGCTGATTTCTTTTTCTTTAGTGAATCAAAGATGAGCTGGAGCTCAATCTGCGAAATTAACAGGGAACTGGTCCCATTTCGCTCGGCGATTATGGCGTTTACCAAATGTTCATCATTAAACCCGGTAAAACCAAGGTTCTCAGATCGCCACTGCGTTATATCGTTCCGGAGGTTAAAGTGGTGAACCAGAGCTCTGCTCTCCAGGTCATGGTTCGGTCGAATGCTAGCATTTACCTTGTACACTTGCTGAAAAGCAGCCCCCACCGCCTCCACCTTCTCCTGCGGATCTTCGATTATGAAGAGGTCATCGTCCAAGATGGCGTCATCTGGGTCTATGCCTGCTGTCAGAAGTACGTCTCTGTTTTGTGTCGTCCTCTGGAGCTTAAGACACTGAAGGTCGTTTTGATCTTTTCTTCTGAATATCTTATTAATTTGTGGGAACATACTCGGGTCGGTAGCGTTCACGGCCCCAATTTTGTTGTCCCAAAACAAATTAATGGAGAACCTATAATTTTCTTTGATCAATTGGTAGATGTTTTTGATGGACGACTTCAGTGTCCTTATCTCCAGATCTCGTGTGTCAGTAAGCCGTCTGTACAAGCGTTTTAGTCTTGTCAGTAAGCCACTTTTTTGTCTGTGTAATGCATCAATTGTCGCGTTACGGTACATGTCAGTTGCGTTACGTTCTTTGTATTTCGGTATTGTCCTGTTCATTGTTCGTTGAATTGTTTCGTCCATTTGTTCTAAGTATCTGTCAATTTCAGTATTTGTCAGGTTCCTGTCATTTGGTGGGGATATATCATTTGAACGTAATTCGCTCAATAAGAAGTTCGAGAAGCGTGGCCAGCGCACCTTACTGTAATTGTAAGTATGCACAGGTACATACTCCTCCAGTTCCATAAGCTCGTTCGGAAGTTGTATTACGGCGGCGAGTCCGCAGTGGTCACTGTCGTACTCGATCGTTCTTAAACAATTTTTAGGCCGTTGGCCCACAGTGTCAGCAATTGTTAGTCTTGCGTCTTTCAACAATAGATCCAAATAGGCACCGCTTCTTGGAAACGATGGCTTGTCTGTAGCGAGAAGTTCAATGCGATACTCCAGGTTGTTACGACCCATCCAATTGTACAGATGGTTACCACGAGGATTTTGTATTTGATTTCCCCAATCTATATGTTTGGCATTCAAATCACCAGCCAATATGTATTAGTTTTCTTCCGAGCTCAATCTTAAGCATTCAAAAAGCTTTTCAAGCTCTGTTATAAACTGTGTGGGCTGAGGTGTTTCCGGTGCATAGGCAGCGATCACATACATTCGCTTACCCTGTTGGAGATGAATGCATATGATGCATGCCTCTAACGTCCGAAATTTACGCACATCACTATAATATATTACCCTATGACTAATGCCTTTACGTATAAAGATTGCGACGCCCCCTCATTGAGTGGAGTTGGGTCGGTCTCTTCTTACGATATTGTAATTGTTGTTAGTCAATTTATGTTTCTGGTTAAGCTTAGTTTCGCTAGACATAAACACATCTGGACTTATGTCTTTAAACAATTGAAATAAATTCGCTCTACGTTCGGTCCTAATCAGTGAATTTACATTCACAGCTAGGATCTTAAAGGGCCTCTCCAGTAGCGCGCCCTTAACCTCTAAGTTGCGTTAAGCTCGGCAAAACACAGTAGAGATAATCCGCCCTAGTCGCCTGCTCCCTGATCTGGTTTTGGAGGCCGTTCAACTGGCCCTGTAGGGCCAGTAGAACGTCCATAATATCCGCCTGTGCCGCCGGCGCCTTAGGCACGGGGGCCTGTTGGGCTACCTTTGGTGTAGGCTGTACCGTGCTTCCCCTTCCTGACGCCATTTGGGCGTAAGAAATTTGGGGGTTGACGGGCGTTGTTGTAGGAGGGCGCACTGTTGGACGCTTTTCTACCACTGTTTGCTTTGCTGCTTTATTGTTCTTTATAAGCTGAAACGTCGGGCATCCCCGATAATTAGCGGGGTGTCCGCCGCCTCGGCAGAGTAAACATTTAAGCTGGGTCCTATCTTCGACCCGTTCCTTTCCTAACTTGCATTCATCTGCATTGTGGTTCTCTCCACACTTAACGCAGCGTGACTGCATTTCGCAGTTTGCTGCGGCGTGGCTGAACCTTTGGCAGCGCATGCATTGAAGCATGTCGCCGCGCCTTTTTAATTTGTCCCAAGTTACAACCTGGTAGTTGAGGACGGATAAACTCCTCAAACTATCCAGTTTGCTGCTGGGTGAGAGTTGAACAAGGAAGAAGGGAAGACTCCGCTTCTCCCGCCTAGCTCTAACTGTAGCGAACGGCTTGACCCCGATGAAGTCGAGATCGTCATTCGCTTTTTGGCGGATTTCATTTAGGAGCACCTGTGGTTCCGTGTAGGAATCTATGCCCTTCAGAAGAACCGTTTGAAATTTTTCGGTTTTAGGGGTGAAACTAAAGAATTCGGTAGTAGTTTCTTTTAGCAACTCTTTAATTTTTTTGTGCTGTTCCAGTGTGAAGCACTGGATAGCATGCCTATCGTTATTTTATCTTTTAATAGTAAAATTTTGACCTATGGTCAACTTACATAGATTTATGGTATCCTGTAACTCCATTTTATAAGTATTAATGGCTGGCACCTTTTCTTTTTTCATAATCGGCGGCTGTGGCTGCTGCTGCTGAGACTGACTTTTCTGCGGCTGTTGATTCTGCTGCTTTTGAATCTGCTGCTGCTGTTTTTCTTGCGGTTGTTTCTGGACTTGTGTCTGCTGCTGTTGCTGTTGTTGTTGTTTTTGCCGTTGTTGTTTTGGCTGCTGCTGTGGCTGTTTTTTTTTGTAATTGTTCTTTTTTCTGTTGTTGTTCTTTTTCGTCTTTTAGTTGCCTCGCTCGGCGCGCTTCTTGGCTGGCCTTAACTTTGCTTTTTATCTTTTCGATTTCTGCCTCCAAAGCTTCAATTTGGGCGACCATTCTCTGTTCCTCGTCCTCCTCAGCTGACGCCTCTGATGTGGAGAGGTTCACGAAGGCAGTACTATCGCCCGTCGTGAAGTGATCTTCTCCTTCTTCAGACATATATTCTATTCCCTCTTCGGGTGAAGTGTCTAGCTCGGTTTGTCTTGCTGCCTCTGACGTCTCGTCTATATCGGACGTATGCACCCCAGCTGGCAGCTTTGCTGAGGTGGCCGTGGATCTCCTTTTTACCAAATTTGGTGCGCACTTGATCCTCTTTCTGCGCTTTTGATTAGCATCGGATGATGTTGCCGTTGTTGTTATTGCTGTTGATGTTGTTGCTGCAGAATCACTGCTTGTAGTTGGAACATCTTTCGATGTTCCCTCAGCTGATGCCATCGCTGGCCTCATTGGCCCTAGGACACCTTTCGATGCCCCGGTGCTTAAACTCCTCCTCCTTTGAGAGTTTTCCCAACCAATAAAGTTTTCCACTTCACGGTTGTGAAAAAAAAGCAGCTAAAGTTCTGATGCCCGGCTGGGAATCGAACTGGCGACCCTCGGATTCTCGGTCGGCCACTCTACCTTTGTGCTACTGCACTACTTGAAGAATAGTGAATTAAATTGGAACTTAGTCACACACACGATACACTACTTGGAAAAAACTGGGAAGCCAAAAACGTCTTAACACCTCCACAGTACGAGATCGACTGTTTCTTTTTATTGTTTTTGCATAACAATGTTTGATGTCATCAGATGTGATGCTTTCATCGAAATCTCTTAGCAGCTTCAATGTCGCGGGCAATGCATTGTCTTTGTTTACAATCAGCATGCCTACAATATCAATGCATTTATGCAGTGTTTGTTGTTGCATTAAATTTACTCTGTGCTGAAGCATATCAACCTTCGTTTGTTAACTGCGTGTATCTTCTTCAAGTGTGCAAATGAGAGACAAAACATTTCGGTTGATCTCCTTCAAAGAAATTATTTCTTTATTTAAAGACAAAATCTCTTTATGCACAACTTCGAGTGTGATATGATTATTGTTCCTGTTATCAGTGGACACAAGAACAGCTTGATGCGATTGAGTTGCAGGTATAACGGAAGGCGATGGCTGAAGATGAGAAGAATTTGGTTGCTGTTGATCTTGTTGTTCATTGCATGTAAGTTGTTTAGATGATTGCTGCGATGATACTGCGGGTGTCGGAGGTGGTGATGATGGTGGAGGTGGCGACGGTGGCTTGGTGGCGGCGGTGTTGATGGTGTTTGAGGCAGAGGGGTATTCTTAGTTTGTTGCTGTTTTTTGGTTTGCATACCAATAGAAGAAGCAGATTCAGGTGTTGTATGACGGTTCTTCACTGGTGTTGGGGAGAATCGAAGTGAGTCTAGTCCTTGTTTAGTGCACAATGGACAGCGATATTCTAAATGGTTTTTCTTCATATAGTCATTGTCACTATGTTTTAAATTTACACATTTCAAAAGAAAGTACTATTACAATGAATACATTGAATTTTCGGAACATTGCGCTCTACTTTTACTTTACATATGCAAGACATTTTAATATGTTAAACAAAGAAAGCAAAATTCTCGACACGAGTGTACTTCACAACGTAACGCTGAGAACTCGATTTTGACACTGGTCATTTTTTATTTGTATTATATACAGTTTTCTATGATCACATACTTGCTTTTAAAGCACTTTTTCGTATCATTTAATGATTTTGAATGCCCAACAACAACTTGAGTGTGCTACCACCAAGTTTTTTCTCAATTATTTTTGACTGGAATTATAGCTATTTCACGACTTGCCAAGGACGATCATCAGATTCCTTTGCTCTAGTGGTGCTGGTCTACTATTTTTTCATATTAATTGAAAAACTTCTTGTGCCTTCATCGTGTATTGAACCATGACCAGCCGCTTAGTAGCCAACGCACTTCGCATCACGCCACCGAGCCCAATTGATCAGATCAAACCTAATGCATGTTTTTCTGCTTATCAATTGCATTGAAACGACTAGTGCTTTTATTAGCCACACAAGTTTGTTGTTGTTTAATCGGGTTCTTTCTTATTTTCTCCTTACTCATTTATAAGCCAACATTTTTGTTGTTATTATAAGGAGGGAGATTTTTTATGTGAAAGATTTTGACACTGTTCATTTTTTGTTTGTATTATATTCAGTTTTGTATGATTACATACTTGCTTTTAGAGCACTTTTTCGTATCGTTTGATGACTTTGAATACCCAACAAGAACTTTAGTGTAGTACCACCAAGATTTTTCTCAATTATTTTTGGCTGCAATTATATCTATTTCACGACTTGCCAAGGTCGATCATCAGACTCCTTTGCTCTAGTGGTGCTGGTCTACATTTTTTCATTTTAATTGAAAAATTTCTTGTGCCTTCATCTTGTATTGAACCACGACCAGCCGCTTAGTAGCCAACGCACTTCGCATCACGCCACCGAGCGCACATGATCAGATCAAACCTAATGCATGTTTTTCTGCTTATCAATTGCATTGAAACGACTAGTGCTTTTATTAGCCACACAAGTTTGTTGTTGTTTAATCGGGTTCTTTCTTATTTTCTCCTTACTCGTTTATAAGCCAACATTTTTGTTGTTCGTATAAGGTGGGAGATTTTTTATGTGAAAGATCTTGACACTGGTAATTTTTTATTTGTATTATATTCAGTGGTGTATGATTGCATACTTGCTTTTAAAGCAATTTTTCGTATCATTTAATGACTTTGTATGCCCAACAAAAACTTGAGTGTGCTACCAATAGATTTTTTCTCAATTATTTTTGTGGTGCTGGTCTATTTTTTTCATTTTAATTGAAGAACATCTTGTGCCTTCATCGTGTATTGAAGTTTGTTGTTGTTTATTCGGTTTCTTTCCTATTTTCTCCTTACTCGTTTATAAGCCAACATTTTTGTTGTTCATATAAGGAGGGAGATTTTTTATGTGAAAGATTTCGACACTGGTCATTTTTTATTTGTATTATATTTTAAAGCACTTTTTCGTATCATTTAGTGACTTTGAATGCCCAACAACACCTTGAGTTTGCTACCACCAAGTTTTTTCTCACTTATTTTTGGCTGGAATTATAGCTATTTCACGACTTGCCAAGGTCAATCATCAGATTCCTTTACTCTAGTGGTGCTCGTCTACCGTTTTTCATTGAAACGACTAGCGCTTTTATTAGCCACACAAGTTTGTTGTTGTTTATTCGGGTTCTTTCTTATTTTCTCCTAACTCGTTTATAAGCCAACATTTTTGTTGTTCATATAAGGAGGGAGATTTTTTATGTGAAAGACTTTGACACTGGTCATTTTTTATTTGTATTATATTCAGTTTTGTATGATTACATAATTGCTTTTTAAGCACTTTTTCGTATCATTTAATGACTTTAAATGCCCAACAACAACTTGAGTGTGCTACCACCAAGTTTTTTCTCAATTATTTTTATCTGGAATTATAGCTATTTCACTACTTTCCAAGGTCGATCATCAGATTCCTTTGCTCTAGTGGTGCTGGTCTACTTTTTTTCATTTTAATTGAAAAACTTCTTGTGCCTTTATCGTGTATTGAACCATGTCCAGCCGCTTAGTAGCCAACGCAGTTCGCATCACGCCACCGAGCCCACATGATCAGATCCAACCTAATGCAGGTTTTTCTCTTTGTCAATAGCGTTGAAACGACTAGTGCTTTTATTAGCCACACAAGTTTGTTGTTGTTTAATCGGGTTCTTTCTTATTTTCTCCTTACTCGTTTATAAGCCAACATTTTTGTTGTTCATATAAGGGAGGAGATTTTTTATGTGAAAGATCTTGACATTGGTCATTTTTTATTTGTATTATATTCAGTTGTGTATGATTACATACTTGCTTTTAAAGCAATTTTTCGTATCATTTAATGATTTTGTATGCCCAACAAAAACTTGAGTGTGCTACCAATAGATTTTTTCTCAATTATTTTTGTGGTGCTGGTCTATTTTTTTCATTTTAATTGAAGAACTTCTTGTGCCTTCATCGTGTATTGAAGTTTGTTGTTGTTTATTCGGTTTCTTTCCTATTTTCTCCTTACTCGCTTATAAGCCAACATTTTTGTTGTTAATATAAGGAGGGAGATTTTTTATGTGAAAAATTTCGACACTGGTCATTTTTTATTTGTATTATATTTTAAAGTACTTTTTCGTATCATTTAGTGACTTTGAATGCCCAACAACCACTTGAGTGTGCTACCACCAAGTTTTTTCTCAATTATTTTTGGCTGGAATTATAGCTATTTCACGACTTGCCAAGGTCCATCATCAGATTCCTTTACTCTAGTGGTGCTCGTCTACTTTTTTTCATTGAAACGACTAGCGCTTTTATTAGCCACACAAGTTTGTTGTTGTTTATTCGCGTTCTTTCTTATTTTCTCCTAACTCGTTTATAAGCCAACATTTTTGTTGTTCATATAAGGAGGGAGATTTTTTATGTGAAAGACTTTGACACTGGTCATTTTTTATTTGTATTATATTCAGTTTTGTATGATTACATAATTGCTTTTTAAGCACTTTTTCGTATCATTTAATGACTTTAAATGCCCAACAACAACTTGAGTGTGCTACCAACAAGTTTTTTATCAATTATTTTTGGCTGGAATTATAGCTATTTCACGACTTGCCAAGGACGATCATCAGATTCCTTTGCTCTAGTGGTGCTGGTCTACATTTTTTCATTTTAATTGAAAAACTTCTTGTGCCTTTATCGTGTATTGAACCATAACCAGCCGCTTAGTAGATATAGCACTTCGCATCATGCCACCGAGCCCACATGATCAGATACAACCTAATGCAGGTTATTCTGTTTATCAATTGCGTTGAAACGACTAGCGCTTTTATTAGCCACACAAGTTTGTTGTTGTTAATTCGGGTTCTTACTTATTTTCTCCTTACTCCTTTATAAGCCAAAATTTTTGTTGGTCATATAAGGAGGGAGATTTTTTATGTGAAAGAATTTGACACTGGTCATTTTTTATTTGTATTATATTCAGTTTTCTATGATCACATACTTGCTTTTAAAGCACTTTTTCGTATCATTTAATGATTTTGAATGTCCAACAACAACTTGAGTGTGCTACCAACAAGTTTTTCTCAATTATTTTTGCCTGTAATTATAGCTATTTCACGACTTGCCAAGGACGATCATCAGATTCCTTTGCTCTAGTGGTGCTGGTCTACTTTTTTTCATTTTAATTGAAAAACTTCTTGTGCCTTCATAGTGTATTGAACCATGACCAGCCGCTTAGTAGCCAACGCACTTCGCAACACGCGACTGAGTCCACATGATCAGATACAACCTAATGCAGGTTTTTCTGTATGTCAATTGCATTGAAACGACTAGCGCATTTATTAGCCACACAAGTTTGTTGTTGTTTATTCGGGTTCTTTCTTTTTTCTCCTTACTCGTTTATAAGCCAACATTTTTGTTATTCATATAAGGAGGGAGATTTTTTAAGTGAAAGATTTTGACACTGGTCATCTTTTATTTGTATTATATTCAGTTTTCTATGATCACATACTTTCTTTTAAAGCACTTTTTCGTATCATTTAATGATTTTGAATGCCCAACAACAACTTGAGTGTGCTACCAACAAGTTTTTCTCAATTATTTTTGCCTGGAATTATAGCTATTTCACGACTTGCCAAGGACGATCATCAGATTCCTTTGCCTAGTGGGGCTGGTCTATTTTTTTTCATTTTAATTGAAAAACTTCTTGTGCCTTTATCGTGTATTGAACCATGACCAGCCGCTTAGTAGCCATATCACTTCGCATCATGCCACCGAGCCCACATGATCAGATCCAACCTAATGCAGGTTTTTCTGTTTATCAGTTGCGTTGAAACGACTAGCGCTTCTGGTAGCCAGACAAGTTTGTTTGTTAATTCGGGTTCTTTCTTATTTTCTCCTGACTCGTTTATAAGCCAACATTTTTGTTGTTCATATCTCAAGGATGGAGATTTTTTATGTGAAAGATTTTGACACTGATCATCTTTTATTTGTATTATATTCAGTATGATCTTGTATTGAACCATGACCAGCCGCTTAGTAAACAACGCACTTCGCATCACGCCACCGAGCCCACATGATCAGATCCAACCTAATGCAGGTTTTTCTGTTTAACAATTGTGTTGAAACGACTAGCGGTTTTAGTAGCCACACAAGTTTGTTGTTGTTAATTCGGGTTCTTTCTTATTTTCTCCTGGCCCTTTTATAAGCTAACATTTTTGTTGCTCTTATAAGAAGGGAGATTTTTTATGTGAAAGATTTTGACACTGGTCATTTTTTGTTTGTATTATATTCAGTTTTGTATGATTACATACTTGCTTTTAGAGCACTTTTTCGTATCGTTTGATGACTTTGAATACCCAACAAGAACTTGAGTGTAGTACCACCAAGATTTTTCTCAATTATTTTTGGCTGGAATTATATCTATTTCACGACTTGCTAAGGTCGATCATCAGACTCCTTTGCTCTAGTGGTGCTGGTCTACATTTTTTCATTTTAATTGAAAAATTTCTTGTGCCTTCATCTTGTATTGAACCACGACCAGCCGCTTAGTAGCCAACGCACTTCGCATCACGCCACCGAGCCCACATGATCAGATCAAACCTAATGCATGTTTTTCTGCTTATCAATTGCATTGAAACGACTAGTGCTTTTATTAGCCACACAAGTTTGTTGTTGTTTAATCGGGTTCTTTCTTATTTTCTCCTTACTCGTTTATAAGCCAACATTTTTGTTGTTCGTATAAGGAGGGAGATTTTTTATGTGAAAGATCTTGACACTGGTCATTTTTTATTTGTATTATATTCAGTGGTGTATGATTACATACTTGCTTTTAAAGCAATTTTTCGTATCATTTAATGACTTTGTATGCCCAACAAAAACTTGAGTGTGCTACCAATAGATTTTTTCTCAATTATTTTTGTGGTGCTGGTCTATTTTTTTCATTTTAATTGAAGAACTTCTTGTGCCTTCATCGTGTATGGAAGTTTGTTGTTGTTTATTCGGTTTCTTTCTTATTTTCTCCTTACTCGTTTATAAGCCAACATTTTTGTTGTTCATATAAGGAGGGAGATTTTTTATGTGAAAGATTTCGACACTGGTCATTTTTTATTTGTATTATATTTTAAAGCACTTTTTCGTATCATTTAGTGACTTTGAATGCCCAACAACAACTTGAGTGTGCTACCACCAAGTTTTTTCTCAATTATTTTTGGCTGGAATTATAGCTATTTCACGACTTGCCAAGGTCCATCATCAGATTCCTTTACTCTAGTGGTGCTCGTCTACTTTTTTTCATTGAAACGACTAGCGCTTTTATTAGCCACACAAGTTTGTTGTTGTTTATTCGGGTTCTTTCTTATTTTCTCCTAACTCGTTTATAAGCCAACATTTTTGTTGTTCATATAAGGAGGGAGATTTTTTATGTTAAAGACTTTGACACTGGTCATTTTTTATTTGTATTATATTCAGTTTTGTATGATTGCATATTTACTTTTTAAGCACTTTTTCGTATCATTTAATGACTTTAAATGCCCAACAACAACTTGAGTGTGCTACCACCAAGTTTTTTCTCAATTATTTTTATCTGGAATTATAGCTATTTCACTACTTTCCAAGGTCGATCATCAGATTCCTTTGCTCTAGTGGTGCTGGTCTACTTTTTTTCATTTTAATTGAAAAACTTCTTGTGCCTTTATCGTGTATTGAACCATGTCCAGCCGCTTAGTAGCCAACGCATTTCGCATCACGCCACCGAGCCCACATGATCAGATCCAACCTAATGCAGGTTTTTCTCTTTGTCAATTGCGTTGAAACGACTAGTGCTTTTATTAGCCACACAAGTTTGTTGTTGTTTAATCGGATTCTTTCTTATTTTCTCCTTACTCGTTTATAAGCCAACATTTTTGTTGTTCATATAAGGGAGGAGATTTTTTATGTGAAAGATCTTGTCATTGGTCATTTTTTATTTGTATTATATTCAGTTGTGTATGATTACATACTTGCTTTTAAAGCAATTTTTCGTATCATTTAATGATTTTGTATGCCCAACAAAAACTTGAGTGTGCTACCAATAGATTTTTTCTCAATTATTTTTGTGGTGCTGGTCTATTTTTTTCATTTTAATTGAAGAACTTCTTGTGCCTTCATCGTGTATTGAAGTTTGTTGTTGTTTATTCGGTTTCTTTCCTATTTTCTCCTTACTCGCTTATAAGCCAACATTTTTGTTGTTAATATAAGGAGGGAGATTTTTTATGTGAAAGATTTCGACACTGGTCATTTTTTATTTGTATTATATTTTAAAGTACTTTTCGTATCATTTAGTGACTTTGAATGCCCAACAACCACTTGAGTGTGCTACCACCAAGTTTTTTCTCAATTATTTTTGACTGGAATTATAGCTATTTCACGACTTGCCAAGGTCCATCATCAGATTCCTTTACTCTAGTGGTGCTCGTCTACTTTTTTTCATTGAAACGACTAGCGCTTTTATTAGCCACACAAGTTTGTTGTTGTTTATTCGGGTTCTTTCTTATTTTCTCCTAACTCGTTTATAAGCCAACATTTTTGTTGTTCATATAAGGAGGGAGATTTTTTATGTGAAAGACTTTGACACTGGTCATTTTTTATTTGTATTATATTCAGTTTTGTATGATTACATAATTGCTTTTTAAGCACTTTTTCGTATCATTTTCTTGTGCCTTTATCGTGTATTGAACCATGTCCAGCCGCTTAGTAGCCAACGCAGATCGCATCACGCCACCGAGCCCACATGATCAGATCCAACCTAATGCAGGTTTTTCTGTTTGTCAATTGCGTTGAAACGACTAGCGCTTTTATTAGCTACACAAGTTTGTTGTTGTTAATTCGGGTTCTTTCTTATTTTCTCCTTACTCGTTTATAAGCCAACATTTTTGTTGTTCATATAAGGAGGGAGATTTTTTAAGTGACACTGGTCATCTTTTATTTGTATTATATTCAGTTTTCTATGATCACATACTTTCTTTTAAAGCACTTTTTCGTATCATTTAATAATTTTGAATGCCCAACAACAACTTGAGTGTGCTACCAACAAGTTTTTCTCAATTATTTTTGCCTGGAATTATAGCTATTTCACGACTTGCCAAGGACGATCATCAGATTCCTTTGCTCTAGTGGTGCTGGTCTACTTTTTTTCATTTTAATTGAAAAACTTCTTGTGCCTTTATCGTGTATTGAACCATGACCAGCCGCTTAGTAGCCATAGCACTTCGCATCATGCCACCGAGCCCACATGATCAGATCCAACCTAATGCAGATTTTTCTGTTTAACAATTGTGTTGAAACGACTAGCGTTTTTATTAGCCACACAAGTTTGTTTGTTAATTCGGGTTCTTTCTTATTTTCTCCTGACTTGTTTATAAGCCAACATTTTTGTTGTTCATATCTCAAGGATGGAGATTTTTTATGTGAAAGATTTTGACACTGATCATCTTTTATTTGTATTATATTCAGTATGATCTTGTATTGAACCATGACCAGCCGCTTAGTAAACAACGCACTTCGCATCACGCCACCGAGCCCACATGATCAGATCCAAACTAATGCAGATTTTTCTGTTTAACAATTGTGTTGAAACGACTAGCGTTTTTATTAGCCACACAAGTTTGTTGTTGTTAATTCGGGTTCTTTCTTATTTTCTCCTTACTCCTTTATAAGCCAAAATTTTTGTTGGTCATATAAGGAGGGAGATTTTTTATGTGAAAGATTTTGACGCTGGTCATTTTTTATTTGTATTATATTCAGTTTTCTATGATCACATACTTGCTTTTAAAGCACTTTTTCGTATCATTTAATGATTTTGAATGCCCAACAACAACTTGAGTGTGCTACCAACAAGTTTTTCTCAATTATTTTTGCCTGGAATTATAGCTATTTCACGACCTGCCAAGGACGATCATCAGATTCCTTTGCTCTAGTGGTGCTGGTCTACTTTTTTTCATTTTAATTGAAAAACTTCTTGTACCTTCATAGTGTATTGAACCATGACCAGCCGCTTACTAGCCAACGCACTTCGCAACACGCGACTGAGTCCACACATGATCAGATACAACCTAATGCAGGTTTTTCTGTATGTCAATTGCATTGAAACGACTAGCGCATTTATTAGCCACACAAGTTTGTTGTTGTTTATTCGGGTTCTTTCTTTTTTCTCCTTACTCGTTTATAAGCCAACATTTTTGTTGTTCATATAAGGAGGGAGATTTTTTAAGTGAAAGATTTTGACACTGGTCATCTTTTATTTGTATTATATTCAGTTTTCTATGATCACATACTTTCTTTTAAAGCACTTTTTCGTAACATTTAATGATTTTGAATGCCCAACAACAACTTGGGTGTGCTACCAACAAGTTTTTCTCAATTATTTTTGCCTGGAATTATAGCTATTTCACGACTTGCCAAGGACGATCATCAGATTCCTTTGCTCTAGAGGTGCTGGTCTACCTTTTTTCATTTTAATTGAAAAACTTCTTGTGCCTTTATCGTGTATTGAACCATGACCAGCCGCTTAGTAGCCATAGCACTTCGCATCATGCCACCGAGCCCACATGATCAGATACAACCTAATGCAGGTTATTCTGTTTATCAATTGCGTTGAAACGACTAGCGCTTTTATTAGCCACACAAGTTTGTTGTTGTTAATTCGGGTTCTTTCTTATTTTCTCCTTACTCCTTTATAAGCCAAAATTTTTGTCGTTCATATAAGGAGGGAGATTTTTTATGTGAAAGATTTTGACACTGGTCATTTTTTATTTGTATTATATTCAGTTTTCTATGATCACATACTTGCTTTTAAAGCACTTTTTTGTATCATTTAATGATTTTGAATGCCCAACAACAACTTGAGTGTGCTACCAACAAGTTTTTTCTCAATTATTTTTGGCTGGAATTATAGCTATTTCACGACTTGCCAAGGACGATCATCAGATTCCTTTGCTCTAGTGGTGCTGGTCTACTTTTTTTCATTTTAATTGAAAAACTTCTTGTGCCTGCATCTTGTATTGAACCATGACCAGCCGCTTAGTAAACAACGCACTTCGCATCACGCCACCGAGCCCACATGATCAGATCCAATCTAATGCAGGTTTTTCTGTTTAACAATTGTGTTGAAACGACTAGCGGTTTTAGTAGCCACACAAGTTTGTTGTTGTTAATTCGGTTTCTTTCTTATTTTCTCCTGACCCCTTTATAAGCTAACATTTTTATTGTTCTTATAAGAAGGGAGATTTTTTATGTGAAAGATTTTGACACTGGTAATTTTTTGTTTGTATTATATTCAGTTTTGTATGATTACATACTTGTTTTTATATCACGTTTTCGTATCATTTATTTACTTTGAATGCCCAACAACAACTTGAGTGTGCTACCACCAAGTTTTTTCTCAATTATTTTTATCTGGAATTATAGCTATTTCACTACTTTCCAAGGTCGATCATCAGATTCCTTTGCTCTAGTGGTGCTGGTCTACTTTTTTTCATTTTAATTGAAAAACTTCTTGTGCCTTTATCGTGTATTGAACCATGTCCAGCCGCTTAGTAGCCAACGCAGTTCGCATCACGCCACCAAGCCCACATGATCAGATCCAACCTAATGCAGGTTTTTCTGTTTGTCAATTGCGTTGAAACGACTAGCGCTTTTATTAGCTACACAAGTTTGTTGTTGTTAATTCGGGTTCTTTCTTATTTTCTCCTTACTCGTTTATAAGCCAACATTTTTGTTGTTCATATAAGGAGGGAGATTTTTTATGTGAAAGATTTTGACACTGGTCATTTTTTATTTGTATTATATTCAGTTATGTATGATTACATACTTGCTTATAAAGCACTTTTTCGTATCATTTAATGACTTTGAATGCCCAACGACAACTTGAGTGTGCACCACCAAGTTTTTTCTCAATTATCTTTGGCTGGAATTATAGCTATTTCACGACTTGCCAAGGTCGATCATCAGATTCCTTTGCTCTAGTGGTGCTGGTCTACCTTTTTTTCATTTTAATTGAAAAACTTCTTGTGCCTTTATCGTGTATTGAACCATGACCAGCCGCTTAGTAGCCATAGCACTTCGCATCATGCCACCGAGCCCACATGATCAGATACAAACTAATGCAGGTTATTCTGTTTATCAATTGCGTTGAAACGACTAGCGCTTTTATTAGCCACACAAGTTTGTTGTTGTTAATTCGGGTTCTTTCTTATTTTCTCCTTACTCCTTTATAAGCCAAAATTTTTGTTGGTCATATAAGGAGGGAGATTTTTTATGTGAAAGATTTTGACACTGGTCATTTTTTATTTGTATTATATTCAGTTTTCTATGCTCACATACTTGCTTTTAAAGCACTTTTTCGTATCATTTAATGATTTTGAATGCCCAACAACAACTTGAGTGTGCTACCAACAAGTTTTTCTCAATTAGTTTTGCCTGGAATTATAGCTATTTCACGACTTGCCAAGGACGATCATCAGATTCCTTTGCTCTAGTGGTGCTGGTCTACTTTTTTTTTATTTTAATTGAAAAACTTCTTGTGCTTTCATAGTGTATTGAACCATGACCAGCCGCTTAGTAGCCAACGCACTTCGCAACACGCGACTGAGTCCACATGATCAGATACAACCTAATGCAGGTTTTTCTGTATGTCAATTGCATTGAAACGACTAGCGCATTTATTAGCCACACAAGTTTGTTGTTGTTTATTCGGGTTCTTTCTTTTTTCTCCTTACTCGTTTATAAGCCAACATTTTTGTTGTTCATATAAGGAGGGAGATTTTTTAAGTGAAAGATTTTGACACTGGTCATCTTTTATTTGTATTATATTCAGTTTTCTATGATCACATACTTTCTTTTAAAGCACTTTTTCGTATCATTTAACGATTTTGAATGCCCAACAACAACTTGAGTGTGCTACCAACAAGTTTTTCTCAATTATTTTTGCCTGGAATTATAGCTATTTCACGACTTGCCAAGGACGATCATCAGATTCCTTTGCTCTAGTGGTGCTGGTCTACTTTTTTTCATTTTAATTGAAAAACTTCTTGTGCCTTTATCGTGTATTGAACCATGACCAGCCGCTTAGTAGCCATAGCACTTCGCATCATGCCACCGAGCCCACATGATCAGATCCAACCTAATGCAGGTTTTTCTGTTTATCAGTTGCGTTGAAACGACTAGCGCTTTTGGTAGCCACACAAGTTTGTTGTTGTTAATTCGGGTTCTTTCTTATTTTCTCCTGACTCGTTTATAAGCCAACATTTTTGTTGTTCATATCTCAAGGATGGAGATTTTTTATGTGAAAGATTTTGACACTGATCATCTTTTATTTGTATTATATTCAGTATGATCTTGTATTGAACCATGACCAGCCGCTTAGTAAACAACGCACTTCGCATCACGCCACCGAGCCCACATGATCAGATCCAACCTAATGCAGGTTTTTCTGTTTAACAATTGTGTTGAAACGACTAGCGGTTTTAGTAGCCACACAAGTTTGTTGTTGTTAATTCGGATTCTTTCTTATTTTCTCCTGACCCTTTTATAAGCTAACATTTTTGTTGTTCTTATAAGAAGGGAGATTTTTTATGCGAAAGATTTTGACACTGGTCATTTTTTGTTTGTATTATATTCAGTTTTGTTTGATGACATATTTGTTTTTATATCACGTTTTCGTATCATTTATTTGCTTTGAATGCCCAACAACAACTTGAGTGTGCTACCACCAAGTTTTTTCTCAATTATTTTTATCTGGAATTATAGCTATTTCACTACTTTCCAAGGTCGATCATCAGATTCCTTTGCTCTAGTGGTGCTGGTCTACTTTTTTTCACTTTAATTGAAAAACTTCTTGTGCCTTTATCGTGTATTGAACCATGTCCAGCCGCTTAGTAGCCAACGCAGTTCCCATCACGCCACCGAGCCCATATGATCAGATCCAACCTAATGCAGGTTTTTCTGTTTGTCAATTGCGTTGAAACGACTAGCGCTTTTATTAGCCACACAAGTTTGTTGTTGTTAATTCGGGTTCTTTCTTATTTTCTCCTTACTCGTTTATAAGCCAACATTTTTGTTGTTCATATAAGGAGGGAGATTTTTTATGTGAAAGATTTTGACACTGGTAATTTTTTATTTGTATTATATTCAGTTATGTATGATTAAATACTTGCTTATAAAGCACCTTTTCGTATCATTTAATGACTTTGAATGCCCAACGACAACTTGAGTGTGCTACCAACAAGTTTTTTCTCAATTATTTTTGGCTGGAATTATAGCTATTTCACGACTTGCCAAGGACGATCATCAGATTCCTTTGCTCTAGTGGTGCTGGTCTACTGTTTTTCATTTTAATTGAAAAACTTCTTGTGCCTTCATAGTGTATTGAACCATGACCAGCCGCTTAGTAGCCATAGCACTTCGCATCATGCCACCGAGCCCACATGATCAGATACAACCTAATGCAGGTTATTCTGTTTATCAATTGCGTTGAAACGACTAGCGCTTTTATTAGCCACACAAGTTTGTTGTTGTTAATTCGGGTTCTTTCTTATTTTCTCCTTACTCCTTTATAAGCCAAAATTTTTGTTGTTCATATAAGGAGGGAGATTTTTTATGTGAAAGATTTTGACACTGGTCATTTTTTATTTGTATTATATTCAGTTTTCTATGATCACATACTTGCTTTTAAAGCACTTTTTCGTATCATTTAATGATTTTGAATGCCCAACAACAACTTGAGTGTGCTACCAACAAGTTTTTTCTCAATTATTTTTGGCTGGAATTATAGCTATTTCACGACTTGCCAAGGACGATCATCAGATTCCTTTGCTCTAGTGGTGCTGGTCTACTTTTTTTCATTTTAATTGAAAAACTTCTTGTGCCTGCATCTTGTATTGAACCATGACCAGCCGCTTAGTAAACAACGCACTTCGCATCACGCCACCGAGCCCACATGATCAGATCCAACCTAATGCAGGTTTTTGTGTTTAACAATTGTGTTGAAACGACTAGCGGTTTTAGTAGCCACACAAGTTTGTTGTTGTTAATTCGGGTTCTTTCTTATTTTCTCCTGACCCTTTTATAAGCTAACATTTTTGTTGTTCTTATAAGAAGGGAGATTTCTTATGTGAAAGATTTTGACACTGGTCATTTTTTGTTTTTATTATATTCAGTTTTGTATGATTACATACTTGTTTTTATATCACGTTTTCGTATCATTTATTTACTTTGAATGCCCAACAACAACTTGAGTGTGCTACCACCAAGTTTTTTCTCAATTATTTTTATGTGGAATTATAGCTATTTCACTACTTTCCAAGGTCGATCATCAGATTCCTTTGCTCTAGTGGTGCTGGTCTACTTTTTTTCATTTTAATTGAAAAACTTCTTGTGCCTTTATCGTGTATTGAACCATGTCCAGCCGCTTAGTAGCCAACGCAGTTCGCATCACGCCACCGAGCCCACATGATCAGATCCAACCTAATGCAGGTTTTTCTGTTTGTCAATTGCGTTGAAACGACTAGCGCTTTTATTAGCTACACAAGTTTGTTGTTGTTAATTCGGGTTCTTTCTTATTTTCTCCTTACTCGTTTATAAGCCAACATTTTTGTTGTTCATATAAGGAGGGAGATTTTTTATGTGAAAGATTTTGACACTGGTCATTTTTTATTTGTATTATATTCAGTTATGTGTGATTAAATACTTGCTTATAAAGCACTTTTTCGTATCATTTAATGACTTTGAATGCCCAACGACAACTTGAGTGTGCACCACCAAGTTTTTTCTCAATTATATTTGGCTGGAATTATAGCTATTTCACGACTTGCCAAGGTCGATCATCAGATTCCTTTGCTCTAGTGGTGCTGGTCTACCTTTTTTCATTTTAATTGAAAAACTTCTTGTGCCTTTATCGTGTATTGAACCATGACCAGCCGCTTAGTAGCCATAGCACTTCGCATCATGCCACCGAGCCCACATGATCAGATCCATCCTAATGCAGGTTTTTCTGTTTATCAGTTGCGTTGAAACAACTAGCGCTTTTATTAGCCACACAAGTTTGTTGTTGTTAATTCGGGTTCTTTCTTATTTTCTCCTTACTCCTTTATAAGCCAAAATTTTTGTTGTTCATATAAGGAGGGAGATTTTTTATGTGAAAGATTTTGACACTGGTCATTTTTTATTTGTATTATATTCAGTTTTCTATGATCACATACTTGCTTTTAAAGCACTTTTTCGTATCATTTAATGATTTTGAATGCCCAACAACAACTTGAGTGTGCTACCAACAAGTTTTTTCTCAATTATTTTTGGCTGGAATTATAGCTATTTCACGACTTGCCAAGGACGATCATCAGATTCCTTTGCTCTAGTGGTGCTGGTCTACTTTTTTTCATTTTAATTGAAAAACTTCTTGTGCCTGCATCTTGTATTGAACCATGACCAGCCGCTTAGTAAACAACGCACTTCGCATCACGCCACCGAGCCCACATGATCAGATCCAACCTAATGCAGGTTTTTCTGTTTAACAATTGTGTTGAAACGACTAGCGGTTTTAGTAGCCACACAAGTTTGTTGTTGTTAATTCGGGTTCTTTCTTATTTTCTCCTGACCCTTTTATAAGCTAACATTTTTGTTGTTCTTATAAGAAGGGAGATTTTTTATGTGAAAGATTTTGACACTGGTCATTTTTTGTTTTTATTATATTCAGTTTTGTATGATTACATACTTGTTTTTATATCACGTTTTCGTATCATTTATTTACTTTGAATGCCCAACAACAACTTGAGTGTGCTACCACCAAGTTTTTTCTCAATTATTTTTATGTGGAATTATAGCTATTTCACTACTTTCCAAGGTCGATCATCAGATTCCTTTGCTCTAGTGGTGCTGGTCTACTTTTTTTCATTTTAATTGAAAAACTTCTTGTGCCTTTATCGTGTATTGAACCATGTCCAGCCGCTTAGTAGCCAACGCAGTTCGCATCACGCCACCGAGCCCACATGATCAGATCCAACCTAATGCAGGTTTTTCTGTTTGTCAATTGCGTTGAAACGACTAGCGCTTTTATTAGCTACACAAGTTTGTTGTTGTTAATTCGGGTTCTTTCTTATTTTCTCCTTACTCGTTTATAAGCCAACATTTTTGTTGTTCATATAAGGAGGGAGATTTTTTATGTGAAAGATTTTGACACTGGTCATTTTTTATTTGTATTATATTCAGTTATGTGTGATTACATACTTGCTTATAAAGCACTTTTTCGTATCATTTAATGACTTTGAATGCCCAACGACAACTTGAGTGTGCACCACCAAGTTTTTTCTCAATTATATTTGGCTGGAATTATAGCTATTTCACGACTTGCCAAGGTCGATCATCAGATTCCTTTGCTCTAGTGGTGCTGGTCTACCTTTTTTCATTTTAATTGAAAAACTTCTTGTGCCTTTATCGTGTATTGAACCATGACCAGCCGCTTAGTAGCCATAGCACTTCGCATCATGCCACCGAGCCCACATGATCAGATCCAACCTAATGCAGGTTTTTCTGTTTATCAGTTGCGTTGAAACAACTAGCGCTTTTGGTAGCCACACAAGTTTGTTGTTGTTAATTCGGGTTCTTTCTTATTTTCTCCTGACTCGTTTATAAGCCAACATTTTTGTTGTTCATATCTCAAGGATGGAGATTTTTTATGTGAAAGATTTTGACACTGATCATCTTTTATTTGTATTATATTCAGTATGATCTTGTATTGAACCATGACCAGCCGCTTAGTAAACAACGCACTTCGCATCACGCCACCGAGCCCACATG
Organism: Philhelius pedissequus; assembly: GCA_910595825.1. NCBI lineage: Eukaryota > Metazoa > Arthropoda > Insecta > Diptera > Syrphidae > Philhelius > Philhelius pedissequus. Next base: position 136,329,724 of record OU343160.1, read on the forward strand.
ATCAGATCCAACCTAATGCAGGTTTTTCTGTTTAACAATTGTGTTGAAACGACTAGCGGTTTTAGTAGCCACACAAGTTTGTTGTTGTTAATTCGGATTCTTTCTTATTTTCTCCTGACCCTTTTATAAGCTAACATTTTTGTTGTTCTTATAAGAAGGGAGATTTTTTATGTGAAAGATTTTGACACTGGGCATTTTTTGTTTGTATTATATTCAGTTTTGTTTGATGACATATTTGTTTTTATATCACGTTTTCGTATCATTTATTTGCTTTGAATGCCCAACAACAACTTGAGTGTGCTACCACCAAGTTTTTTCTCAATTCTTTTTATCTGGAATTATAGCTATTTCACTACTTTCCAAGGTCGATCATCAGATTCCTTTGCTCTAGTGGTGCTGGTCTACTTTTTTTCATTTTAATTGAAAAACTTCTTGTGCTTTTATCGTGTATTGAACCATGTCCAGCCGCTTAGTAGCCAACGCAGTTCTAATCACGCCACCGAGCCCACATGATCAGATCCAACCTAATGCAGGTTTTTCTGTTTGTCAATTGCGTTGAAACGACTAGCGCTTTTATTAGCCACACAAGTTTGTTGTTGTTAATTCGGGTTCTTTCTTATTTTCTCCTTACTCGTTTATAAGCCAACATTTTTGTTGTTCATATAAGGAGGGAGATTTTTTATGTGAAAGATTTTGACACTGGTAATTTTTTATTTGTATTATATTCAGTTATGTATGATTACATACTTGCTTATAAAGCACCTTTTCGTATCATTTAATGACTTTGAATGCCCAACGACAACTTGAGTGTAATACCAACAAGTTTTTTCTCAATTATTTTTGGCTGGAATTATAGCTATTTCACGACTTGCCAAGGACGATCATCAGATTCCTTTGCTCTAGTGGTGCTGGTCTACTTTTTTTCATTTTAGTTGAAAAACTTCTTGTGCCTTCATAGTGTATTGAACCATGACCAGCCGCTTAGTAGCCATAGCACTTCGCATCATGCCACCGAGCCCACATGATCAGATACAACCTAATGCAGGTTATTCTGTTTATCAATTGCGTTGAAACGACTAGCGCTTTTATTAGCCACACAAGTTTGTTGTTGTTAATTCGGGTTCTTTCTTATTTTCTCCTTACTCCTTTATAAGCCAAAATTTTTGTTGTTCATATAAGGAGGGAGATTTTTTATGTGAAAGATTTTGACACTGGTCATTTTTTATTTGTATTATATTCAGTTATGTATGATTACATACTTGCTTATAAAGCACTTTTTCGTATCATTTAATGACTTTGAATGCCCAACGACAACTTGAGTGTGCACCACCAAGTTTTTTCTCAATTATCTTTGGCTGGAATTATAGCTATTTCACGACTTGCCAAGGTCGATCATCAGATTCCTTTGCTCTAGTGGTGCTGGTCTACCTTTTTTCATTTTAATTGAAAAACTTCTTGTGCCTTTATCGTGTATTGAACCATGACCAGCCGCTTAGTAGCCATAGCACTTCGCATCATGCCACCGAGCCCACATGATCAGATACAAACTAATGCAGGTTATTCTGTTTATCAATTGCGTTGAAACGACTAGCGCTTTTATTAGCCACACAAGTTTGTTGTTGTTAATTCGGGTTCTTTCTTATTTTCTCCTTACTCCTTTATAAGCCAAAATTTTTGTTGGTCATATAAGGAGGGAGATTTTTTATGTGAAAGATTTTGACACTGGTCATTTTTTATTTGTATTATATTCAGTTTTCTATGCTCACATACTTGCTTTTAAAGCACTTTTTCGTATCATTTAATGATTTTGAATGCCCAACAACAACTTGAGTGTGCTACCAACAAGTTTTTCTCAATTAGTTTTGCCTGGAATTATAGCTATTTCACGACTTGCCAAGGACGATCATCAGATTCCTTTGCTCTAGTGGTGCTGGTCTACTTTTTTTTTATTTTAATTGAAAAACTTCTTGTGCTTTCATAGTGTATTGAACCATGACCAGCCGCTTAGTAGCCAACGCACTTCGCAACACGCGACTGAGTCCACATGATCAGATACAACCTAATGCAGGTTTTTCTGTATGTCAATTGCATTGAAACGACTAGCGCATTTATTAGCCACACAAGTTTGTTGTTGTTTATTCGGGTTCTTTCTTTTTTCTCCTTACTCGTTTATAAGCCAACATTTTTGTTGTTCATATAAGGAGGGAGATTTTTTAAGTGAAAGATTTTGACACTGGTCATCTTTTATTTGTATTATATTCAGTTTTCTATGATCACATACTTTCTTTTAAAGCACTTTTTCGTATCATTTAACGATTTTGAATGCCCAACAACAACTTGAGTGTGCTACCAACAAGTTTTTCTCAATTATTTTTGCCTGGAATTATAGCTATTTCACGACTTGCCAAGGACGATCATCAGATTCCTTTGCTCTAGTGGTGCTGGTCTACTTTTTTTCATTTTAATTGAAAAACTTCTTGTGCCTTTATCGTGTATTGAACCATGACCAGCCGCTTAGTAGCCATAGCACTTCGCATCATGCCACCGAGCCCACATGATCAGATCCAACCTAATGCAGGTTTTTCTGTTTATCAGTTGCGTTGAAACGACTAGCGCTTTTGGTAGCCACACAAGTTTGTTGTTGTTAATTCGGGTTCTTTCTTATTTTCTCCTGACTCGTTTATAAGCCAACATTTTTGTTGTTCATATCTCAAGGATGGAGATTTTTTATGTGAAAGATTTTGACACTGATCATCTTTTATTTGTATTATATTCAGTATGATCTTGTATTGAACCATGACCAGCCGCTTAGTAAACAACGCACTTCGCATCACGCCACCGAGCCCACATGATCAGATCCAACCTAATGCAGGTTTTTCTGTTTAACAATTGTGTTGAAACGACTAGCGGTTTTAGTAGCCACACAAGTTTGTTGTTGTTAATTCGGATTCTTTCTTATTTTCTCCTGACCCTTTTATAAGCTAACATTTTTGTTGTTCTTATAAGAAGGGAGATTTTTTATGCGAAAGATTTTGACACTGGTCATTTTTTGTTTGTATTATATTCAGTTTTGTTTGATGACATATTTGTTTTTATATCACGTTTTCGTATCATTTATTTGCTTTGAATGCCCAACAACAACTTGAGTGTGCTACCACCAAGTTTTTTCTCAATTATTTTTATCTGGAATTATAGCTATTTCACTACTTTCCAAGGTCGATCATCAGATTCCTTTGCTCTAGTGGTGCTGGTCTACTTTTTTTCATTTTAATTGAAAAACTTCTTGTGCCTTTATCGTGTATTGAACCATGTCCAGCCGCTTAGTAGCCAACGCAGTTCCCATCACGCCACCGAGCCCATATGATCAGATCCAACCTAATGCAGGTTTTTCTGTTTGTCAATTGCGTTGAAACGACTAGCGCTTTTATTAGCCACACAAGTTTGTTGTTGTTAATTCGGGTTCTTTCTTATTTTCTCCTTACTCGTTTATAAGCCAACATTTTTGTTGTTCATATAAGGAGGGAGATTTTTTATGTGAAAGATTTTGACACTGGTAATTTTTTATTTGTATTATATTCAGTTATGTATGATTAAATACTTGCTTATAAAGCACCTTTTCGTATCATTTAATGACTTTGAATGCCCAACGACAACTTGAGTGTGCTACCAACAAGTTTTTTCTCAATTATTTTTGGCTGGAATTATAGCTATTTCACGACTTGCCAAGGACGATCATCAGATTCCTTTGCTCTAGTGGTGCTGGTCTACTGTTTTTCATTTTAATTGAAAAACTTCTTGTGCCTTCATAGTGTATTGAACCATGACCAGCCGCTTAGTAGCCATAGCACTTCGCATCATGCCACCGAGCCCACATGATCAGATACAACCTAATGCAGGTTATTCTGTTTATCAATTGCGTTGAAACGACTAGCGCTTTTATTAGCCACACAAGTTTGTTGTTGTTAATTCGGGTTCTTTCTTATTTTCTCCTTACTCCTTTATAAGCCAAAATTTTTGTTGTTCATATAAGGAGGGAGATTTTTTATGTGAAAGATTTTGACACTGGTCATTTTTTATTTGTATTATATTCAGTTTTCTATGATCACATACTTGCTTTTAAAGCACTTTTTCGTATCATTTAATGATTTTGAATGCCCAACAACAACTTGAGTGTGCTACCAACAAGTTTTTTCTCAATTATTTTTGGCTGGAATTATAGCTATTTCACGACTTGCCAAGGACGATCATCAGATTCCTTTGCTCTAGTGGTGCTGGTCTACTTTTTTTCATTTTAATTGAAAAACTTCTTGTGCCTGCATCTTGTATTGAACCATGACCAGCCGCTTAGTAAACAACGCACTTCGCATCACGCCACCGAGCCCACATGATCAGATCCAACCTAATGCAGGTTTTTGTGTTTAACAATTGTGTTGAAACGACTAGCGGTTTTGGTAGCCACACAAGTTTGTTGTTGTTAATTCGGGTTCTTTCTTATTTTCTCCTGACCCTTTTATAAGCTAACATTTTTGTTGTTCTTATAAGAAGGGAGATTTCTTATGTGAAAGATTTTGACACTGGTCATTTTTTGTTTTTATTATATTCAGTTTTGTATGATTACATACTTGTTTTTATATCACGTTTTCGTATCATTTATTTACTTTGAATGCCCAACAACAACTTGAGTGTGCTACCACCAAGTTTTTTCTCAATTATTTTTATGTGGAATTATAGCTATTTCACTACTTTCCAAGGTCGATCATCAGATTCCTTTGCTCTAGTGGTGCTGGTCTACTTTTTTTCATTTTAATTGAAAAACTTCTTGTGCCTTTATCGTGTATTGAACCATGTCCAGCCGCTTAGTAGCCAACGCAGTTCGCATCACGCCACCGAGCCCACATGATCAGATCCAACCTAATGCAGGTTTTTCTGTTTGTCAATTGCGTTGAAACGACTAGCGCTTTTATTAGCTACACAAGTTTGTTGTTGTTAATTCGGGTTCTTTCTTATTTTCTCCTTACTCGTTTATAAGCCAACATTTTTGTTGTTCATATAAGGAGGGAGATTTTTTATGTGAAAGATTTTGACACTGGTCATTTTTTATTTGTATTATATTCAGTTATGTGTGATTACATACTTGCTTATAAAGCACTTTTTCGTATCATTTAATGACTTTGAATGCCCAACGACAACTTGAGTGTGCACCACCAAGTTTTTTCTCAATTATATTTGGCTGGAATTATAGCTATTTCACGACTTGCCAAGGTCGATCATCAGATTCCTTTGCTCTAGTGGTGCTGGTCTACCTTTTTTCATTTTAATTGAAAAACTTCTTGTGCCTTTATCGTGTATTGAACCATGACCAGCCGCTTAGTAGCCATAGCACTTCGCATCATGCCACCGAGCCCACATGATCAGATCCATCCTAATGCAGGTTTTTCTGTTTATCAGTTGCGTTGAAACAACTAGCGCTTTTATTAGCCACACAAGTTTGTTGTTGTTAATTCGGGTTCTTTCTTATTTTCTCCTTACTCCTTTATAAGCCAAAATTTTTGTTGTTCATATAAGGAGGGAGATTTTTTATGTGAAAGATTTTGACACTGGTCATTTTTTATTTGTATTATATTCAGTTTTCTATGATCACATACTTGCTTTTAAAGCACTTTTTCGTATCATTTAATGATTTTGAATGCCCAACAACAACTTGAGTGTGCTACCAACAAGTTTTTTCTCAATTATTTTTGGCTGGAATTATAGCTATTTCACGACTTGCCAAGGACGATCATCAGATTCCTTTGCTCTAGTGGTGCTGGTCTACTTTTTTTCATTTTAATTGAAAAACTTCTTGTGCCTGCATCTTGTATTGAACCATGACCAGCCGCTTAGTAAACAACGCACTTCGCATCACGCCACCGAGCCCACATGATCAGATCCAACCTAATGCAGGTTTTTCTGTTTAACAATTGTGTTGAAACGACTAGCGGTTTTAGTAGCCACACAAGTTTGTTGTTGTTAATTCGGGTTCTTTCTTATTTTCTCCTGACCCTTTTATAAGCTAACATTTTTGTTGTTCTTATAAGAAGGGAGATTTTTTATGTGAAAGATTTTGACACTGGTCATTTTTTGTTTTTATTATATTCAGTTTTGTATGATTACATACTTGTTTTTATATCACGTTTTCGTATCATTTATTTACTTTGAATGCCCAACAACAACTTGAGTGTGCTACCACCAAGTTTTTTCTCAATTATTTTTATGTGGAATTATAGCTATTTCACTACTTTCCAAGGTCGATCATCAGATTCCTTTGCTCTAGTGGTGCTGGTCTACTTTTTTTCATTTTAATTGAAAAACTTCTTGTGCCTTTATCGTGTATTGAACCATGTCCAGCCGCTTAGTAGCCAACGCAGTTCGCATCACGCCACCGAGCCCACATGATCAGATCCAACCTAATGCAGGTTTTTCTGTTTGTCAATTGCGTTGAAACGACTAGCGCTTTTATTAGCTACACAAGTTTGTTGTTGTTAATTCGGGTTCTTTCTTATTTTCTCCTTACTCGTTTATAAGCCAACATTTTTGTTGTTCATATAAGGAGGGAGATTTTTTATGTGAAAGATTTTGACACTGGTCATTTTTTATTTGTATTATATTCAGTTATGTGTGATTACATACTTGCTTATAAAGCACTTTTTCGTATCATTTAATGACTTTGAATGCCCAACGACAACTTGAGTGTGCACCACCAAGTTTTTTCTCAATTATATTTGGCTGGAATTATAGCTATTTCACGACTTGCCAAGGTCGATCATCAGATTCCTTTGCTCTAGTGGTGCTGGTCTACCTTTTTTCATTTTAATTGAAAAACTTCTTGTGCCTTTATCGTGTATTGAACCATGACCAGCCGCTTAGTAGCCATAGCACTTCGCATCATGCCACCGAGCCCACATGATCAGATCCAACCTAATGCAGGTTTTTCTGTTTATAAGTTGCGTTGAAACAACTAGCGCTTTTGGTAGCCACACAAGTTTGTTGTTGTTAATTCGGGTTCTTTCTTATTTTCTCCTGACTCGTTTATAAGCCAACATTTTTGTTGTTCATATCTCAAGGATGGAGATTTTTTATGTGAAAGATTTTGACACTGATCATCTTTTATTTGTATTATATTCAGTATGATCTTGTATTGAACCATGACCAGCCGCTTAGTAAACAACGCACTTCGCATCACGCCACCGAGCCCACATGATCAGATCCAACCTAATGCAGGTTTTTCTGTTTAACAATTGTGTTGAAACGACTAGCGGTTTTAGTAGCCACACAAGTTTGTTGTTGTTAATTCGGATTCTTTCTTATTTTCTCCTGACCCTTTTATAAGCTAACATTTTTGTTGTTCTTATAAGAAGGGAGATTTTTTATGTGAAAGATTTTGACACTGGGCATTTTTTGTTTGTATTATATTCAGTTTTGTTTGATGACATATTTGTTTTTATATCACGTTTTCGTATCATTTATTTGCTTTGAATGCCCAACAACAACTTGAGTGTGCTACCACCAAGTTTTTTCTCAATTCTTTTTATCTGGAATTATAGCTATTTCACTACTTTCCAAGGTCGATCATCAGATTCCTTTGCTCTAGTGGTGCTGGTCTACTTTTTTTCATTTTAATTGAAAAACTTCTTGTGCTTTTATCGTGTATTGAACCATGTCCAGCCGCTTAGTAGCCAACGCAGTTCTAATCACGCCACCGAGCCCACATGATCAGATCCAACCTAATGCAGGTTTTTCTGTTTGTCAATTGCGTTGAAACGACTAGCGCTTTTATTAGCCACACAAGTTTGTTGTTGTTAATTCGGGTTCTTTCTTATTTTCTCCTTACTCGTTTATAAGCCAACATTTTTGTTGTTCATATAAGGAGGGAGATTTTTTATGTGAAAGATTTTGACACTGGTAATTTTTTATTTGTATTATATTCAGTTATGTATGATTACATACTTGCTTATAAAGCACCTTTTCGTATCATTTAATGACTTTGAATGCCCAACGACAACTTGAGTGTAATACCAACAAGTTTTTTCTCAATTATTTTTGGCTGGAATTATAGCTATTTCACGACTTGCCAAGGACGATCATCAGATTCCTTTGCTCTAGTGGTGCTGGTCTACTTTTTTTCATTTTAGTTGAAAAACTTCTTGTGCCTTCATAGTGTATTGAACCATGACCAGCCGCTTAGTAGCTATAGCACTTCGCATCATGCCACCGAGCCCACATGATCAGATACAACCTAATGCAGGTTATTCTGTTTATCAATTGCGTTGAAACGACTAGCGCTTTTATTAGCCACACAAGTTTGTTGTTGTTAATTCGGGTTCTTTCTTATTTTCTCCTTACTCCTTTATAAGCCAAAATTTTTGTTGTTCATATAAGGAGGGAGATTTTTTATGTGAAAGATTTTGACACTGGTCATTTTTTATTTGTATTATATTCAGTTTTCTATGATCACATACTTGCTTTTAAAGCACTTTTTCGTATCATTTAATGATTTTGAATGCCCAACAACAACTTGAGTGTGCTACCAACAAGTTTTTTCTCAATTATTTTTGGCTGGAATTATAGCTATTTCACGACTTGCCAAGGACGATCATCAGATTCCTTTGCTCTAGTGGTGCTGGTCTACTTTTTTTCATTTTAATTGAAAAACTTCTTGTGCCTGCATCTTGTATTGAACCATGACCAGCCGCTTAGTAAACAACGCACTTCGCATCACGCCACCGAGCCCACATGATCAGATCCAACCTAGTGCAGGTTTTTCTGTTTAACAATTGTGTTGAAACGACTAGCGGTTTTAGTAGCCACACAAGTTTGTTGTTGTTAATTCGGGTTCTTTCTTATTTTCTCCTGACCCTTTTATAAGCTAACATTTTTGTTGTTCTTATAAGAAGGGAGATTTTTTATGTGAAAGATTTTGACACTGGTCATTTTTTGTTTTTATTATATTCAGTTTTGTATGATTACATACTTGTTTTTATATCACGTTTTCGTATCATTTATTTACTTTGAATGCCCAACAACAACTTGAGTGTGCTACCACCAAGTTTTTTCTCAATTATTTTTATGTGGAATTATAGCTATTTCACTACTTTCCAAGGTCGATCATCAGATTCCTTTGCTCTAGTGGTGCTGGTCTACTTTTTTTCATTTTAATTGAAAAACTTCTTGTGCCTTTATCGTGTATTGAACCATGTCCAGCCGCTTAGTAGCCAACGCAGTTCGCATCACGCCACCGAGCCCACATGATCAGATCCACCCTAATGCAGGTTTTTCTGTTTGTCATTTGCGTTGAAACGACTAGCGCTTTTATTAGCTACACAAGTTTGTTGTTGTTAATTCGGGTTCTTTCTTATTTTCTCCTTACTCGTTTATAAGCCAACATTTTTGTTGTTCATATAAGGAGGGAGATTTTTTATGTGAAAGATTTTGACACTGGTCATTTTTTATTTGTATTATATTCAGTTATGTATGATTACATACTTGCTTATAAAGCACTTTTTCGTATCATTTAATGACTTTGAATGCCCAACGACAACTTGAGTGTGCACCACCAAGTTTTTTCGCAATTATCTTTGGCTGGAATTATAGCTATTTCACGACTTGCCAAGGTCGATCATCAGATTCCTTTGCTCTAGTGGTGCTGGTCTACCTTTTTTTCATTTTAATTGAAAAACTTCTTGTGCCTTTATCGTGTATTGAACCATGACCAGCCGCTTAGTAGCCATAGCACTTCGCATCATGCCACCGAGCCCACATGATCAGATATAACCTAATGCAGGTTATTCTGTTTATCAATTGCGTTGAAACGACTAGCGCTTTTATTAGCCACACAAGTTTGTTGTTGTTAATTCGGGTTCTTTCTTATTTTCTCCTTACTCCTTTATAAGCCAAAATTTTTGTTGGTCATATAAGGAGGGAGATTTTGTATGTGAAAGATTTTGACACTGGTCATTTTTTATTTGTATTATATTCAGTTTTCTATGATCACATACTTGCTTTTAAAGCACTTTTTCGTATCATTTAATGATTTTGAATGCCCAACAACAACTTGAGTGTGCTACCAACAAGTTTTTCTCAATTATTTTTGCCTGGAATTATAGCTATTTTACGACTTGCCAAGGACGATCATCAGATTCCTTTGCTCTAGTGGTGCTGGTCTACTTTTTTTCATTTTAATTGAAAAACTTCTTGTGCCTTCATAGTGTATTGAACCATGACCAGCCGCTTAGTAGCCAACGCACTTCGCAACACGCGACTGAGTCCACATGATCAGATACAATCTAATGCAGGTTTTTCTGTATGTCAATTGCATTGAAACGACTAGCGCATTTATTAGCCACACAAGTTTGTTGTTGTTTATTCGGGTTCTTTCTTTTTTCTCCTTACTCGTTTATAAGCCAACATTTTTGTTGTTCATATAAGGAGGGAGATTTTTTATGTGAAAGATTTTGACACTGGTCATTTTTTATTTGTATTATATTCAGTTTTCTATGATCACATACTTGCTTTTAAAGCACTTTTTCGTATCATTTAATGATTTTGAATGCCCAACAACAACTTGAGTGTGCTACCAACAAGTTTTTCTCAATTATTTTTGCCTGGAATTATAGCTATTTCACGACTTGCCAAAGACGATCATCAGATTCCTTTGCTCTAGTGGTGCTGGTCTACTTTTTTTCATTTTAATTGAAAAACTTCTTGTGCCTTCATAGTGTATTGAACCATGACCAGCCGCTTAGTAGCCAACGCACTTCGCAACACGCGACTGAGTCCACATGATCAGATACAACCTAATGCAGGTTTTTCTGTATGTCAATTGCATTGAAACGACTAGCGCATTTATTAGCCACACAAGTTTGTTGTTGTTTATTCGGGTTCTTTCTTTTTTCTCCTTACTCGTTTATAAGCCAACATTTTTGTTGTTCATATAAGGAGCTAGATTTTTTAAGTGAAAGATTTTGACACTGGTCATCTTTTATTTGTATTATATTCAGTTTTCTATGATCACATACTTTCTTTTAAAGCACTTTTTCGTATCATTTAATGATTTTGAATGCCCAACAACAACTTGAGTGTGCTACCAACAAGTTTTTCTCAATTATTTTTGCCTGGAATTATAGCTATTTCACGACTTGCCAAGGACGATCATCAGATTCCTTTGCTCTAGTGGTGCTGTTCTACTTTTTTTCATTTTAATTGAAAAACTTCTTGTGCCTTTATCGTGTATTGAACCATGACCAGCCGCTTAGTAGTCATAGCACTTCGCATCATGCCACCGAGCCCACATGATCAGATCCAACCTAATGCAGGTTTTTCTGTTTATCAGTTGCGTTGAAACGACTAGCGCTTTTGGTAGCCACACAAGTTTGTTGTTGTTAATTCGGGTTCTTTCTTATTTTCTCCTGACTCGTTTATAAGCCAACATTTTTGTTGTTCATATCTCAAGGATGGAGATTTTTTATGTGAAAGATTTTGACACTGATCATGTTTTATTTGTATTATATTCAGTATGATCTTGTATTGAACCATGACCAGCCGCTTAGTAAACAACGCACTTCGCATCACGCCACCGAGCCCACATGATCAGATCCAACCTAATGCAGGTTTTTCTGTTTAACAATTGTGTTGAAACGACTAGCGGTTTTAGTAGCCACACAAGTTTGTTGTTGTTAATTCGGATTCTTTCTTATTTTCTCCTGACCCTTTTATAAGCTAACATTTTTGTTGTTCTGATAAGAAGGGAGATTTTTTATGTGAAAGATTTTGACACTGGTCATTTTTTGTTTGTATTATATTCAGTTTTGTTTGATGACATATTTGTTTTTATATCACGTTTTCGTATCATTTATTTGCTTTGAATGCCCAACAACAACTTGAGTGTGCTACCACCAAGTTTTTTCTCAATTATTTTTATCTGGAATTATAGCTATTTCACTACTTTCCAAGGTCGATCATCAGATTCCTTTGCTCTAGTGGTGCTGGTCTACTTTTTTTCATTTTAATTGAAAAACTTCTTGTGCCTTTATCGTGTATTGAACCATGTCCAGCCGCTTAGCAGTTCCCATCACGCCACCGAGCCCACATGATCAGATCCAACAAAATGCAGGTTTTTCTGTTTGTCAATTGCGTTGAAACGACTAGCGCTTTTATTAGCCACACAAGTTTGTTGTTGTTAATTCGGGTTCTTTCTTATTTTCTCCTTACTCGTTTATAAGCCAACATTTTTGTTGTTCATATAAGGAGGGAGATTTTTTATGTGAAAGATTTTGACACTGGTCATTTTTTATTTGTATTATATTCAGTTATGTATGATTACATACTTGCTTTTAAAGCACTTTTTCGTATCATTTAATGACTTTGAATGCCCAACGACAACTTGAGTGTGCTACCAACAAGTTTTTTCTCAATTATTTTTGGCTGGAATTATAGCTATTTCACGACTTGCCAAGGACGATCATCAGATTCCTTTGCTCTAGTGGTGCTGGTCTACTTTTTTTCATTTTAATTGAAAAACTTCTTGTGCCTTCATAGTGTATTGAACCATGACCAGCCGCTTAGTAGCCACTGCACTTCGCATCACGCGACTGAGTCCACATGATCAGATACAACCTAATGCAGGTTTTTCTGTATGTCAATTGCATTGAAACGACTAGCGCACTTATTAGCCACACAAGTTTGTTGTTGTTTATTGGGGTTCTTTCTTTTTTCTCCTTACTCGTTTATAAGCCAACATTTTTGTTGTTCATATAAGGAGGGAGATTTTTTAAGTGAAATATTTTGACACTGGTCGTGTTTTATTTGTATTATATTCAGTTTTGTATGATTACATACTTGCTTTTAAAGCACTTTTTTGTATCATTTAATGACTTTGAATGCCCAACAATAACTTGACTGTGCTACCACCAAGTTTTTTCTCAATTATTTTTGGCTGGAATTATAGCTATTTGACGACTTGCCAAGGTCGATCATCAGATTCCTATGCTCTAGTGGTGCTGGTCTATTTTTTTTCATTTTAATTGAAAAACTTCTTGTGCCTTCATATTGTATTGAACCATGACCAGCCGCTTAGTAGCGAACGCACTTCGCATCACGCGACTGAGTCCACATGATCAGATACAACCTAATGCAGGTTTTTCTGTATGTCAATTGCATTGAAACGACTAGCGCATTTATTAGCCACACAAGTTTGTTGTTGTTTCTTCGGGTTCTTTCTTTTTTCCTACTTACTCGTTTATAAGCCAACTTTTTTGTTGTTCATATAAGGAGGGAGATTTTTTAAGTGAAAGATTTTGACACTGGTCATCTTTAATTTGTATTATATTCAGTTTTGTATGCTTACATACTTGCTTTTAAAGCACTTTTTCGAATCATTTAATGACTTTGAATGACCAACAATAACTTGACTGTGCTACCACCAAGTTTTTTCTCAATTATTTTTGGGTGGAATTATAGCTATTTGACGACTTGCCAAGGTCGATCATCAGATTCCTTTGCTCTAGTGGTGCTGGTCTACTTTTTTTCATTTTAATTGAAAAACTTCTTGTGCCTTCATCGTGTATTGAACCATGACCAGCCGCTTAGTAGCCAACGCACTTCGCATCACGCCACCGAGCCCACATGATCAGATCCAACCTAATGCAGGTTTTTCTGTTTATCAGTTGCATTGAAACGACTAGCGCTTTTAGTAGCCACACAAGTTTGTTGTTGTTAATTCGGGTTCTTTCTTATTTTCTCCTGACTCGTTTATAAGCCAACATTTTTGTTGTTCATATCTCAAGGATGGAGATTTTTTATGTGAAAGATTTTGACACTGATCATCTTTTATTTGTATTATATTCAGTATGATCTTGTATTGAACCATGACCAGCCGCTTAGTAAACAACGCACTTCGCATCACGCCGCCGAGCCCACATGATCAGATCCAACCTAATGCAGGTTTTTCTGTTTAACAATTGTGTTGAAACGACTAGCGGTTTTAGTAGCCACACAAGTTTGTTGTTGTTAATTCGGGTTCTTTCTTATTTTCTCCTGACCCTTTTATAAGCTAACATTTTTGTTGTTCTTATAAGAAGGGAGATTTTTATGTGAAAGATTTTGACACTGGTCATATTTTGTTTGTATTATATTCAGTTTTGTATGATTACATACTTGTTTTTATATCACGTTTTCGTATCATTTATTTACTTTGAATGCCCAACAACAACTTGAGTGTGCTACCACCAAGTTTTTTCTCAATTATTTTTACCACCCATACATGTACATACACACATACATATACGTACGCACATACATGTACAGACACACAGATGCATGCACGTATGCCCCCGCATACATACATATATTTTTTTTTTTTTGGTGCCACCCTGACTGTTCCCTATACCTAATGCCCTAAATCTATGTAAGTCGGCCAAGATATATCATCTTCATCGACTTTATATATCACGATGCTGTTCAGAGAGCCACCAGAACTGGTTCTCCTGTTTCGCCCTATCCCTCCGGTCCCGATCGGACACAGTCCTACTGAACCGAAGGCGCTCTTCTCCACCTTGAGCGATGACGTCTCGACCATACAGGAGTCGCCTATCCACAGTTTTTCGGCTGACGTGGTAGATGAGCGGAACCGCCCCTCCATCCTGTATCAGCCCTCGACTGTCTAAATAGAGGAATGCCTCGGGAGGGATGTAACCACTTAACCGCGCACTCTTAAAATATTCGTTATTGGGGTAATAAGCCCCAAAAATTACCGGCTTGCGCCAGTTCTTTCTCGTATCCCTTGAGGCGCTAGACAACGGAGTCCTAAACAAAATAGTTTCTGATTTCTGGAAGTTGATTTTCAACTTCCAGTCATCACAATATCGCTGAATCTTGTCGAAGTCACTCTGCAAGAGACTTTTGATGACCTCAACTGTATTAGCTGTTCTGTACGCAATTAGATCGTCGGCGTACGCAATTGCCTGAGTTAGACTACCTATCAGATCGCTGGTGTAAATGCTGAATAGAATCGGCGAGTTAACCGCTCCCTGCTGAAGACCATTATTAATATTAAAAATTGCGGTAGAAGTTACATTGCCACTCTTGACAATAAACTTTCTACCATTTAGCATGTCATAAAGCATATACAATAGAGGTTTACTTATACCTAGTCTGGTTAGCTTTAGATAGAGACCTTCTAACCATACGGTGTCGAAGGCCTTCTCCAAATCAACCAGACAGGCACCCGTACACTGCTTTTTAGTTTTGTTCCATTGGACATCAGAAACTAGTTTAGACGCTGCATGAATTGTGTCATGTCCCGCCTTAAAACCGAACTGATTATCCGGGATGATATTTTTGTTCTCCGCCCACTTGAACAGCGCTCTATTAATAACCTTTTCAAATACTTTGCTGATGCTCGGAAGAAGACTTATCGACCGGAGATTCGCCGGATTGGAGTTGTCCTTTCCCTTTTTTGGGAGAGGGTGCACCACAGCTGTCTTCCACCGCACTGGATAATATGCATTATTCAGCGCGTTGTTAAATAGTGTGGTATAAATGTCAACTGCTTCTTGAGGCAAATGTCGTAGTACAACGTTGGTTATACCATCGACTCCTGCAGACTTCTTTTTCTTTAATGAATCGAAGATGAGCTGGAGCTCATTCTTCGAAATTAACAGGGGACTGGGCCCATTTCGGTCGGCGATTATGGCGTTTGCCAAATCTTCATCATTAAACCCGGTAAAACCAAGGTTTTCAGATCGCCATTCGCTTATATCGTTTCGGAGCCATAAGTGATGAAGCAGAGCTCTGTTCTCCAGGTCATGATTCGGGCGAATGCTAGCATTCACCTTGTACACTTGCTGGAAAGCAGCCCCCACAGCCTCCACCTTCTCCTGCGGATCTTCGATTATGAAGAGGTCATCGTCCAAGACGGCGTCATCTGGGTCTATGCCTGCTGTCAGAAGTACGTCTCTGTTTTGTGTCGTCCTCTGGAGCTTAAGACACGGAAGGTCGTTTTGATCTTTTCTTCTGAATATCTTATTAATTTGTGGGAACATACTCGGGTCGGTAGCGTTCACGGCCCGAATTTTGTTGTCCCAAAACAAATTAATGGACAACCTATAATTTTCTTTGATCAATTGGTTGATGTTTTTGATGGATGATTTCAGTGTCCTTATCTCCAGATCTCGTTTGTTTTATATTCAGTTATGTATGATTACATACTTGCTTATAAAGCACTTTTTCGTATCATTTAATGACTTTGAATGCCAAACGACAACTTGAGTGTGCACCACCAAGTTTTTTCTCAATTATTTTTGGCTGGAATTATAGCTATTTCACGACTTGCCAAGGTCGATCATCAGATTCCTTTGCTCTAGTGGTGCTGGTCTACCTTTTTTCATTTTAATTGAAAAACTTCTTGTGCCTTCATCGTGTATTGAACCATGACCAGCCCCTTAGTAGCCATAGCACTTCGCATCATGCCACCGAGCCCACATGATCAGAAACAACCTTATGCAGGTTATTCTGTTTATCAATTGCGTTGAAACGACTAGCGCTTTTATTAGCCACACAAGTTTGTTGATGTTAATTCGTGTTCTTTCTTATTTTCTCCTTACTCGTTTATAAGCCAAAATTTTTGTTGGTCATATAAGGAGGGAGATTTTTTATGTGAAAAATTTTGACACTGGTCATTTTTTATTTGTATTATATACAGTTTTCTATGATCACATACTTGCTTTTAAAGCACTTTTTCGTATCATTTAATGATTTTGAATGCCCAACAACAACTTGAGTGTGCTACCAACAAGTTTTTTCTCAATTATTTTTGGCTGGAATTATAGCTATTTCACGACTTGCCAAGGACGATCATCAGATTCCTTTGCTCTAGTGGTGCTGGTCTACTTTTTTTCATTTTAATTGAAAAACTTCTTGTGTCTTCATAGTGTATTGAACCATGACCAGCCGCTTAGTAGCCAATGCACTTCCCATCACGCGACTGAGTCCACATGATCAGATACAACCTAATGCAGGTTTTTCTGTATGTCAATTGCATTGAAACGACTAGCGCATTTATTAGCCACACAAGTTTGTTGTTGTTTATTCGGGTTCTTTCTTTTTTCTCCTTACTCGTTTATAAGCCAACATTTTTGTTGTTCATATAAGGAGGGAGATTTTTTATGTGAAAGATTTCGACACTGGTCATTTTTTATTTGTATTATATTCAGTTATGTATGATTACATACTTGCTTATAAAGCACTTTTTCGTATTATTTAGTGACTTTGAATGCCCAACGACAACTTGAGAGTGCACCACCAAGTTTTTTCTCAATTATTTTTGGCTGGAATTATAGCTATTTGACGACTTGCCAAGGTCGATCATCAGATTCCTATGCTCTAGTGGTGCTGGTCTTTTTTTTTCATTTTAATTGAAAAACTTCTTGTGCCTTCATATTGTATTGAACCATGACCAGCCGCTTAGTAGCCACCGCACTTCGCATCACGCGACTGAGTCCACATGATCAGATACAACCTAATGCAGGTTTTTCTGTATGTCAATTGCATTGAAACGACTAGCGCACTTATTGGCCACACAAGTTTGTTGTTGTTTATTGGGGTTCTTTCTTTTTTCTCCTTACTCGTTTATAAGCCAACATTTTTGTTGTTCATATAAGGAGGGAGATTTTTTAAGTGAAATATTTTGACACTGGTCGTGTTTTATTTGTATTATATTCAGTTTTGTATGATTACATACTTGCTTTTAAAGCACTTTTTTGTATCATTTAATGACTTTGAATGCCCAACAATAACTTGACTGTGCTACCACCAAGTTTTTTCTCAATTATTTTTGGCTGGAATTATAGCCATTTGACGACTTGCCAAGGTCGATCATCAGATTCCTATGCTCTAGTGGTGCTGGTCTATTTTTTTTCATTTTAATTGAAAAACTTCTTGTGCCTTCATATTGTATTGAACCATGACCAGCCGCTTAGTAGCCAACGCACTTCGCATCACGCGACTGAGTCCACATGATCAGATACAACCTAATGCAGGTTTTTCTGTATGTCAATTGCATTGAAACGACTAGCGCATTTATTAGCCACACAAGTTTGTTGTTGTTTATTCGGGTTCTTTCTTTTTTCCTCCTTACTCGTTTATAAGCCAACTTTTTTGTTGTTCATATAAGGAGGGAGATTTTTTAAGTGAAAGATTTTGACACTGGTCATCTTTAATTTGTATTATATTCAGTTTTGTATGCTTACATACTTGCTTTTAAAGCACTTTTTCGAATCATTTAATGACTTTGAATGACCAACAATAACTTGACTGTGCTACCACCAAGTTTTTTCTCAATTATTTTTGGGTGGAATTATAGCTATTTGACGACTTGCCAAGGTCGATCATCAGATTCCTTTGCTCTAGTGGTGCTGGTCTACTTTTTTTCATTTTAATTGAAAAACTTCTTGTGTCTTCATCGTGTATTGAACCATGACCAGCCGCTTAGTAGCCAACGCACTTCGCATCACGCCACCGAGCCCACATGATCAGATCCAACCTAATGCAGGCTTTTCTGTTTATCAGTTGCGTTGAAACGACTAGCGCTTTTAGTAGCCACACAAGTTTGTTGTTGTTAATTCGGGTTCTTTCTTATTTTCTCCTGACTCGTTTATAAGCCAACATTTTTGCTGTTCATATCTCAAGGATGGAGATTTTTTATGTGAAAGATTTTGACACTGATCATCTTTTATTTGTATTATATTCAGTATGATCTTGTATTGAACCATGACCAGCCGCTTAGTAAACAACGCACTTCGCATCACGCCACCGAGCCCACATGATCAGATCCAACCTAGTGCAGGTTTTTCTGTTTAACAATTGTGTTGAAACGACTAGCGGTTTTAGTAGCCACACAAGTTTGTTGTTGTTAATTCGGGTTCTTTCTTATTTTCTCCTGACCCTTTTATAAGCTAACATTTTGTTGTTCTTATAAGAAGGGATATTTTTATGTGAAAGATTTTGACACTGGTCATATTTTGTTTGTATTATATTCAGTTTTGTATGATTACATACTTGTTTTTATATCACGTTTTCGTATCATTTATTTACTTTGAATGCCCAACAACAACTTGAGTGTGCTACCACCAAGTTTTTTCTCAATTATTTTTATCTGGAATTATAGCTATTTCACTATTTTCCAAGGTCGATCATCAGATTCCTTTGCTCTAGTGGTGCTGGTCTACATTTTTTCATTTTCATTGAAAAACTTCTTGTGCCTTTATCGTGTATTGAACCATGTCCAGCCGCTTAGTAGCCAACGCAGTTCGCATCACGCCACCGAGCCCACATGATCAGATCCAACCTAATGCAAGTTTTTCTGTTTGTCAATTGCGTTGAAACGACTAGCGCTTTTATTAGCCACACAAGTTTGTTGTTGTTAATTCGGGTTCTTTCTTATTTTCTCCTTACTCGTTTATAAGCCAACATTTTTGTTGTTCATATAAGGAGGGAGATTTTTTATGTGAAAGATTTTGACACTGGTCATTTTTTATTTGTATTATATTCAGTTATGTATAATTACATACTTGCTTATAAAGCACTTTTTCGTATCATTTAATGACTTTGAATGCCCAACGACAACTTGAGTGTGCACCACCAAGTTTTTTCTCAATTATTTTTGGCTGGAATTATAGCTATTTCACGACTTGCCAAGGTCGATCATCAGATTCCTTTGCTCTAGTGGTGCTGGTCTACCTTTTTTCATTTTAATTGAAAAACTTCTTGTGCCTTCATATTGTATTGAACCATGACCAGCCGCTTAGTAGCCACCGCACTTCGCATCACGCGACTGAGTCCACATGATCAGATACAACCTAATGCAGGTTTTTCTGTATGTCAATTGCATTGAAACGACTAGCGCACTTATTAGCCACACAAGTTTGTTGTTGTTTATTGGGGTTCTTTCTTTTTTCTCCTTACTCGTTTATAAGCCAACATTTTTGTTGTTCATATAAGGAGGGAGATTTTTTAAGTGAAATATTTTGACACTGGTCGTGTTTTATTTGTATTATATTCAGTTTTGTATGATTACATACTTGCTTTTAAAGCACTTTTTTGTATCATTTAATGACTTTGAATGCCCAACAATAACTTGACTGTGCTACCACCAAGTTTTTTCTCAATTATTTTTGGCTGGAATTATAGCTATTTGACGACTTGCCAAGGTCGATCATCAGATTCCTATGCTCTAGTGGTGCTGGTCTATTTTTTTTCATTTTAATTGAAAAACTTCTTGTGCCTTCATATTGTATTGAACCATGACCAGCCGCTTAGTAGCCAACGCACTTCGCATCACGCGACTGAGTCCACATGATCAGATACAACCTAATGCAGGTTTTTCTGTATGTCAATTGCATTGAAACGACTAGCGCATTTATTAGCCACACAAGTTTGTTGTTGTTTATTCGGGTTCTTTCTTTTTTCCTCCTTACTCGTTTATAAGCCAACTTTTTTGTTGTTCATATAAGGAGGGAGATTTTTTAAGTGAAAGATTTTGACACTGGTCATCTTTAATTTGTATTATATTCAGTTTTGTATGCTTACATACTTGCTTTTAAAGCACTTTTTCGAATCATTTAATGACTTTGAATGACCAACAATAACTTGACTGTGCTACCACCAAGTTTTTTCTCAATTATTTTTGGGTGGAATTATAGCTATTTGACGACTTGCCAAGGTCGGTCATCAGATTCCTTTGCTCTAGTGGTGCTGGTCTACTTTTTTTCATTTTAATTGAAAAACTTCTTGTGCCTTCATCGTGTATTGAACCATGACCAGCCGCTTAGTAGCCAACGCACTTCGCATCACGCCCGCCACCGAGCCCACATGATCAGATCCAACCTAATGCAAGTTTTTCTGTTTATCAGTTGCGTTGAAACGACTAGCGCTTTTAGTAGCCACACAAGTTTGTTGTTGTTAATTCGGGTTCTTTCTTATTTTCTCCTGACTCGTTTATAAGCCAACATTTTTGTTGTTCATATCTCAAGGATGGAGATTTTTTATGTGAAAGATTTTGACACTGATCATCTTTTATTTGTATTATATTCAGTATGATCTTGTATTGAACCATGACCAGCCGCTTAGTAAACAACGCACTTCGCATCACGCCACCGAGCCCACATGATCAGATCCAACCTAGTGCAGGTTTTTCTGTTTAACAATTGTGTTGAAACGACTAGCGGTTTTAGTAGCCACACAAGTTTGTTGTTGTTAATTCGGGTTCTTTCTTATTTTCTCCTGACCCTTTTATAAGCTAACATTTTGTTGTTCTTATAAGAAGGGAGATTTTTATGTGAAAGATTTTGACACTGGTCATATTTTGTTTGTATTATATTCAGTTTTGTATGATTACATACTTGTTTTTATATCACGTTTTCGTATCATTTATTTACTTTGAATGCCCAACAACAACTTGAGTGTGCTACCACCAAGTTTTTTCTCAATTATTTTTATCTGGAATTATAGCTATTTCACTATTTTCCAAGGTCGATCATCAGATTCCTTTGCTCTAGTGGTGCTGGTCTACATTTTTTCATTTTCATTGAAAAACTTCTTGTGCCTTTATCGTGTATTGAACCATGTCCAGCCGCTTAGTAGCCAACGCAGTTCGCATCGCGCCACCGAGCCCACATGATCAGATCCAACCTAATGCAAGTTTTTCTGTTTGTCAATTGCGTTGAAACGACTAGCGCTTTTATTAGCCACACAAGTTTGTTGTTGTTAATTCGGGTTCTTTCTTATTTTCTCCTTACTCGTTTATAAGCCAACATTTTTGTTGTTCATATAAGGAGGGAGATTTTTTATGTGAAAGATTTTGACACTGGTCATTTTTTATTTGTATTATATTCAGTTATGTATGATTACATACTTGCTTATAAAGCACTTTTTCGTATCATTTAATGACTTTGAATGCCCAACGACAACTTGAGTGTGCACCACCAAGTTTTTTCTCAATTATTTTTGGCTGGAATTATAGCTATTTCACGACTTGCCAAGGTCGATCATCAGATTCCTTTGCTCTAGTGGTGCTGGTCTACCTTTTTTCATTTTAATTGAAAAACTTCTTGTGCCTTCATCGTGTATTGAACCATGACCAACCCCTTAGTAGGCATAGCACTTCGCATCATGCCACCGAGCCCACATGATCAGATACAACCTTATGCAGTTTATTCTGTTTATCAATTGCGTTGAAACGACTAGCGCTTTTATTAGCCACACAAGTTTGTTGTTGTTAATTCGGGTTCTTTCTTATTTTCTCCTTACTCGTTTATAAGCCAAAATTTTTGTTGGTCATATAAGGAGGGAGATTTTTTATGTGAAAAATTTTGACACTGGTCATTTTTTATTTGTATTATATACAGTTTTCTATGATCACATACTTGCTTTTAAAGCACTTTTTCGTATCATTTAATGATTTTGAATGCCCAACAACAACTTGAGTGTGCTACCAACAAGTTTTTTCTCAATTATTTTTGGCTGGAATTATAGCTATTTCACGACTTGCCAAAGACGATCATCAGATTCCTTTGCACTTCTTGTGTCTTCATAGTTTCTCCTTACTCGTTTATAAGCCAAAATTTTTGTTGGTCATATAAGGAGGGAGATTTTTTATGTGAAAGATTTTGACACTGGTCATTTTTTATTTGTATTATATACAGTTTTCTATGATCACATACTTGCTGTTAAAGCACTTTTTCGTATCATTTAATGATTTTGAATGCCCAACAACAACTTGAGTGTGCTACCAACAAGTTTTTTCTCAATTATTTTGGGCTGGAATTATAGCTATTTCACGACTTGCCAAGGACGATCATCAGATTCCTTTGCTCTAGTGGTGCTGGTCTACTTTTTTTTCATTTTAATTGAAAAACTTCTTGTGCCTTCATAGTGTATTGAACCATGACCAGCCGCTTAGTAGCCAACGCACTTCCCATCACGCGACTGAGTCCACATGATCAGATACAACCTAATGCAGGTTTTTCTGTATGTCAATTGCATTGAAACGACTAGCGCATTTATTATCCACACAAGTTTGTTGTTGTTTATTCGGGTTCTTTCTTTTTTCTCCTTACTTCTTCATCTAAGGAGGGACAACAAAAATGTTGGCTTATAAACGAGTAAGGAGAAAATAAGAAAGAACCCGAATAAACAACAACAAACTTGTGTGGCTAATAAAAGCGCTAGTCGTTTCAACGCAATTGATAAACAGAAAAACCTGCATTAGGTTGTATCTGATCATGTGGGCTCGGTGGCGTGATGCGAAGTGCGTTGGATACTAAGCGGCTGGTCATAGTTCAGTATACGATGAAGGCGCAAGAAGTTTTTCAATTAAAATGAAAAAAAGTAGACCAGCACCAATAGAGCAAAGGAATCTGATGATCGACCTTGGCAAGACGTGAAAAAGCTATAATTCTAGCCAAAAATATTTGAGAAAAAACTTGGTGGTAGCACACTCAAGTTGTTGTTGGGCATTCAAAGTCATTTCATAAATTTTATATTTATTTATTCTTACAGTCATACAGAATTTAATCCGGTAGGTACATAAAAAAGTAGATTAAAAATGTAGGTAACCCACTGATCTCTATAATACACTGGGTAGTGTATTCTCTATAATGGCCTTTTCGATTGGCCGTCCTGCACACGTTCCCCTAATAAAACACCCGGAAACAATTTGACTGATTCTGAATTGTATGTATCACTGTATAACACATCGAAATTACACAACAAATCAACCCGATGATTTTGACATTTTAATTATGTGAGTGGATTAGTGATTCTGTTTTCGATTCTGAAATGAAATCCAGAATCGTTTTCTGTTCTGTTTAGAGTAACAACTGTCATTTTGTGGGGGTCAGAACAGTTCTGGACGTCCAATCGAAAAGGCCATAAGTGTAACAGTTTTTTTTTTAGGCAATTTGACGAGATGACGTTCTATGCGCGATTACCCCGCTTGACGTCTATCCAAGTAAAAAAAAAATAAAGTTGGCATTAATTTTTAATGTGTTGTCTACAAACAAAGTAAGTACCTAATATTTTTGCATTTTATTGTTTTATTAAAATAAATAATAATTGAATTTGAAATATCGCCCAATGTGGCCAATAAAACTGATTTGTATATCAATAAATGAATATCTTAAAAGAAAATTTCAATTTGCAGCTTATTTAATTAAGAATAATGAATTTGGAAATGCAACATAATCCCTCAACCGACACTAGTATGATTCGTGGTTTTGTGATTGATCATGGTACTAGACATACTGATATGCCAAAACATTTGGAGATCGGCTGTATTATTACATGTAATGTATCGCTGGAATATGAGAAAACCAAAGGTAATTCTTGATTGTTCTAAGAGACCACAGAAGAACGTAGAACACTTGTTTAAGCTGAACGTGAATTCATTGATTAGCATGCAAGGAAGATAATTGAATTGAAGAAGCTCCGCGACGGAACAGATAAGACATTCGTTGTGATTAATCAAAAAGAAATCGAGCCCATGTCATAGGAAGCTCTAGCCAAAGAAAAAATAATGGCTCTGCGCCGGGTCAAGAGGAGGAATATGGAACGTTTGGCATTGGTATGTGGTGGTGTGGATTTATATTCCTTGGACGAAATGGAAGAGCTTAGCTTAGGGTAAGTTTTATTACAATCCGTTTGAATGTTTAACTTCTAATTTTTACGATACGTTTTTGGTTATGTCGTCGTTGTGCATAGAGAAAATAATTACATAGAGGCGCGACTCGTACCCCCCTTGCCTTAAACACACGCAAATTTTTTTTTATGTGAGTAAGAGAAAACTCTCTTAATTTCCTCATTTTTTCCTATCCGTGAATACATGTGAGTGGTTGATTAAAAAACCCTATTGCTCAAACTGACAGATAATTTTTTTTGTTTTTGGTTTGTCAAAAGTCTGTCTGACATTTCTAATAACAAAAACATAAATAATAGTTTTTTTTCCACATTTGGTAAGTTTTATTTCATATTTATTTAATTATTCTTTATTTCAATGGAAGAAATATATATAACTATAAGAAAAATTGTTTTTTATGTTTGTTTGATAAAGATTTGGCCACAATGACGGAGATCCGATGGAAAGCGTACATCCAAAGGTATATCTTAGATTGGAAACTCAGAAACCAAACTCAATTGTTTCTTGTTTTCTATAATTGTTTTGTTGTTTGTTTTTAGATTGGGAATGAAGAGGTACTTAGTTCATCTGTGAGTGATACCACTAACTACTTCACTTTACACAAAAACCAATCCATTAACAAAAAGTGAAGATCGAATTGGTTATATAGAAAAGGAGGCTTCACATTGGCGGACGCAATGTGAAATCTCACGAATAAGCGATTCGCTGCCACATGAAGTGTCTCGTCTATGTAAAGAGAAACAACAATACAATGAGCCATTAGTAGTGGCGGGTTGTTGCTGTAGTACAGCAGGGGCTGGATTGTCTGTGGTCGTATATATATTTTCCGTCGCATTAGAAAGCTTTTCTTGGAATCTATTCTTCGACAGGACATGTCTTGGTATAACACAAGTTCCGGAAACGATTTCCCCAGCAAAATGACAGAGTAAGTAAACCTTTATTTT
Source organism: Philhelius pedissequus (assembly GCA_910595825.1). NCBI lineage: Eukaryota > Metazoa > Arthropoda > Insecta > Diptera > Syrphidae > Philhelius > Philhelius pedissequus. Next base: position 136,355,392 of record OU343160.1, read on the forward strand.
GCAAGTGCAAATTCATATCTAATCGATGTTTTTCTTGTAAACTTTCAGAGATCTCGATAAACTAAAAGAAGAAATCGCTGAGAAAGTAGCCATATTATCTTTTTGGAAGAAATATATCGTCAGTGGCAATCTCATGAACGAGATCGATATGCACAACACCTCGGTCTGTATCTGTAGCTTCTAAGCAGATTGTTGGTCTGTCTGTGGATCAGCATTCAGTCAACCAGAAATAAGGTACGTTAAATACAAAAAAACCTAATTTGATGTATTTTTAAGTATTTGTTTTTCTTTTAATTTTGTATTATAAACAGCGCCTGCCATTCATCTCAAAATCATGACGAACAACAAGGTCAGAGCACACAAACAATGAAGCCCAACAGGAAGTCATTATTGCCAGATATTATAATTAAATACATTGGGCTCAATATTTTAAAGTGTTCTCCTTATGTATATATATATGTATATAGCTTAAGAATTGTGATTCACTTAATTTTTTTCGATTACATTGTCTTTATGGGTGTTAAAAAAAATTCTTTTCTTCTTAAGGGAAATGTAATGTTGTGTTTCTCAATGACACATAGGTAAGTATTAAAGCCCTATGATGAGGTAAATTAACACTTAGAACAGTTTCAATCATCGAGATCAAGCAAGTACTTTGGAAATGACAGCTTGTCCAAAGTAGCAAATCCAAGAAATATCTACTTATATCAAGAAAAATCTTGAAATCAGTACTTACGCAAAGCTCTAATTTCCAAATTACTTGCTTGATTTCGATGATTGTAGCTGTTCTGAGTGTAAATTAACCTCAGCTTCTAAATCCTTTCAATCATTTTATTATCAAACAATTATATAGAAAAATTGCTATCTAAAAGTAGTTTCTTCGTATTTTAAAAAAAAATACAAAATTACTTTCAGATGCAAATTTTTTGAAATATTTGCTCGAATTGAAAACGTTTTCAAGAATTTACAAGCTGACATAAATTTAAACTCACAACAGTTTAAATCATCGAGAGCAAGCAAGTACTTTGGAAATGACAGCTTGTCGAAAGTAGCAAATCCAAGAAATTTCTACTTATATCAAGAAAAATCTTGAAATCAGTACTTACGCAAAGCTCTAATTTCCAAATTACTTGCTTGATTTCGATGATTGTAGCTGTTCTGAGTGTAAATTAACCTCAGCTACTAAATTCTTTCAATCATTTTATAATCAAACAATTATTTAGAAAAATTGCTATCTAAAAGTAGTTTCTTCGTGTTTTAAAAAAAATGAAAAATTACAAAATTACTTTCAGATGCAAATTTTTTGAAATATTTGCTCGAATTGAAAACAGTTTCAAGAATTTACAAGCTGACATAAATTAAAACTCACAACAGTTTAAATCATCGAGATCAAGCAAGTACTTTGGAAATGACAGCTTGTCCAAAGTAGCAAATCCAAGAAATTTCTACTTATATCAAGAAAAATCTTGAAATCAGTAATTACGCAAGGCTCTAATTTCCAAATTGCTTGCTTGATTTCGATGATTGTAGCTGTTCTGAGTGTAAATTAACCTCAGCTTCTAAATTCTTTCAATCATTTTATAATCAAACAATTATTTAGAAAAATTGCTATCTAAAAGTAGTTTCTTCGTGTTTAAAAAAAAATGAAAAATTACAAAATTACTTTCAGATGCAAATTTTTTGAAATATTTGCTCGAATTGAAAACGGTTTCAAGAATTTACAAGCTGACATAAATTAAAACTCACAACAGTTTAAATCATCGAGATCAAGCAAGTACTTTGGAAATGACAGCTTGTCCAAAGTAGCAAATCCAAGAAATTTCTACTTATATCAGAAAAATCTTGAAATCAGTACATACGCAAAGCTCTAATTTCCAAATTACTTCCTTGATTTAGATGATTGAAGCTGTTCTGAGTGTAAATTAACCTCAGCTTCTAAATCCTTTCAATCATTTTATAATCAAACATTTATTTAGAAAAATTGCTATCTAAAAGTAATTTCTTCGTGTTTTAAAAAAAATTAAAAATTACAAAATTACTTTCAGATGCAAATTTTTTGAAATATTTGCTCGAATTGAAAACGGTTTCAAGAATTTACAAGCTGACATAAATTAAAACTCACAACAGCTTAAATCGTCGAGATCAAGCAAGTACTTTGGAAATGACAGCTTGTCCAAAGTAGCAAATCCAAGAAATTTCTACTTATATCAAATTTTTTGAAATATTTGCTCGATTTGAAAACAGTTTCAAGAATTTACAAGCTGACATAAATTAAAATTCACAACAGTTTAAATCATCGAGATCAAGCAAGTACTTTGGAAATGACAGCTTATCCAAAGTAGCAAATCCAAGAAATTTCTACTTATATCAAGAAAAATCTTGAAATCAGTACTTACGCAAAGCTCTAATTTCCAAATTACTTGCTTGATTTCGATGATTGTAGCTGTTCTGAGTGTAAATTAACCTCAGCTTCTGAATCCTTTGAATCATTATATAATCAAACAATTATTTAGAAAAATTGCTATCTAAAAGTAGTTTCTTCGTGTTTTAAAAAAAATGAAAAATTACAAAATTACTTTCAGATGCAAATTTTTTGAAATATTTGCTCGAATTGAAAACGGTTTCAAGAATTTACAAGCTGACATAAATTAAAACTCACAACAGTTTAAATTATCGAGATCAAGCAAGTACTTTGGAAATGACAGCTTGTCCAAAGTAGCAAATCCAAGAAATATCTACTTATATCAAGAAAAATCTTGAAATCAGTACTTACGCAAAGCTCTAATTTCCAAATTACTTGCTTGATTTAGATGATTGTAGCTGTTCTGAGTGTAAATTAACCTCAGCTTCTAAATCCTTTCAATCATTTTATAATCAAACAATTATATAGAAAAATTGCTATCTAAAAGTAGTTTCTTCGTGTTTTAAAAAAAATTCAAAATTACAAAATTACTTTCAGATGCAAAGTTTTTGAAATATTTGCTCGAATTGAAAACGGTTTCAAGAATTTACAAGCTGACATAAATTAAAACTCACAACAGTTTAAATCATCGAGATCAAGCAAGTACTTTGGAAATGACAGCTTGTCGAAAGTAGCAAATCCAAGAAATTTCTACTTATATCAAGAAAAATCTTGAAATCAGTACTTACGCAAAGCTCTAATTTCCAAATTACTTGCTTGATTTCGATGATTGTAGCTGTTCTGAGTGTAAATTAACATCAGCTTCTAAATTCTTTTAATCATTTTATAATCAAACAATTATTTAGAAAAATTGCTATCTAAAAGTAGTTTCTTCGTGTTTTAAAAAAAATGAAAAATTACAAAATTACTTTCAGATGCAAATTTTTTGAAATATTTGCTCGAATTGAAAACGGTTTCAAGAATTTACAAGATGACATAAATTAAAACTCACAACAGTTTAAATCATCGAGATCAAGCAAGTACTTTGGAAATTACAGCTTGTCCAAAGTAGCAAATCCAAGAAATTTCTACTTATATCAGAAAAATCTTGAAATCAGTACTTACGCAAAGCTCTAATTTCCAAATTACTTGCTTGATTTCGATGATTGTAGCTGTTCTGAGTGTAAATTAACCTCAGCTTTTGAATCCTTTGAATCATTATATAATCAAACAATTATTTAGAAAAATTGCTATCTAAAAGTAGTTTCTTCGTGTTTTAAAAAAAATGAAAAATTACAAAATTACTTTCAGATGCAAATTTTTTGAAATATTTGCTCGAATTGAAAACGGTTTCAAGAATTTACAAGCTGACATAAATTAAAACTCACAACAGTTTAAATTATCGAGATCAAGCAAGTACTTTGGAAATGACAGCTTGTCCAAAGTAGCAAATCCAAGAAATATCTACTTATATCAAGAAATATCTTGAAATCAGTACTTACGCAAAGCTCTAATTTCCAAATTACTTGCTTGATTTAGATGATTGTAGCTGTTCTGAGTGTAAATTAACCTCAGCTTCTAAATCCTTTCAATCATTTTATAATCAAACAATTATATAGAAAAATTGCTATCTAAAAGTAGTTTCTTCGTGTTTTAAAAAAAATTCAAAATTACAAAATTACTTTCAGATGCAAAGTTTTTGAAATATTTGCTCGAATTGAAAACGGTTTCAAGAATTTACAAGCTGACATAAATTAAAACTCACAACAGTTTAAATCATCGAGATCAAGCAAGTACTTTGGAAATGACAGCTTGTCGAAAGTAGCAAATCCAAGAAATTTCTACTTATATCAAGAAAAATCTTGAAATCAGTACTTACGCAAAGCTCTAATTTCCAAATTACTTGCTTGATTTCGATGATTGTAGCTGTTCTGAGTGTAAATTAAGCTCAGCTTCTAAATTCTTTCAATCATTTTATAATCAAACAATTATTTAGAAAAATTGCTATCTAAAAGTAGTTTCTTCGTGTTTTAAAAAAAATGAAAAATTACAAAATTACTTTCAGATGCAATTTTTTTGAAATGTTTGCTCGAATTGAAAACGGTTTCAAGAATTTACAAGCTGACATAAATTAAAACTCACAACAGTTTAAATTATCGAGATCAAGCAAGTACTTTGGAAATGACAGCTTGTCCAAAGTAGCAAATCCAAGAAATATCTACTTATATCAAGAAAAATCTTGAAATCAGTACTTACGCAAAGCTCTAATTTCCAAATTACTTGCTTGATTTAGATGATTGTAGCTGTTCTGAGTGTAAATTAACCTCAGCTTCTAAATCCTTTCAATCATTTTATAATCAAACAATTATATAGAAAAATTGCTATCTAAAAGTAGTTTCTTCGTGTTTTAAAAAAAATTCAAAATTACAAAATTACTTTCAGATGCAAAGTTTTTGAAATGTTTGCTCGAATTGAAAACGGTTTCAAGAATTTACAAGATGACATAAATTAAAACTCACAACAGTTTAAATCATCGAGATCAAGCAAGTACTTTGGCAATTACAGCTTGTCCAAAGTAGCAAATCCAAGAAATTTCTACTTATATCAGAAAAATCTTGAAATCAGTACTTACGCAAAGCTCTAATTTCCAAGTTACTTCCTTGATTTAGATGATTGTAGCTGTTCTGAGTGTAAATTAACCTCAGCTTCTGAATCCTTTCAATCATTATATAATCAAACAATTATTTAGAAAAATTGCTATCTAAAAGTAATTTCTTCGTGTTTTAAAAAAAATTAAAAATTACAAAATTACTTTCAGATGCAAATTTTTTGAAATATTTGCTCGAATTGAAAACGGTTTCAAGAATTTACAAGCTGACATAAATTAAAACTCACAACAGCTTAAATCATCGAGATCAAGCAAGTACTTTGGAAATGACAGCTTGTCCAAAGTAGCAAATCCAAGAAATTTCTACTTATATCAAATTTTTTGAAATATTTGCGCGAATTGAAAACAGTTTCAAGAATTTACAAGCTGACATAAATTAAAACTCACAACAGTTTAAATCATCGAGATCAAGCAAGTACTTTGGAAATGACAGCTTGTCCAAAGTAGCAAATCCAAGAAATTTCTACTTATATCAAGAAAAATCTTGAAATCAGTACTTACGAAAAGCTCTAATTTCCAAATTACTTGCTTGATTTCGATGATTGTAGCTGTTCTGAGTGTAAATTAACCTCAGCTTCTAAATCCTTTCAATCATATTATAATCAAACAATTATTTAGAAAAATTGCTATCTAAAAGTAGTTTCTTCGTGTTTAAAAAAAAATTAAAAATTACAAAATTACTTTCAGATGCAAATTTTTTGAAATATTTGCTCGAATTGAAAACGGTTTCAAGAATTTACAAGCTGACATAAATTAAAACTCACAACAGTTTAAATCATCGAGATCAAGCAAGTACTTTTGAAATGACAGCTTGTCCAAAGTAGCAAATCCAAGAAATTTCTACTTATATCAAATTTTTTGAAATATTTGCTCGATTTGAAAACAGTTTCAAGAATTTACAAGCTGACATAAATTAAAACTCACAACAGCTTAAATCATCGAGATCAAGCAAGTACTTTGGAAATGACAGCTTGTCCAAAGTAGCAAATCCAAGAAATATCTACTTATATCAAGAAAAATCTTGAAATCAGTACTTACGCAAAGCTCTTATTTCCAAATTACTTGCTTGATTTAGATGATTGTAGCTGTTCTGAGTGTAAATTAACCTCAGCTTCTAAATCCTTTCAATCATTTTATAATCAAACAATTATATAGAAAAATTGCTATCTAAAAGTAGTTTCTTCGTGTTTTAAAAAAAATTAAAAATTACTTTCAGATGCAAAATTTTTGAAATATTTGCTCGAATTGAAAACGGTTTCAAGAATTTAAAAGCTGACATAAATTAAAACTCACAACAGTTTAAATCATCGAGATCAAGCAAGTACTTTGGAAATGACAGCTTGTCGAAAGTAGCAAATCCAAGAAATTTCTACTTATATCAAGAAAAATCTTGAAATCAGTACTTACGCAAAGCTCTAATTTCCTAAATTACTTGCTTGATTTCGATGATTGGAGCTGTTCTGAGTGTAAATTAACCTCAGCTTCTAAATTCTTTCAATCATTTTATAATCAAACAATTATTTAGAAAAATTGCTATCTAAAAGTAGTTTCTTCGTGTTTTAAAAAAAATGAAAAATTACAAAATTACTTTCAGATGCAAATTTTTTGAAATATTTGCTCGAATTGAAAACGGTTTCAAGAATTTACAAGCTGACATAAATTAAAACTAACAACAGTTTAAATCATCGAGATCAAGCAAGTACTTTGGAAATGACAGCTTGTCCAAAGTAGCAAATCCAAGAAATTTCTACTTATATCAGAAAAATCTTGAAATCAGTACTTACGCAAAGCTCTAATTTCCAAATTACTTCCTTGATTTAGATGATTGTTGCTGTTCTGAGTGTAAATTAACCTCAGCTTCTGAATCCTTTCAATCATTTTATAATCAAACAATTATTTAGAAAAATTGCTATCTAAAAGTAATTTCTTCGTGTTTTAAAAAAAATTAAAAATTACAAAATTACTTTCAGATGCAAATTTTTTGAAATATTTGCTCGAATTGAAAACGGTTTCAAGAATTTACAAGCTGACATAAATTAAAACTCACAACAGCTTAAATCATCGAGATCAAGCAAGTACTTTGGAAATGACAGCTTGTCCAAAGTAGCAAATCCAAGAAATTTCTACTTATATCAAATTTTTTGAAATATTTGCTCGAATTGAAAACAGTTTCAAGAATTTACAAGCTGACATAAATTAAAACTCACAACAGTTTAAATCATCGAGATCAAGCAAGTACTTTGGAAATGACAGCTTGTCCAAAGTAGCAAATCCAAGAAATGTCTACTTATATCAAGAAAAATCTTGAAATCAGTACTTACGCAAAGCTCTAATTTCCAAATTACTTGCTTGATTTCGATGATTGTAGCTGTTCTGAGTGTAAATTAACCTCAGCTTCTAAATCCTTTCAATCATTTTATAATCAAACAATTATTTAGAAAAATTGCTATCTAAAAGTAGTTTCTTCGTGTTTAAAAAAAATGAAAAATTACAAAATTACTTTCAGATGCAAATTTTTTGAAATATTTGCTCGAATTGAAAACGGTTTCAAGAATTTACAAGCTGACATAAATTAAAACTAACAACAGTTTAAATCATCGAGATCAAGCAAGTACTTTGGAAATGACAGCTTGTCCAAAGTAGCAAATCCAAGAAATTTCTACTTATATCAGAAAAATCTTGAAATCAGTACTTACGCAAAGCTCTAATTTCCAAATTACTTCCTTGATTTAGATGATTGTTGCTGTTCTGAGTGTAAATTAACCTCAGCTTCTGAATCCTTTCAATCATTTTATAATCAAATAATTATTTAGAAAAATTGCTATCTAAAAGTAATTTCTTCGTGTTTTAAAAAAAATTAAAAATTACAAAATTACTTTCAGATGCAAATTTTTTGAAATATTTGCTCGAATTGAAAACGGTTTCAAGAATTTACAAGCTGACATAAATTAAAACTCACAACAGCTTAAATCATCGAGATCAAGCAAGTACTTTGGAAATGACAGCTTGTCCAAATAGCAAATCCAAGAAATTTCTACTTATATCAAATTTTTTGAAATATTTGCTCGAATTGAAAACAGTTTCAAGAATTTACAAGCTGACATAAATTAAAACTCACAACAGTTTAAATCATCGCGATCAAGCAAGTACTTTGGAAATGACAGCTTGTCCAAAGTAGCAAATCCAAGAAATGTCTACTTATATCAAGAAAAATCTTGAAATCAGTACTTACGCAAAGCTCTAATTTCCAAATTACTTGCTTGATTTTGATGATTGTAGCTGTTCTGAGTGTAAATTAACCTCAGCTTCTAAATCCTTTCAATCATTTTATAATCAAACAATTATTTAGAAAAATTGCTATCTAAAAGTAGTTTCTTCGTGTTTAAAAAAAAATGAAAAATTCCAAAATTACTTTCAGATGCAAATTTTTTGAAATATTTGCTCGAATTGAAAACGGTTTCAAGAAATTACAAGCTGACATAAATTAAAACTCACAACAGTTTAAATCATCGAGATCAAGCAAGTACTTTGGAAATGACAGCTTGTCCAAAGTAGCAAATCCAAGAAATTTCTACTTATATCAAGAAAAATCTTGAAATCAGTACTTACGCAAAGCTCTAATTTCCAAATTACTTCCTTGATTTAGATGATTGTAGCTGTTCTGAGTGTAAATTAACTTCAGCTTCTAAATCCTTTCAATCATTTTATAATCAAACAATTATTTAGAAAAATTGCTATCTAAAAGGAATTTCTTCGTGTTTTAAAAAAAATTAAAAATTCCAAATTTCTTTCAGATGCAATTTTTTTGAAATATTTGCTCGAATTGAAAACGGTTTCAAGAATTTACAAGCTGACATAAATTAAAACTCACAACAGCTTAAATCATCGAGATCAAGCAAGTACTTTGAAAATGACAGCTTGTCCAAAGTAGCAAATCCAAGAAATTTCTACTTATATCAAATTTTTTGAAATATTTGCTCGAATTGAAAACAGTTTCAAGAATTTACAAGCTGACATAAATTAAAACTCATAACAGTTTAAATCATCGAGATCGAGCAAGTACTTTGGAAATGACAGCTTGTCCAAAGTAGCAAATCCAAGAAATTTCTACTTATATCAAGAAAAATCTTGAAATCAGTACTTACGCAAAGCTCTAATTTCCAAATTACTTGCTTGATTTCGATGATTGTAGCTGTTCTGAGTGTAAATTAACCTCAGCTTCTAAATCCTTTGAATCATTTTATAATCAAACAATTATTTAGAAAAATTGCTATCTAAAAGTAGTTTCTTCGTGTTTTAAAAAAAATGAAAAATTACAAAATTACTTTCAGATGCAAATTTTTTGAAATATTTGCTCGAATTGAAAACGGTTTCAAGAATTTACAAGCTGACATAAATTAAAACTCACAACAGTTTAAATCATCGAGATCAAGCAAGTACTTTGGAAATGACAGCTTGTCGAAAGTAGCAAATCCAAGAAATTTCTACTTATATCAAGAAAAATCTTGAAATCAGTACTTACGCAAAGCTCTAATTTCCAAATTACTTGCTTGATTTCGATGATTGTAGCTGTTGTGAGTGTAAATTAACCTCAGCTTCTAAATCCTTTAAATCATTTTATAATCAAACAATTATTTAGAAAAATTGCTATCTAAAAGTAGTTTCTTCGTGTTTTAAAAAAAATGAAAAATTACAAAATTACTTTCAGATGCAAATTTTTTGAAATATTTGCTCGAATTGAAAACGCTTTCAAGAATTTACAAGCTGACATAAATTAAAACTCACAACAGTTTAAATCATCGAGATCAAGCAAGTACTTTGGAAATGACAGCTTGTCCAAAGTAGCAAATCCAAGAAATTTCTACTTATATCAAGAAAAATCTTGAAATCAGTACTTACGCAAAGCTCTAATTTCCAAATGACTTGCTTGGTTTCGATGATTGTAGCTGTTCTGAGTGTAAATTAACCCCAGCTTCTAAATCCTTTCAATCATTTTATAATCAAACAATTATTTAGAAAAATTGCTATCTAAAAGTAGTTTCTTGGTGTTTTAAAAAAAAAATGAAAAATTACAAAAATACTTTCAGATGCAAATTTTTTGAATTGAAAACGGTTTCAAGAATTTACAAGCTGACATAAATTAACACTCACAACAGTTTAAATCATGGAGATCAAGCAAGTACTTTGGAAATGACAGCTTGTCCAAAGTAGCAAATCCAAGAAATGTCTACTTATATCAAGAAAAATCTTGAAATTAGTACTTACGCAAAGCTCTTATTTCCAAATTACTTGCTTCATTTCGATGATTGTAGCTGTTCTGAGTGTAAATTAACCTCAGCTTCTAAATCCTTTCAATCATTTTATAATCAAACAATTATTTAGAAAAATTGCTATCTAAAAGTAGTTTCTTCGTGTTTTAAAAAAAATGCAAAATTACAAAATTACTTTCAGATGCAAATTTTTTGAAATATTTGCTCGAATTGAAAACGGTTTCAAGAATTTACAAGCTGACATAAATTAAAACTCACAACAGTTTAAATCATCGAGATCAAGCAAGTACTTTGGAAATGACAGCTTGTCCAAAGTAGCAAATCCAAGAAATTTCTACTTATATCAAGAAAAATCTTGAAATCAGTACTTACGCAAAGCTCTAATTTCCAAATTACTTGCTTGATTTCGATGATTGTAGCTGTTCTGAGTGTAAATTAACCTCAGCTTCTAAATCCTTTCAATCATTTTATAATCAAACAATTATTTAGAAAAATTGCTATCTAAAAGTAGTTTCTTCGTGTTTTAAAAAAAATGAAAAATTACAAAATTACTTTCAGATGCAAATTTTTTGAAATATTTGCTCGAATTGAAAACAGTTTCAAAAGTTTACAAGCTGACATAAATTAAAACTCACAACAGTTTAAATCATCGAGATCAAGCAAGTACTTTGGAAATGACAGCTTGTCCAAAGTAGCAAATCCAAGAAATTTCTACTTATATCAGAAAAATCTTGAAATCAGTACTTACGCAAAGCTCTAATTTCCAAATTACTTCCTTGATTTAGATGATTGTAGCTGTTCTGAGTGTAAATTAACCTCAGCTTCTGAATCCTTTCAATCATTTTATAATCAACCAATTATTTAGAAAAATTGCTATCTAAAAGTAATTTCTTCGTGTTTTAAAAAAAATTAAAAATTACAAAATTACTTTCAGATGCAAATTTTTTGAAATATTTGCTCGAATTGAAAACGGTTTCAAGAGTTTACAAGCTGACATAAATTAAAACTCACAACAGCCTAAATCATCGAGATCAAGCAAGTACTTTGGAAATGACAGCTTGTCCAAAGTAGCAAATCCAAGAAATTTCTACTTATATCAAATTTTTTAAAATATTTGATCGAATTGAAAACAGTTTCAAGAACTTACAAGCTGACATAAATTAAAACTCACAACAGTTTAAATCATCGAGATCAAGCAAGTACTTTGGAAATGACAGCTTGTCCAAAGTAGCAAATCCAAGAAATTTCTACTTATATCAAGAAAAATCTTGAAATCAGTACTTACGCAAAGCTCTAATTTCCAAATTACTTGCTTGATTTCGATGATTGTAGCTGTTCTGAGTGTAAATTAACCTCAGCTTCTAAATCCTTTTAATCATTTTATAATCAAACAATTATTTAGAAAAATTGATATCTAAAAGTAGTTTCTTCGTGTTTTAAAAAAAATGAAAAATTACAAAATTACTTTCAGATGCAAATTTTTTGAATTGAAAACGGTTTCAAGAATTTACAAGCTGACATAAATTAAAACTCACAACAGTTTAAATCATCGAGATCAAGCAAGTACTTTGGAAATGACAGCTTGTCCAAAGTAGCAAATCCAAGAAATTTCTACTTATATCAAGAAAAATCTTGAAATCAGTATTTACGCAAAGCTATAATTTCCAAATTACTTGCTTGATTTCGATGATTGTAGCTGTTCTGAGTGTAAATTAACCTCAGCTTCTAAATCCTTTCAATCATTTTATAATCAAACAATTACTTAGAGAAATTGCTATCTAAAAGTAGTTTCTTCGTGTTTTAACAAAAATGAAAAATTACAAAATTACTCTCAGATGCAAATTTTTTGAAATATTTGCTCGAATTGAAAACGGTTTCAAGAATTTACAAGCTGACATAAATTAAAACTCACAATAGTTTAAATCATCGAGATCAAGCTTGGAAATGACAGCTTGTCCAAAGTAGCAAATCCAAGAAATTTCTACTTATATTAAGAAAAATCTTGAAATCAGTACTTACGCAAAGCTCTAATTTCCAAATTACTTGCTTGATTTCGATGATTGTAGCTGTTCTCAGTGTAAATTAACCTCAGCTTCTAAATCCTTTCAATCATTTTATAATCAAACAATTATTTAGAAAAATTGCTATTTAAAAGTAGTTTCTTCGTGTTTTAAAAAAAATGAAAAATTACAAAATTACTTTCAGATGCAAATTTTTTGAAATATTTGCTCGAATTGAAAACGGTTTCAAGAATTTACAAGCCGACATAAATTAAAACTCACAGCAGTTTAAATCATCGAGATCAAGCAAGTACTTTGGAAATGACAGCATGTCAAAAGTAGCAAATCCAAGAAATTTCTACTTATATCAAGAAAAATCTTGAAATCAGTACTTACGCAAAGCTCTAATTTCCAAATTACTTGCTTGATTTCGATGATTGTAGCTGTTCTCAGTGTAAATTAACCTCAGCTTCTAAATCCTTTCAATCATTTTATAATCAAACAATTATTTAGAAAAATTGCTATCTAAAAGTAGTTTCTTCGTGTTTTAAAAAAAATGAAAAATTACAAAATTACATTCAGATGCAAATTTTTTGAAATATTTGCTCGAATTCCAAACGGTTTCAAGAATTAACAAGCTGACATAAATTAAAACTAACAACAATTTAAATCATCGAGATCAAGCAAGTACTTTGGAAATGACGGCTTGTCCAAAGTAGCAAATCCAAGAAATTTCTACTTATAGCAAGAAAAATCTTGAAATCAGTACATACGCAAAGCTCTAATTTCCAAATTACTTGCTTGATTTCGATGATTGAAGCTGTTCTGAGTGTAAATTAACCTCAGCTTCTAAATCCTTTTAATCATTTTATAATCAAACAATTATTTAGAAAAATTGCTATCTAAAAGTAGTTTCTTCGTGTTTTAAAAAAAATGAAAAATTACAAAATTACTTTCAGATGCAAATTTTTTGAATTGAAAACGGTTTCAAGAATTTACAAGCTGACATAAATTAAAACTCACAACAGTTTAAATCATCGAGATCAAGCAAGTACTTTGGAAATGACAGCTTGTCCAAAGTAGCAAATCCAAGAAATTTCTACTTATATCAAGAAAAATCTTGAAATCAGTATTTACGCAAAGCTCTAATTTCCAAATTACTTGCTTGATTTCGATGATTGTAGCTGTTCTGAGTGTAAATTAACCTCAGCTTCTAAATCCTTTCAATCATTTTATAATCAAACAATTACTTAGAGAAATTGCTATCTGAAAGTAGTTTCTTCGTGTTTTAACAAAAATGAAAAATTACAAAATTACTCTCAGATGCAAATTTTTTGAAATATTTGCTCGAATTGAAAACGGTTTCAAGAATTTACAAGCTGACATAAATTAAAACTCACAATAGTTTAAATCATCGAGATCAAGCTTGGAAATGACAGCTTGTCCAAAGTAGCAAATCCAAGAAATTTCTACTTATATCAAGAAAAATCTTGAAATCAGTACTTACGCAAGGCTCTAATTTCCAAATTACTTGCTTGATTTCGACGATTGTAGCTGTTCTGAGTGTAAATTAACCTCAGCTTCTAAATCCTTTCAATCATTTTATAATCAAACAATTACTTAGAGAAATTGCTATCTAAAAGTAGTTTCTTCGTGTTTTAACAAAAATGAAAAATTACAAAATTACTTTCAGATGCAAATTTTTTGAAATATTTGCTCGAATTGAAAACGGTTTCAAGAATTTACAAGCCGACATAAATTAAAACTCACAGCAGTTTAAATCATCGAGATCAAGCAAGTACTTTGGAAATGACAGCATGTCAAAAGTAGCAAATCCAAGAAATTTCTACTTATATCAAGAAAAATCTTGAAATCAGTACTTACGCAAAGCTCTAATTTCCAAATTACTTGCTTGATTTCGATGATTGTAGCTGTTCTCAGTGTAAATTAACCTCAGCTTCTAAATCCTTTCAATCATTTTATAATCAAACAATTATTTAGAAAAATTGCTATCTAAAAGTAGTTTCTTCTTGTTTTAAAAAAAATGAAAAATTACAAAATTACATTCAGATGCAAATTTTTTGAAATATTTGTTCGAATTCCAAACGGTTTCAAGAATTAACAAGCTGACATAAATTAAAACTAACAACAATTTAAATCATCGAGATCAAGCAAGTACTTTGGAAATGACGGCTTGTCCAAAGTAGCAAATCCAAGAAATTTCTACTTATAGCAAGAAAAATCTTGAAATCAGTACATACGCAAAGCTCTAATTTCCAAATTACTTGCTTGATTTCGATGATTGAAGCTGTTCTGAGTGTAAATTAACCTCAGCTTCTAAATCCTTTCAATCATTTTATAATCAAACAATTATTTAAAAAAATTGCTATCTAAAAGTAGTTTCTTCGTGTTTTAAAAAAAATTAAAAATTACAAAATTACTTTCAGATGCAAATTTTTTGAAATATTTGCTCGAATTGAAAACGGTTTCAAGAATTAAGAAGCTGACATAAATTAAAACTCACAACAGTTTAAATCATCGAGATCAAGCAAGTACTTTGGAAATGACAGCTTGTCCAAAGTAGCAAATCCAAAAAATTTCTACTTATATCAAGAAAAATCTTGAAATCAGTACTTACGCAAAGCTCTAATTTCCAAATTACTTGCTTGATTTCGATGATTGTAGCTGTTCTGAGTGTAAATTAACCTCAGCTTCTAAATCCTTTTAATCATTTTATAATCAAACAATTATTTAGAAAAATTGCTATCTAAAAGTAGTTTCTTCGTGTTTAAAAAAAAAATGAAAAATTACAAAATTACTTTCAGATGCAAATTTTTTGAATTGAAAACGGTTTCAAGAATTTACAAGCTGACATAAATTAAAACTCACAACAGTTTAAATCATCGAGATCAAGCAAGTACTTTGGAAATGACAGCTTGTCCAAAGTAGCAAATCCAAGAAATTTCTACTTATATCAAGAAAAATCTTGAAATCAGTATTTACGCAAAGCTCTAATTTCCAAATTACTTGCTTGATTTCGATGATTGTAGCTGTTCTGAGTGTAAATTAACCTCAGGTTCTAAATCCTTTCAATCATTTTATAATCAAACAATTACTTAGAGAAATTGCTATCTAAAAGTAGTTTCTTCGTGTTTTAACAAAAATGAAAAATTACAAAATTACTCTCAGATGCAAATTTTTTGAAATATTTGCTCGAATTGAAAACGGTTTCAAGAATTTACAAGCTGACATAAATTAAAACTCACAATAGTTTAAATCATCGAGATCAAGCTTGGAAATGACAGCTTGTCCAAAGTAGCAAATCCAAGAAATTTCTACTTATATCAAGAAAAATCTTGAAATCAGTACTTACGCAAAGCTCTAATTTCCAAATTACTTGCTTGATTTCGATGATTGTAGCTGTTCTGAGTGTAAATTAACCTCAGGTTCTAAATCCTTTCAATCATTTTATAATCAAACAATTACTTAGAGAAATTGCTATCTAAAAGTAGTTTCTTCGTGTTTTAACAAAAATGAAAAATTACAAAATTACTCTCAGATGCAAATTTTTTGAAATATTTGCTCGAATTGAAAACGGTTTCAAGAATTTACAAGCCGACATAAATTAAAACTCACAGCAGTTTAAATCATCGAGATCAAGCAAGTACTTTGGAAATGACAGCATGTCAAAAGTAGCAAATCCAAGAAATTTCTACTTATATCAAGAAAAATCTTGAAATCAGTACTTACGCAAAGCTCTAATTTCCAAATTACTTGCTTGATTTCGATGATTGTAGCTGTTCTCAGTGTAAATTAACCTCAGCTTCTAAATCCTTTCAATCATTTTATAATCAAACAATTATTTAGAAAAATTGCTATCTAAAAGTAGTTTCTTCGTGTTTTAAAAAAAATGAAAAATTACAAAATTACATTCAGATGCAAATTTTTTGAAATATTTGCTCGAATTCCAAACGGTTTCAAGAATTAACAAGCTGACATAAATTAAAACTAACAACAATTTAAATCATCGAGATCAAGCAAGTACTTTGGAAATGACGGCTTGTCCAAAGTAGCAAATCCAAGAAATTTCTACTTATAGCAAGAAAAATCTTGAAATCAGTACATACACAAAGCTCTAATTTCCAAATTACTTGCTTGATTTCGATGATTGAAGCTGTTCTGAGTGTAAATTAACCTCAGCTTCTAAATCCTTTCAATCATTTTATAATCAAACAATTATTTAGAAAAATTGCTATCTAAAAGTAGTTTCTTCGTGTTTTAAAAAAAATTAAAAATTACAAAATTACTTTCAAATGCAAATTTTTTGAAATATTTGCTCGAATTGAAAACGGTTTCAAGAATTAAGAAGCTGACATAAATTAAAACTCACAACAGTTTAAATCATCGAGATCAAGCAAGTACTTTGGAAATGACAGCTTGTCCAAAGTAGCAAATCCAAGAAATTTCTACTTATATCAAGAAAAATCTTGAAATCAGTACTTACGCAAAGCTCTAATTTCCAAATTACTTGCTTGATTTCGATGATTGTAGCTGTTCTGAGTGTAAATTAACCCCAGCTTCGAAATCCTTTCAATCATTTTATAATCAAACAATTATTTAGAAAAATTGCTATCTAAAAGTAGTTTCTTCGTGTTTTAAAAAAAATGAAAAATTACAAAATTACTTTCAGATGCAAATTTTTTGAATTGAAAACGGTTTCAAGAATTTACAAGCTGACATAAATTAAAACTCACAACAGTTTAAATCATCGAGATCAAGCAAGTACTTTGGAAATGACAGCTTGTCCAAAGTAGCAAATCCAAGAAATTTCTACTTATATCAAGAAAAATCTTGAAATCAGTATTTACGCAAAGCTCTAATTTCCAAATTACTTGCTTGATTTCGATGATTGTAGCTGTTCTGAGTGTAAATTAACCTCAGCTTCTAAATCCTTTCAATCATTTTATAATCAAGCAATTATTTAGAAAAATTGCTATCTAAAAGTAGTTTCTTCGTGTTTTAACAAAAATGAAAAATTACAAAATTACTCTCAGATGCAAATTTTTTGAAATATTTGCTCGAATTGAAAACGGTTTCAAGAATTTACAAGCTGACATAAATTAAAACTCACAATAGTTTAAATCATCGAGATCAAGCTTGGAAATGACAGCCTGTCCAAAGTAGCAAATCCAAGAAATTTCTACTTATATCAAGAAAAATCTTGAAATCAGTACTTACGCAAAGCTCTAATTTCCAAATTACTTGGTTGATTTCGATGATTGTAGCTGTTCTCAGTGTAAATTAACCTCAGCCTCTAAATCCTTTCAATCATTTTATAATCAAACAATTATTTAGAAAAATTTGCTATCTAAAAGTAGTTTCTTCGTGTTTTAAAAAAAATGAAAAATTACAAAATTACTTTCAGATACAAATTTTTTGAAATATTTGCTCGAATTGAAAACGGTTTCAAGAATTTACAATCCGACATAAATTAAAACTCACAGCAGTTTAAATCATCGAGATCAAGCAAGTACTTTAAAAATGACAGCTTGTCCAAAGTAGCAAATCCAAGAAATTTCTACTTATATCAAATTTTTTGAAATATTTGCTCGAATTGAAAACAGTTTCAAGAATTTACAAGCTGACATAAATTAAAACTCACAACAGTTTAAATCATCGAGATCAAGCAAGTACTTTGGAAATGAATGATAGCTTGTCCAAAGTAGCAAATCCAAGAAATTTCTACTTATATCAAGAAAAATCTTGAAATCAGTACTTACGCAAAGCTCTAATTTCCAAATTACTTGCTTGATTTCGATGATTGTAGCTGTTCTGAGTGTAAATTAACCTCAGCTTCTAAATCCTTTGAATCATTTTATAATCAAACAATTATTTAGAAAAATTGCTATCTAAAAGTAGTTTCTTCGTGTTTTAAAAAAAATGAAAAATTACAAAATTACTCTCAGATGCAAATTTTTTGAAATATTTGCTCGAATTGAAAACGGTTTCAAGAATTTACAAGCTGACATAAATTTAAACTCACAATAGTTTAAATCATCGAGATCAAGCTTGGAAATGACAGCTTGTCCAAAGTAGCATATCCAAGAAATTTCTACTTATATCAAGAAAAATCTTGAAATCAGTACTTACGCAAAGCTCTAATTTCCAAATTACTTGCTTGATTTCGATGATTGTAGCTGTTCTGAGTGTAAATTAACCCCAGCTTCGAAATCCTTTCAATCATTTTATAATCAAACAATTATTTAGAAAAATTGCTATCTAAAAGTAGTTTCTTCGTGTTTTAAAAAAAATGAAAAATTACAAAATTACTTTCAGATGCAAATTTTTTGAATTGAAAACGGTTTCAAGAATTTACAAGCTGACATAAATTAAAACTCACAACAGTTTAAATCATCGAGATCAAGCAAGTACTTTGGAAATGACAGCTTGTCCAAAGTAGCAAATCCAAGAAATTTCTACTTATATCAAGAAAAATCTTGAAATCAGTATTTACGCAAAGCTCTAATTTCCAAATTACTTGCTTGATTTCGATGATTGTAGCTGTTCTGAGTGTAAATTAACCTCAGCTTCTAAATCCTTTCAATCATTTTATAATCAAGCAATTATTTAGAAAAATTGCTATCTAAAAGTAGTTTCTTCGTGTTTTAACAAAAATGAAAAATTACAAAATTACTCTCAGATGCAAATTTTTTGAAATATTTGCTCGAATTGAAAACGGTTTCAAGAATTTACAAGCTGACATAAATTAAAACTCACAATAGTTTAAATCATCGAGATCAAGCTTGGAAATGACAGCCTGTCCAAAGTAGCAAATCCAAGAAATTTCTACTTATATCAAGAAAAATCTTGAAATCAGTACTTACGCAAAGCTCTAATTTCCAAATTACTTGCTTGATTTCGATGATTGTAGCTGTTCTCAGTGTAAATTAACCTCAGCCTCTAAATCCTTTCAATCATTTTATAATCAAACAATTATTTAGAAAAATTTGCTATCTAAAAGTAGTTTCTTCGTGTTTTAAAAAAAATGAAAAATTACAAAATTACTTTCAGATACAAATTTTTTGAAATATTTGCTCGAATTGAAAACGGTTTCAAGAATTTACAATCCGACATAAATTAAAACTCACAGCAGTTTAAATCATCGAGATCAAGCAAGTACTTTAAAAATGACAGCTTGTCCAAAGTAGCAAATCCAAGAAATTTCTACTTATATCAAATTTTTTGAAATATTTGCTCGAATTGAAAACAGTTTCAAGAATTTACAAGCTGACATAAATTAAAACTCACAACAGTTTAAATCATCGAGATCAAGCAAGTACTTTGGAAATGAATGATAGCTTGTCCAAAGTAGCAAATCCAAGAAATTTCTACTTATATCAAGAAAAATCTTGAAATCAGTACTTACGCAAAGCTCTAATTTCCAAATTACTTGCTTGATTTCGATGATTGTAGCTGTTCTGAGTGTAAATTAACCTCAGCTTCTAAATCCTTTGAATCATTTTATAATCAAACAATTATTTAGAAAAATTGCTATCTAAAAGTAGTTTCTTCGTGTTTTAAAAAAAATGAAAAATTACAAAATTACTTTCAGATGCAAATTTTTTGAAATATTTGCTCGAATTGAAAACGGTTTCAAGAATTTACAAGCTGACATAAATTAAAACTCACAACAGCTTAAATCATCGAGATCAAGCAAGTACTTTGGAAATGACAGCTTGTCCAAAGTAGCAAATCCAAGAAATTTCTACTTATATCAAGAAAAATCTTGAAATCAGTACTTACGCAAAGCTCTAATTTCCAAATTACTTGGTTGATTTCGATGATTGTAGTTGTTCTGAGTGTAAATTAACCTCAGCTTCTAAATCCTTTTAATCATTTAATAATCAAACAATTATTTAGAAAAATTGCTATCTAAAAGTAGTTTCTTCGTGTTTTAAAAAAATGAAAAATTACAATATTACTTTCAGATGAAAATTTTTTGAATTGAAAACGGTTTCAAGAATTTACAAGCTGACATAAATTAAAACTCACAACAGTTTAAATCATCGAGATCAAGCCAGTACTTTGGAAATGACAGCTTGTCCAAAGTAGCAAATCCAAGAAATTTCTACTTATATCAAGAAAAATCTTGAAATCAGTATTTACGCAAAGCTCTAATTTCCAAATTACTTGCTTGATTTCGATGATTGTAGCTGTTGTGAGTGTAAATTAACCTCAGCTTCTAAATCCTTTCAATCATTTTATAATCAAACAATTATTTAGAGAAATTGCTATCTGAAAGTAGTTTCTTCGTGTTTTAACAAAAATGAAAAATTACAAAATTACTCTCAGATGCAAATTTTTTGAAATATTTGCTCGAATTGAAAACGGTTTCAAGAATTTACAAGCTGACATAAATTAAAACTCACAATAGTTTAAATCATCGAGATCAAGCTTGGAAATGACATCTTGTCCAAAGTAGCAAATCCAAGAAATTTCTACTTATATCAAGAAAAATCTTGAAATCAGTACTTACGCAAGGCTCTAATTTCCAAATTACTTGCTTGATTTCGATGATTGTAGCTGTTCTGAGTGTAAATTAACCTCAGCTTCTAAATCCTTTCAATCATTTTATAATCAAACAATTACTTAGAGAAATTGCTATCTAAAAGTAGTTTCTTCGTGTTTTAACAAAAATGAAAAATTACAAAATTACTTTCAGATGCAAATTTTTTGAAATATTTGCTCGAATTGAAAACGGTTTCAAGAATTTACAAGCCGACATAAATTAAAACTCACAGCAGTTTAAATCATCGAGATCAAGCAAGTACTTTGGAAATGACAGCATGTCAAAAGTAGCAAATCCAAGAAATTTCTACTTATATCAAGAAAAATCTTGAAATCAGTACTTACGCAAAGCTCTAATTTCCAAATTACTTGCTTGATTTCGATGATTGTAGCTGTTCTCAGTGTAAATTAACCTCAGCTTCTAAATCCTTTCAATCATTTTATAATCAAACAATTATTTAGAAAAATTGCTATCTAAAAGTAGTTTCTTCGTGTTTTAAAAAAAATGAAAAATTACAAAATTACATTCAGATGCAAATTTTTTGAAATATTTGCTCGAATTCCAAACGGTTTCAAGAATTAACAAGCTGACATAAATTAAAACTAACAACAATTTAAATCATCGAGATCAAGCAAGTACTTTGGAAATGACGGCTTGTCCAAAGTAGCAAATCCAAGAAATTTCTACTTATAGCAAGAAAAATCTTGAAATCAGTACATACGCAAAGCTCTAATTTCCAAATTACTTGCTTGATTTCGATGATTGAAGCTGTTCTGAGTGTAAATTAACCTCAGCTTCTAAATCCTTTCAATCATTTTATAATCAAACAATTATTTAAAAAAATTGGTATCTAAAAGTAGTTTCTTCGTGTTTTAAAAAAAATTAAAAATTACAAAATTACTTTCAGATGCAAATTTTTTGAAATATTTGCTCGAATTGAAAACGGTTTCAAGAATTTACAAGCTGACATAAATTAAAACTCACAACAGTTTAAATCATCGAGATCAAGCAAGTACTTTGGAAATGACAGCTTGTCCAAAGTAGCAAATCCAAGAAATTTCTACTTATATCAAGAAAAATCTTGAAATCAGTACTTACGCAAAGCTCTAATTTCCAAATTACTTGCTTGATTTCGATGATTGTAGCTGTTCTGAGTGTAAATTAACCTCAGCTTCTAAATCCTTTTAATCATTTTATAATCAAACAATTATTTAGAAAAATTGCTATCTAAAAGTAGTTTCTTCGTGTTTAAAAAAAAAATGAAAAATTACAAAATTACTTTCAGATGCAAATTTTTTGAATTGAAAACGGTTTCAAGAATTTACAAGCTGACATAAATTAAAACTCACAACAGTTTAAATCATCGAGATCAAGCAAGTACTTTGGAAATGACAGCTTGTCCAAAGTAGCAAATCCAAGAAATTTCTACTTATATCAAGAAAAATCTTGAAATCAGTATTTACGCAAAGCTCTAATTTCCAAATTACTTGCTTGATTTCGATGATTGTAGCTGTTCTGAGTGTAAGTTAACCTCAGGTTCTAAATCCTTTCAATCATTTTATAATCAAACAATTACTTAGAGAAATTGCTATCTAAAAGTAGTTTCTTCGTGTTTTAACAAAAATGAAAAATTACAAAATTACTCTCAGATGCAAATTTTTTGAAATATTTGCTCGAATTGAAAACGGTTTCAAGAATTTACAAGCCGACATAAATTAAAACTCACAGCAGTTTAAATCATCGAGATCAAGCAAGTACTTTGGAAATGACAGCATGTCAAAAGTAGCAAATCCAAGAAATTTCTACTTATATCAAGAAAAATCTTGAAATCAGTACTTACGCAAAGCTCTAATTTCCAAATTACTTGCTTGATTTCGATGATTGTAGCTGTTCTCAGTGTAAATTAACCTCAGCTTCTAAATCCTTTCAATCATTTTATAATCAAACAATTATTTAGAAAAATTGCTATCTAAAAGTAGTTTCTTCGTGTTTTAAAAAAAATGAAAAATTACAAAATTACATTCAGATGCAAATTTTTTGAAATATTTGCTCGAATTCCAAACGGTTTCAAGAATTAACAAGCTGACATAAATTAAAACTAACAACAATTTAAATCATCGAGATCAAGCAAGTACTTTGGAAATGACGGCTTGTCCAAAGTAGCAAATCCAAGAAATTTCTACTTATAGCAAGAAAAATCTTGAAATCAGTACATACGCAAAGCTCTAATTTCCAAATTACTTGCTTGATTTCGATGATTGAAGCTGTTCTGAGTGTAAATTAACCTCAGCTTCTAAATCCTTTCAATCATTTTATAATCAAACAATTATTTAAAAAAATTGGTATCTAAAAGTAGTTTCTTCGTGTTTTAAAAAAAATTAAAAATTACAAAATTACTTTCAGATGCAAATTTTTTGAAATATTTGCTCGAATTGAAAACGGTTTCAAGAATTTACAAGCTGACATAAATTAAAACTCACAACAGTTTAAATCATCGAGATCAAGCAAGTACTTTGGAAATGACAGCTTGTCCAAAGTAGCAAATCCAAGAAATTTCTACTTATATCAAGAAAAATCTTGAAATCAGTACTTACGCAAAGCTCTAATTTCCAAATTACTTGCTTGATTTCGATGATTGTAGCTGTTCTGAGTGTAAATTAACCTCAGCTTCTAAATCCTTTTAATCATTTTATAATCAAACAATTATTTAGAAAAATTGCTATCTAAAAGTAGTTTCTTCGTGTTTAAAAAAAAAATGAAAAATTACAAAATTACTTTCAGATGCAAATTTTTTGAATTGAAAACGGTTTCAAGAATTTACAAGCTGACATAAATTAAAACTCACAACAGTTTAAATCATCGAGATCAAGCAAGTACTTTGGAAATGACAGCTTGTCCAAAGTAGCAAATCCAAGAAATTTCTACTTATATCAAGAAAAATCTTGAAATCAGTATTTACGCAAAGCTCTAATTTCCAAATTACTTGCTTGATTTCGATGATTGTAGCTGTTCTGAGTGTAAGTTAACCTCAGGTTCTAAATCCTTTCAATCATTTTATAATCAAACAATTACTTAGAGAAATTGCTATCTAAAAGTAGTTTCTTCGTGTTTTAACAAAAATGAAAAATTACAAAATTACTCTCAGATGCAAATTTTTTGAAATATTTGCTCGAATTGAAAACGGTTTCAAGAATTTACAAGCTGACATAAATTAAAACTCACAATAGTTTAAATCATCGAGATCAAGCTTGGAAATGACAGCTTGTCCAAAGTAGCAAATCCAAGAAATTTCTACTTATATCAAGAAAAATCTTGAAATCAGTACTTACGCAAAGCTCTAATTTCCAAATTACTTGCTTGATTTCGATGATTGTAGCTGTTCTCAGTGTAAATTAACCTCAGCTTCTAAATCCTTTCAATCATTTTATAATCAAACAATTATTTAGAAAAATTGCTATTTAAAAGTAGTTTCTTCGTGTTTTAAAAAAAATGAAAAATTACAAAATTACTTTCAGATGCAAATTTTTTGAAATATTTGCTCGAATTGAAAACGGTTTCAAGAGTTTACAAGCCGACATAAATTAAAACTCACAGCAGTTTAAATCATCGAGATCAAGCAAGTACTTTGGAAATGACAGCATGTCAAAAGTAGCAAATCCAAGAAATTTCTACTTATATCAAGAAAAATCTTGAAATCAGTACTTACGCAAAGCTCTAATTTCCAAATTACTTGCTTGATTTCGATGATTGTAGCTGTTCTCAGTGTAAATTAACCTCAGCTTCTAAATCCTTTCAATCATTTTATAATCAAACAATTATTTAGAAAAATTGCTATCTAAAAGTAGTTTCTTCGTGTTTTAAAAAAAATGAAAAATTACAAAATTACATTCAGATGCAAATTTTTTGAAATATTTGCTCGAATTCCAAACGGTTTCAAGAATTAACAAGCTGACATAAATTAAAACTAACAACAATTTAAATCATCGAGATCAAGCAAGTACTTTGGAAATGACGGCTTGTCCAAAGTAGCAAATCCAAGAAATTTCTACTTATAGCAAGAAAAATCTTGAAATCAGTACATACGCAAAGCTCTTATTTCCAAATTACTTGCTTGATTTCGATGATTGTAGCTGTTCTGAGTGTAAATTAACCTCAGCTTCTAAATCCTTTTAATCATTTTATAATCAAACAATTATTTAGAAAAATTGCTATCTAAAAGTAGTTTCTTCGTGTTTAAAAAAAAAATGAAAAATTACAAAATTACTTTCAGATGCAAATTTTTTGAATTGAAAACGGTTTCAAGAATTTACAAGCTGACATAAATTAAAACTCACAACAGTTTAAATCATCGAGATCAAGCGAGTACTTTGGAAATGACAGCTTGTCCAAAGTAGCAAATCCAAGAAATTTCTACTTATATCAAGAAAAATCTTGAAATCAGTATTTACGCAAAGCTCTAATTTCCAAATTACTTGCTTGATTTCGATGATTGTAGCTGTTCTGAGTGTAAGTTAACCTCAGGTTCTAAATCCTTTCAATCATTTTATAATCAAACAATTACTTAGAGAAATTGCTATCTAAAAGTAGTTTCTTCGTGTTTTAACAAAACTGAAAAATTACAAAATTACTCTCAGATGCAAATTTTTTGAAATATTTGCTCGAATTGAAAACGGTTTCAAGAATTTACAAGCTGACATAAATTAAAACTCACAATAGTTTAAATCATCGAGATCAAGCTTGGAAATGACAGCTTGTCCAAAGTAGCAAATCCAAGAAATTTCTACTTATATCAAGAAAAATCTTGAAATCAGTACTTACGCAAAGCTCTAATTTCCAAATTACTTGCTTGATTTCGATGATTGTAGCTGTTCTCAGTGTAAATTAACCTCAGCTTCTAAATCCTTTCAATCATTTTATAATCAAACAATTATTTAGAAAAATTGCTATTTAAAAGTAGTTTCTTCGTGTTTTAAAAAAAATGAAAAATTACAAAATTACTTTCAGATGCAAATTTTTTGAAATATTTGCTCGAATTGAAAACGGTTTCAAGAATTTACAAGCCGACATAAATTAAAACTCACAGCAGTTTAAATCATCGAGATCAAGCAAGTACTTTGGAAATGACAGCATGTCAAAAGTAGCAAATCCAAGAAATTTCTACTTATATCAAGAAAAATCTTGAAATCAGTACTTACGCAAAGCTCTAATTTCCAAATTACTTGCTTGATTTCGATGATTGTAGCTGTTCTCAGTGTAAATTAACCTCAGCTTCTAAATCCTTTCAATCATTTTATAATCAAACAATTATTTAGAAAAATTGCTATCTAAAAGTAGTTTCTTCGTGTTTTAAAAAAAATGAAAAATTACAAAATTACATTCAGATGCAAATTTTTTGAAATATTTGCTCGAATTCCAAACGGTTTCAAGAATTAACAAGCTGACATAAATTAAAACTAACAACAATTTAAATCATCGAGATCAAGCAAGTACTTTGGAAATGACGGCTTGTCCAAAGTAGCAAATCCAAGAAATTTCTACTTATAGCAAGAAAAATCTTGAAATCAGTACATACGCAAAGCTCTAATTTCCAAATTACTTGCTTGATTTCGATGATTGAAGCTGTTCTGAGTGTAAATTAACCTCAGCTTCTAAATCCTTTCAATCATTTTATAATCAAACAATTATTTAGAAAAATTGCTATCTAAAAGTAGTTTCTTCGTGTTTAAAAAAAAATTAAAAATTACAAAATTACTTTCAGATGCAAATTTTTTGAAATATTTGCTCGAATTGAAAACGGTTTCAAGAATTTAGAAGCTGACATAAATTAAAACTCACAACAGTTTAAATCATCGAGATCAAGCAAGTACTTTGGAAATGACAGCTTGTCCAAAG
Organism: Philhelius pedissequus; assembly: GCA_910595825.1. Lineage (NCBI taxonomy): Eukaryota > Metazoa > Arthropoda > Insecta > Diptera > Syrphidae > Philhelius > Philhelius pedissequus. The sequence continues at coordinate 136,382,192 of OU343160.1, forward strand.
TAGCAAATCCAAGAAATTTCTACTTATATCAAGAAAAATCTTGAAATCAGTACTTACGCAAAGCTCTAATTTCCAAATTACTTGCCTGATTTCGATGATTGTAGCTGTTCTGAGTGTAAATTAACCCCAGCTTCGAAATCCTTTCAATCATTTTATAATCAAACAATTATTTAGAAAAATTGCTATCTAAAAGTAGTTTCTTCGTGTTTTAAAAAAAATGAAAAATTACAAAATTACTTTCAGATGCAAATTTTTTGAATTGAAAACGGTTTCAAGAATTTACAAGCTGACATAAATTAAAACTCACAACAGTTTAAATCATCGAGATCAAGCAAGTACTTTGGAAATGACAGCTTGTCCAAGGTAGCAAATCCAAGAAATTTCTACTTATATCAAGAAAAATCTTGAAATCAGTATTTACGCAAAGCTCTAATTTCCAAATTACTTGCTTGATTTCGATAATTGTAGCTGTTCTGAGTGTAAATTAACCTCAGCTTCTAAATCCTTTCAATCATTTTATAATCAAGCAATTATTTAGAAAAATTGCTATCTAAAAGTAGTTTCTTCGTGTTTTAACAAAAATGAAAAATTACAAAATTACTCTCAGATGCAAATTTTTTGAAATATTTGCTCGAATTGAAAACGGTTTCAAGAATTTACAAGCTGACATAAATTAAAACTCACAATAGTTTAAATCATCGAGATCAAGCTTGGAAATGACAGCCTGTCCAAAGTAGCAAATCCAAGAAATTTCTACTTATATCAAGAAAAATCTTGAAATCAGTACTTACGCAAAGCTCTAATTTCCAAATTACTTGCTTGATTTCGATGATTGTATCTGTTCTCAGTGTAAATTAACCTCAGCCTCTAAATCCTTTCAATCATTTTATAATCAAACAATTATTTAGAAAAATTTGCTATCTAAAAGTAGTTTCTTCGTGTTTTAAAAAAAATGAAAAATTACAAAATTACTTTCAGATACAATTTTTTTGAAATATTTGCTCGAATTGAAAACGGTTTCAAGAATTTACAATCCGACATAAATTAAAACTCACAGCAGTTTAAATCATCGAGATCAAGCAAGTACTTTAAAAATGACAGCTTGTCCAAAGTAGCAAATCCAAGAAATTTCTACTTATATCAAATTTTTTGAAATATTTGCTCGAATTGAAAACAGTTTCAAGAATTTACAAGCTGACATAAATTAAAACTCACAACAGTTTAAATCATCGAGATCAAGCAAGTACTTTGGAAATGAATGAGAGCTTGTCCAAAGTAGCAAATCCAAGAAATTTCTACTTATATCAAGAAAAATCTTGAAATCAGTACTTACGCAAAGCTCTAATTTCCAAATTACTTGCTTGATTTCGATGACTGTAGCTGTTCTGAGTGTAAATTAACCTCAGCTTCTAAATCCTTTGAATCATTTTATAATCAAACAATTATTTAGAAAAATTGCTATCTAAAAGTAGTTTCTTCGTGTTTTAAAAAAAATGAAAAATTACAAAATTACTTTCAGATGCAAATTTTTTGAAATATTTGCTCGAATTGAAAACGGTTTCAAGAATTTACCAGCTGACATAAATTAAAACTCACAACAGCTTAAATCGTCGAGATCAAGCAAGTACTTTGGAAATGACAGCTTGTCCAAAGTAGCAAATCCAAGAAATTTCTACTTATATCAAGAAAAATCATGAAATCAGTACTTACGCAAAGCTCTAATTTCCAAATTACTTGGTTGATTTCGATGATTGTAGTTGTTCTGAGTGTAAATTAACCTCAGCTTCTAAATCCTTTTAATCATTTAATAATCAAACAATTATTTAGAAAAATTGCTATCTAAAAGTAGTTTCTTCGTGTTTTAAAAAAAATGAAAAATTACAATATTACTTTCAGATGCAAATTTTTTGAATTGAAAACGGTTTCAAGAATTTACAAGCTGACATAAATTAAAACTCACAACAGTTTAAATCATCGAGATCAAGCAAGTACTTTGGAAATGACAGCTTGTCCAAAGTAGCAAATCCAAGAAATTTCTACTTATATCAAGAAAAATCTTGAAATCAGTATTTACGCAAAGCTCTAATTTCCAAATTACTTGCTTAATTTCGATGATTGTAGCTGTTCTGAGTGTAAATTAACCTCAGCTTCTAAATCCTTTCAATCATTTTATAATCAAACAATTATTTAGAAAAATTGCTATCTAAAAGTAGTTTCTTCGTGTTTTAACAAAAATGAAAAATTACAAAATTACTTTCAGATGCAAATTTTTTGAAATATTTGCTCGAATTGAAAACGGTTTCAAGAATTTAAAAGCTGACATAAATTAAAACTCACAATAGTTTAAATCATCGAGATCAAGCTTGGAAATGACAGCTTGTCCAAAGTAGCAAATCCAAGAAATTTCTACTTATATCAAGAAAAATCTTGAAATCAGTACTTACGCCAAGCTCTAATTTCCAAATTACTTGCTTGATTTCGATGATTGTAGCTGTTGTGAGTGTAAATTAACCTCAGCTTCTAAATCCTTTCAATCATTTTATAATCAAACAATTATTTAGAAAAATTGCTATCTAAAAGTAGTTTCTTCGTGTTTTAAAAAAAAATGAAAAATTACAAAATTACTTTCAGATGCAAATTTTTTGAAATATTTGCTCGAATTGAAAACGGTTTCAAGAATTTACAAGCCGACATAAATTAAAACTCACAGCAGTTTAAATCATCGAGATCAAGCAAGTACTTTGGAAATGACAGCATGTCAAAAGTAGCAAATCCAAGAAATTTCTACTTATAGCAAGAAAAATCTTGAAATCAGTACATACGCAAAGCTCTAATTTCCAAATTACTTGCTTGATTTCGATGATTGTAGCTGTTCTGAGTGTAAATTAACCTCAGCTTCTAAATCCTTTTAATCATTTTATAATCAAACAATTATTTAGAAAAATTGCTATCTAAAAGTAGTTTCTTCGTGTTTAAAAAAAAATGAAAAATTACAAAATTACTTTCAGATGCAAATTTTTTGAATTGAAAACGGTTTCAAGAATTTACAAGCTGACATAAATTAAAACTCACAACAGTTTAAATCATCGAGATCAAGCAAGTACTTTGGAAATGACAGCTTGTCCAAAGTAGCAAATCCAAGAAATTTCTACTTATATCAAGAAAAATCTTGAAATCAGTATTTACGCAAAGCTCTAATTTCCAAATTACTTGCTTGATTTCGATGATTGTAGCTGTTCTGAGTGTAAGTTATCCTCAGGTTCTAAATCCTTTCAATCATTTTATAATCAAACAATTACTTAGAGAACTTGCTATCTAAAAGTAGTTTCTTCGTGTTTTAACAAAACTGAAAAATTACAAAATTACTCTCAGATGCAAATTTTTTGAAATATTTGCTCGAATTGAAAACGGTTTCAAGAATTTACAAGCTGACATAAATTAAAACTCACAATAGTTTAAATCATCGAGATCAAGCTTGGAAATGACAGCTTGTCCAAAGTAGCAAATCCAAGAAATTTCTACTTATATCAAGAAAAATCTTGAAATCAGTACTTACGCAAAGCTCTAATTTCCAAATTACTTGCTTGATTTCGATGATTGTAGCTGTTCTCAGTGTAAATTAACCTCAGCTTCTAAATCCTTTCAATCATTTTATAATCAAACAATTATTTAGAAAAATTGCTATTTAAAAGTAGTTTCTTCGTGTTTTAAAAAAAATGAAAAATTACAAAATTACTTTCAGATGCAAATTTTTTGAAATATTTGCTCGAATTGAAAACGGTTTCAAGAATTTACAAGCCGACATAAATTAAAACTCACAGCAGTTTAAATCATCGAGATCAAGCAAGTACTTTGGAAATGACAGCATGTCAAAAGTAGCAAATCCAAGAAATTTCTACTTATATCAAGAAAAATCTTGAAATCAGTACTTACGCAAAGCTCTAATTTCCAAATTACTTGCTTGATTTCGATGATTGTAGCTGTTCTCAGTGTAAATTAACCTCAGCTTCTAAATCCTTTCAATCATTTTATAATCAAACAATTATTTAGAAAAATTGCTATCTAAAAGTAGTTTCTTCGTGTTTTAAAAAAAATGAAAAATTACAAAATTACATTCAGATGCAAATTTTTTGAAATATTTGCTCGAATTCCAAACGGTTTCAAGAATTAACAAGCTGACATAAATTAAAACTAACAACAATTTAAATCATCGAGATCAAGCAAGTACTTTGGAAATGACGGCTTGTCCAAAGTAGCAAATCCAAGAAATTTCTACTTATAGCAAGAAAAATCTTGAAATCAGTACATACGCAAAGCTCTAATTTCCAAATTACTTGCTTGATTTCGATGATTGAAGCTGTTCTGAGTGTAAATTAACCTCAGCTTCTAAATCCTTTCAATCATTTTATAATCAAACAATTATTTAGAAAAATTGCTATCTAAAAGTAGTTTCTTCGTGTTTAAAAAAAAATTAAAAATTACAAAATTACTTTCAGATGCAAATTTTTTGAAATATTTGCTCGAATTGAAAACGGTTTCAAGAATTTAGAAGCTGACATAAATTAAAACTCACAACAGTTTAAATCATCGAGATCAAGCAAGTACTTTGGAAATGACAGCTTGTCCAAAGTAGCAAATCCAAGAAATTTCTACTTATATCAAGAAAAATCTTGAAATCAGTACTTACGCAAAGCTCTAATTTCCAAATTACTTGCCTGATTTCGATGATTGTAGCTGTTCTGAGTGTAAATTAACCCCAGCTTCGAAATCCTTTCAATCATTTTATAATCAAACAATTATTTAGAAAAATTGCTATCTAAAAGTAGTTTCTTCGTGTTTTAAAAAAAATGAAAAATTACAAAATTACTTTCAGATGCAAATTTTTTGAATTGAAAACGGTTTCAAGAATTTACAAGCTGACATAAATTAAAACTCACAACAGTTTAAATCATCGAGATCAAGCTAGTACTTTGGAAATGACAGCTTGTCCAAGGTAGCAAATCCAAGAAATTTCTACTTATATCAAGAAAAATCTTGAAATCAGTATTTACGCAAAGCTCTAATTTCCAAATTACTTGCTTGATTTCGATGATTGTAGCTGTTCTGAGTGTAAATTAACCTCAGCTTCTAAATCCTTTCAATCATTTTATAATCAAGCAATTATTTAGAAAAATTGCTATCTAAAAGTAGTTTCTTCGTGTTTTAACAAAAATGAAAAATTACAAAATTACTCTCAGATGCAAATTTTTTGAAATATTTGCTCGAATTGAAAACGGTTTCAAGAATTTACAAGCTGACATAAATTAAAACTCACAATAGTTTAAATCATCGAGATCAAGCTTGGAAATGACAGCCTGTCCAAAGTAGCAAATCCAAGAAATTTCTACTTATATCAAGAAAAATCTTGAAATCAGTACTTACGCAAAGCTCTAATTTCCAAATTACTTGCTTGATTTCGATGATTGTAGCTGTTCTCAGTGTAAATTAACCTCAGCCTCTAAATCCTTTCAATCATTTTATAATCAAACAATTATTTAGAAAAATTTGCTATCTAAAAGTAGTTTCTTCGTGTTTTAAAAAAAATGAAAAATTACAAAATTACTTTCAGATACAATTTTTTTGAAATATTTGCTCGAATTGAAAACGGTTTCAAGAATTTACAATCCGACATAAATTAAAACTCACAGCAGTTTAAATCATCGAGATCAAGCAAGTACTTTAAAAATGACAGCTTGTCCAAAGTAGCAAATCCAAGAAATTTCTACTTATATCAAATTTTTTGAAATATTTGCTCGAATTGAAAACAGTTTCAAGAATTTACAAGCTGACATAAATTAAAACTCACAACAGTTTAAATCATCGAGATCAAGCAAGTACTTTGGAAATGAATGACAGCTTGTCCAAAGTAGCAAATCCAAGAAATTTCTACTTATATCAAGAAAAATCTTGAAATCAGTACTTACGCAAAGCTCTAATTTCCAAATTACTTGCTTGATTTCGATGACTGTAGCTGTTCTGAGTGTAAATTAACCTCAGCTTCTAAATCCTTTGAATCATTTTATAATCAAACAATTATTTAGAAAAATTGCTATCTAAAAGTAGTTTCTTCGTGTTTTAAAAAAAATGAAAAATTACAAAATTACTTTCAGATGCAAATTTTTTGAAATATTTGCTCGAATTGAAAACGGTTTCAAGAATTTACAAGCTGACATAAATTAAAACTCACAACAGCTTAAATCATCGAGATCAAGCAAGTACTTTGGAAATGACAGCTTGTCCAAAGTAGCAAATCCAAGAAATTTCTACTTATATCAAGAAAAATCATGAAATCAGTACTTACGCAAAGCTCTAATTTCCAAATTACTTGGTTGATTTCGATGATTGTAGTTGTTCTGAGTGTAAATTAACCTCAGCTTCTAAATCCTTTTAATCATTTAATAATCAAACAATAATTTAGAAAAATTGCTATCTAAAAGTAGTTTCTTCGTGTTTTAAAAAAAATGAAAAATTACAATATTACTTTCAGATGCAAATTTTTTGAATTGAAAACGGTTTCAAGAATTTACAAGCTGACATAAATTAAAACTCACAACAGTTTAAATCATCGAGATCAAGCAAGTACTTTGGAAATGACAGCTTGTCCAAAGTAGCAAATCCAAGAAATTTCTACTTATATCAAGAAAAATCTTGAAATCAGTATTTACGCAAAGCTCTAATTTCCAAATTACTTGCTTGATTTCGATGATTGTAGCTGTTCTGAGTGTAAATTAACCTCAGCTTCTAAATCCTTTCAATCATTTTATAATCAAACAATTACTTAGAAAAATTGCTATCTAAAAGTAGTTTCTTCGTGTTTTAACAAAAATGAAAAATTACAAAATTACTTTCAGATGCAAATTTTTTGAAATATTTGCTCGAATTGAAAACGGTTTGAAGAATTTAAAAGCTGACATAAATTAAAACTCACAATAGTTTAAATCATCGAGATCAAGCTTGGAAATGACAGCTTGTCCAAAGTAGCAAATCCAAGAAATTTCTACTTATATCAAGAAAAATCTTGAAATCAGTACTTACGCCAAGCTCTAATTGCCAAATTACTTGCTTGATTTCGATGATTGTAGCTGTTGTGAGTGTAAATTAACCTCAGCTTCTAAATCCTTTCAATCATTTTATAATCAAACAATTATTTAGAAAAATTGCTATCTAAAAGTAGTTTCTTCGTGTTTTAAAAAAAAATGAAAAATTACAAAATTACTTTCAGATGCAAATTTTTTGAAATATTTGCTCGAATTGAAAACGGTTTCAAGAATTTACAAGCCGACATAAATTAAAACTCACAGCAGTTTAAATCGTCGAGATCAAGCAAGTACTTTGGAAATGACAGCATGTCCAAAGTAGCAAATCCAAGAAATGTCTACTTATATCAAGAAAAATCTTGAAATCAGTACTTACGCAAATCTTGAAATCAGTACTTACGCAAAGCTCTAATTTCCAAATTACTTGCTTGATTTCGATGATTGTAGCTGTTCTCAGTGTAAATTAACCTCAGCTTCTAAATCCTTTCAATCATTTTATAATCAAACAATTATTTAGAAAAATTGCTATCTAAAAGTAGTTTCTTCGTGTTTTAAAAAAAATCAAAAATTACAAAATTACATTCAGATGCAAATTTTTTGAAATATTTGCTCGAATTCAAAACGGTTTCAAGAATTAACAAGCTGACATAAATTAAAACTCACAACAGTTTAAATCATCGAGATCAAGCAAGTACTTCGGAAATGACGGCTTGTCCAAAGTAGCAAATCCAAGAAATTTCTACTTATATCAAGAAAAATCTTGAAATCAGTACTTACGCAAAGCTCTAATTTCCAAATTACTTGCTTGATTTCGATGATTGTAGCTGTTCTGAGTGTAAATTAACCCCAGCTTCTAAATCCTTTCAATCATTTTATAATCAAGCAATTATTTAGAAAAATTGCTATCTAAAAGTAGTTTCTTCGTGTTTTAAAAAAAATGAAAAATTACAAAATTACTTTCAGATGCAAATTTTTTGAATTGAAAACGGTTTCAAGAATTTACAAGCTGACATAAATTAACACTCACAACAGTTTAAATCATGGAGATCAAGCAAGTACTTTGGAAATGACAGCTTGTCCAAAGTAGCAAATCCAAGAAATGTCTACTTATATCAAGAAAAATCTTGAAATCAGTACGTACGCAAAGCTCTAATTTCCAAATTACTTGCTTCATTTCGATGATTGTAGCTGTTCTGAGTGTAAATTAACCTCAGCTTCTAAATCCTTTCAATCATTTTATAATCAAACAATTATTTAGAAAAATTGCTATCTAAAAGTAGTTTCTTCGTGTTTTAAAAAAAATGCAAAATTACAAAATTACTTTCAGATGCAAATTTTTTGAAATATTTGCTCGAATTGAAAACGGTTTCAAGAATTTACAAGCTGACATAAATAAAAACTCACAACAGCTTAAATCATCGAGATCAAGCAAGCACTTTGGAAATGAGAGCTTGTCCAAAGTAGCAAATCCAAGAAATTTCTACTTAAATCAAGAAAAATCTTGAAATCAGTACATACGCAAAGCTCTAATTCCAAATTACTTGGTTGATTTCGATGATTGTAGCTGTTCTGAGTGTAAATTAACCTCAGCTTCTAAATCCTTTTAATCATTTTATAAACAAACAATTATTTAGAAAAATTGCTATCTAAAAGCAGTTTCTTCGTGTTTTAAAAAAATGAAAAATTACAAAATTACTTTCAGATGCAAATTTTTTGAATTGAAAACGGTTTCAAGAATTTACAAGCTGACATAAATTAAAACTCACAACAGTTTAAATCATCGAGATCAAGCAAGCACTTTGGAAATGAGAGCTTGTCCAAAGTAGCAAATCCAAGAAATTTCTACTTAAATCAAGAAAAATCTTGAAATCAGTATTTACGCAAAGCTGTAATTTCCAAATTACTTGCTTGATTTCGATGATTGTAGCTGTTCTGAGTGTAGATTAACCTCAGCTTCTAAATCCATTCAATCATTTTATAATCAAACAATTACTTAGAGAAATTGCTATCTAAAAGTAGTTTCTTCGTGTTTTAACAAAAATGAAAAATTACAAAATTACTCTCAGATGCAAATTTTTTGAAATATTTGCTCGAATTGAAAACGGTTTCAAGAATTTACAAGCTGACATAAATTAAAACTCACAATAGTTTAAATCATCGAGATCAAGCTTGGAAATGACAGCTTGTCCAAAGTAGCAAATCCAAGAAATTTCTACTTATATCAAGAAAAATCTTGAAATCAGTACTTACGCAAAGCTCTAATTTCCAAATTACTTGCTTGATTTCGATGATTGTAGCTGTTCTCAGTGTAAATTAACCTCAGCTTCTAAATCCTTTCAATCATTTTATAATCAAACAATTATTTAGAAAAATTGCTATCTAAAAGTAGTTTCTTCGTGTTTTAAAAAAAATTAAAAATTACAAAATTACATTCAGATGCAAATTTTTTGAAATATTTGCTCGAATTCCAAACGGTTTCAAGAATTAACAAGCTGACATAAATTAAAACTAACAACAATTTAAATCATCGAGATCAAGCAAGTACTTTGGAAATGACGGCTTGTCCAATGTAGCAAATCCAAGAAATTTCTACTTATAGCAAGAAAAATCTTGAAATCAGTACATACGCAAAGCTCTAATTTCCAAATTACTTGCTTGATTTCGATGATTGAAGCTGTTCTGAGTGTAAATTAACCTCAGCTTCTAAATCCTTTCAATCATTTTATAATCAAACAATTATTTAGAAAAATTGCTATCTAAAAGTAGTTTCTTCGTGTTTTAAAAAAAATTAAAAATTACAAAATTACTTTCAGATGCAAATTTTTTGAAATATTTGCTCGAATTGAAAACGGTTTCAAGTTTCAACACAATTGATAAACAGAAAAACCAGTTTTTTTTTTTTTTTTTATTTTTTTTTATTTTTTTTAATTCATTTTTATTTCATTTTAACTTATAACTACCTTAAAGCTAGACAAAAATGTTTAAAACTAGCCTAATTATCAATAACTTACAACTAATTTACTGGCCCTTTACGGGCGCTCTAAATTTAACAATAACTCTTAAAACTAATGTCTTTCGACCTAAAAACTATTTTGATTAATTCTAATTATTTTATTTTTATTTAACCAAGAAAACTTTTTTAACAAAAAACTTAGTAACATGTGCTTTTTTTTTAAATTTTTACTTATAAACTAAAAATTACTTAAAGCTAGACTAAAAATAATTAAATCTAGATACAACTAACTTCTACTAACTAAAAATAACTTAAACTACTTAAAATACATAATAATACTTAAAACTACTTAAAAACTAGGACAGCCACAGCAGCATTTTTTTCGTTTTTTATTTTTTTTTTTTTTTTTTTTTATTTTTTATATGCATGCAGACACACACCAACATGCAACCCAACCATTCATGTACATACGCACATACATATACGTACGCACATACATGTACAGACACGCAGATACATGCACGTATGCCCCCGCATACATACATATTTTTAATTTTTTTTGGTGCCACCCCGACTGTTCCCTATACCTAATGCCCTAAATCTATGTAAGTCGGAGAAGATATACTATCTTCAACGACTTTAAATATTATGATGCTGTTCAGAGAGCCACCAGAACTGGTTCTCCTGTTTCACCCTATCCCTCCGGTCCCGATCGGACACAGTCCTACTGAACCAAAGGCGCTCTTCTCCACCTTGAGCGATTACGTCTCGACCATACAGGAGTCGCCTATCCACAGTTTTCCGGCTGACGTGGTAGATGAGCGGAACCGCCCCTCCATCCTGTATCAGCCCTCGACTGTCTAAATAGAGGAATGCCTCGGGAGGGATGTAACCACTTAACCGCGCACTCTCAAAATATTCGTTATTGGGGTAATAAGCCCCAAAAATTAAGCTGTTAGTTGAGGACATCGCTCTTGCAACGTGACCCCGAATCAGCTTGAACTAAAAATTATCTATTCTGTTTATGTTGGCTCCGTTGTATAGAACCTGGTTGGAATAATATCTTGTGTACTCTGACTCTGGTGTTCTGTGTAATCCAAGGCAACGTCTAAGACATTGCCTCTCAAACACCCGAATCTTTTCCATTTGAGATGGGGCAACGTTGAACCACACCGGGCATCCGTAGGCAATCATCGGCCTGATGAGGGCCATGTAGCAAATCACCTTCACCCTGCTGTCAAGACGGCTGCTATAAAACAGTCGTTTTATCAAGGCAAAGGCTCCCCTAGCCCTGGCCAAAGCAGCACCTATATGTCTGTCGAAATACATGTACAAGTTGATTTTCAACTTCCAGGCATCACAATATCGCTGAATCTTGTCGAAGTCACTCTGCAAGAGACTTTTGATGACCTCAACTGTATTAGCTGTTCTGTACGCAATTCGATCGTCGGCGTACGCAATTGCCTGAGTTAGACTACCTATCAGATCGCTGGTGTAAATGCTGAATAGAATCGCCGAGTTAACCGCTCCCTGCTGAAGACCATTATTAATATTAAAAATTGCGGTAGAAGTTACATTGCCACTCTTGACAACAAAATTTCTACCATTTAGCATGTCATAAAGCATATACAATAGAGGTTTACTTATACCTAGTCTGGTTAGCTTTAGATAGAGACCTTCTAACCATACGGTGTCGAAGGCCTTCTCCAAATCAACAAGACAGGCACCCGTACACTGCTTTTTAGTTTTGTTCCATTGGATGTCAGAAACTAGTTTAGACGCGGCATGAATTGTGTCATGTCCCGCCTTAAAACCGAACTGATTATCCGGGATGATATTTTTGTCCTCCGCCCACTTGAACAGGGCTCTATTAATGACCTTTTCAAATACTTTGCTGATACTCGGAAGAAGACTTATCGACCGGAGATTCGCCGGATTGGAGTTGTCCTTTCCCTTTTTTGGGAGAGGTGCACCACAGCTGTCTTCCACCGCACTGGATAATATGCATTATTCAGCGCGTTGTTAAACAGTGTGGTATAAATGTCAACTGCTTCTTGAGGCAAATGTCGTAGTACAACGTTGGATATACCATCGACTCCTGCAGACTTCTTTTTCTTTAATGAATCGAAGATGAGCTGGAGCTCATTCTTAGAAATTAACAGGGGACTGGGCCCATTTCGGTCGGCGAGTATGGCGTTTGCCAAATCTTCATCATTAAACCCGGTAAAACCACGGTTCTCAGATCGCCATTCGCTTATATCGTTTCGGAGCCATAAGTGATGAAGCAGAGCTCTGTTCTCCAGGTCATGATTCGGGCGAATGCTAGCATTCACCTTGTACACTTGCTGGAAAGCAGCCCCCACAGCCTCCACTTTCTCCTGCGGATCTTCGATTATGAAGAGGTCATCGTCCAAGACGGCGTCATCTGGGTCTATGCCTGCTGTCAGAAGTACGTGTCTGTTTTATGTCGTCCTCTGGAGCTTAAGACACGGAAGGTCGTTTTGATCTTTTCTTCTGAATATCTTATTAATTTGTGGGAACATACTCGGGTCGGTAGCGTTCACGGCCCGAATTTTGTTGTCCCAAAACAAATTAATGGACAACCTATAATTTTCTTTGATCAATTGGTTGATGTTTTTGATGGACGACTTCAGTGTCCTTATCTCCAGATCTCGTGTGTCAGTAAACCGTCTGTACAAGCGTTTTAGTCTTGTCAGTAAGCCACTTTTTTGTCTGTGTAATGCATCAATTGTCGCGTTACGGTACATGTCAGTTGCGTTACGTTCTTTGTATTCCGGTATTGTCCTGTTCATTGTTCGTTGAATTGTTTCGTCCATTTGTTCTAAGTATCTGTCAATTTCAGTATTTGTCAGGTTCCTGTCATTTGGTGGGGATATATCATTTGAACGTAATTCGCTCAATAAGAAGTTCGAGAAGCGTGGCCAGCGCACCTTACTGTAATTGTAAGTATGCACAGGTACATACTCCTCCAGTTCCATAAGCTCGTTCGGAAGTTGTATTACGGCGGCGAGTCCGCAGTGGTCACTGTCGTACTCGATCGTTCTTAAACAATTTTTAGGCCGTTGGCCCACAGTGTCAGCAATTGTTAGTCTTGCGTCTTTCAACAATAGATCCAAATAGGCACCGCTTCTTGGAAACGATGGCCTGTCTGTAGCGAGAAGTTCAATGCGATACTCCAGGTTGTTACGACCCATCCAATTGTACAGATGGTTACCACGAGGATTTTGTATTTGATTTCCCCAATCTATATGTTTGGCATTCAAATCACCAGGCAATATGTAGTAGTTTTCTTCCGAGCTCAATCTTAAGCATTCAAAAAGCTTTTCAAGCTCTGTTATAAACTGTGTGGGCTGAGGTGTTTCCGGTACATAGGCAGCGATCACATACATTCGCTTCCCCTGTTGGAGATGAATGAATATGATGCATGCCTCTAACGTCCGAAATTTTCGCACATGACTATTATATATTACCTTATGACTAATGCCTTTACGTATAAAGATTGCGACGCCTCCTCCTTGCGTGGATTTGGGTCGGTCTCTTCTTACGATATTGTAATTGTTGTTAGTCAATTTATGTTTCTGGTTAAGCTTAGTTTCGCTAGCCATAAACACATCTGGACTTATGTCTTTAAGCAATTGGAATAAATTCGCTCTACGTTCGGTCCTAATCAATGAATTTACATTCACAGCTAGGATCTTAAAGGGCCTCTCCGGCAGCGCGACCTTAACCTCTAAGTTGCGTTAAGCTCGGCAAAACAGAGTAGAGATAATCCACCCTAGTCGCCTGCTCCCTGATCTGGTTTTGGAGGCCGTTCAACTGGCCCTGGATGGCCAGTAGAACGCCCATAATATCTGCCTGTGCCGCCGGCGCCTTAGACACGGGGGCCTGTTGGGCGACCTTTGGTGTAGGCTGTACCGTGCTTCCCCTTCCTGACGCCATTTGGGCGTAAGAAATTTGGGGGTTGACGGGCGTTGTTGTAGGAGGGCGCACTGTTGGACGCTTTTCTACCACTGTTTACAGAAAAACCTGTATTAGATTGGATCTGATCATGTGGGCTCGGTGGTGTGATGCGAAGTGCGTTGTTTACTAAGCGGCTGGTCATGGTTCAATACACGATGCAGGCACAAGAAGTTTTTCTATTAAAATGAAAAAAAGTAGACCAGCACCACTAGAGCAAAGGAATCTGATGATCGACCTTGGCAAGTCGTAATATGCCTATGATTCCAGCCAAAAATAATTGAGAAAAAACGTGGTGGTAGCACACTCAAGTTGTTGTTGGGCATTCAAAGTCACTAAATGATACGAAAAAGTGCTTTGAAATATAATAGAAATAAGAAATGACCAGTGTCGAAATCTTTCACATAAAAAATCTCCCTCCTTATATGAACAACAAAAATGTTGGCTTATAAACGAGTAAGGAGAAAATAAGAAAGTACCCGAATAAACAACAACAAAGTTCAATACACGATGGAGGCACAAGATATTCTTCAATTATAATGAAAAAAATAGACCAGCACCACCAAAAATATTTGAGAAAAAATCTGGTGGTAGCACACTCAAGTTGTTGTTGGGCATTCAAGATCATTAAATGATACGAAAAAGTGCTTTAAAAGCAAGTATGTGATCATAGAAAACTGAATATAATACAAATAAAAAATGACCAGTGTCAAAATCTTTCATATAAAAAATCTCCCTCCTTATGTGAACAACAAAAATGTTGGTTTATAAAGGAGTAAGGAGAAAATAAGAAAGAACCCGAATAAACAACAACAAACTTGTGTGGCTAATAGAAGCGCTAGTCATTTCAACGCAATTGATAAACAGAAAGACCTGCATTAGGTTGTATCTGATCATGTGAGCTCGGTGGCGTGATGCGAAGTGCGTTGGCTACTAAGCGGCTGGTCAAGGTTCAGTACAAGATGAATGCACAAGGAGTTTTTTAATTAAAATGAAATAAAGTAGACCAGCAACACTAGAGCAAATGAATCTGATGATCGACCTTGGCAAGTCGTGAAATAGCTATAATTCCAGCCAAAAATAATTGAGAAAAAACTTGGTGGTAGCACACTCAAGTTGTTGTTGGGCATTCAAAGTAAATAAATGATACGAAAACGTGATATAAAAACAAGTATGTAATCATACAAAACTGAATATAATAGAAATACAAAATGACCAGTGTCGAAATCTTTCACATACAAAATCTCCTTCCTTATATGAACAACAAAAATGTTGGCTTATAAACGAGTAAGGAGAAAATAAGAAAGTACCCGAATAAACAACAACAAACTTCAATAACGATGAAGGCACAAGAAGTTCTTCAATTAAAATGAAAAAAATAGACCAGCACCACCAAAAATATTTGAGAAAAAATCTGGTGGTAGCACACTCAAGTTGTTGTTGGGCATTCAAATTCATTAAATGATACGGAAAATTGCTTTAAAAGCAAGTATGTAATCATACAAAACTGAATATAATACAAATAAAAAATGACCAGTGTCAAGATCTTTCACATAAAAAATCACCCTCCTTATATGAACAACAAAAATGTTGGCTTATAAAGGAGTAAGGAGAAAATAAGAAAGAACCCGAATTAACAACAACACACTTGTGTGGCTAATAAAAGCGCTAGTCTTTTCAACGCAATTGATAAACAGAAAAACCTGCATTAGGTTGGATCTGATCATGTGGGCTCGGTGGCGTGATGTGAACTGCGTTGGCTACTAAGCGGCTGGTCATGGTTCAATACACGATGAAGGCACAAGAAGTTTTTCAATTAATATGAAAAAAAGTAGACCAGCACCACTAGAGCAAAGGAATCTGATGATCGTCCTTGGCAAGTCGTGAAATAGCTATAATTCCAGCCAAAAATAATTGAGAAAAAACTTGGTGGTAGCACACTCAAGTTGTTGTTGGGCATTCAAAATCTTTAAATGATACGAAAAAGTGCTTTAAAAGCAAGTATGTGATCATAGAAAACTGAATATAATACAAATAAAAAATGACCAGTGTCAAAATCTTTCACATAAAAAATCTCCCTCCTTATATGAAGAACAAAAATGTTGGTTTATAAAGGAGTAAGGAGAAAATAAGAAAGAACCCGAATAAACAACAACAAACTTGTGTGGCTAATAAAAGCGTTAGTCTTTTCAACGTAATTGATAAACAGAAAAACCTGCATTAGATTGGATCTGATGATGTGGGCTCGGTGGCGTGATGCGAAGTGCGTTGGCTACTAAGCGGCTGGTCATGGTTCAACACACGATGAAGGCACAAGAAGTTTTTCAATTAAAATGAAAAAATGTAGACCAGCACCACTAGAGCAAAGGAATCTGATGATCGACCTTGTTATGTCGTGAAATAGCTATAATTCCAGCCAAGAATAATTGAGAAAAATATTGGTGGTAGCACACTCAAGTTGTTGTTGGGCATTCAAATTCATCAAACGATACGAAAAAGTGCTCTAAAAGCAAGTATGTAATCATACAAAACTGAATATAATACAAACAAAAAATGACCAGCGTCAAAATCTTTCACATATAAAATCTCCCTCGTTATATGAACAACAAAAATGTTGGCTTATAAACGAGTAAGGAGAAAATAAGAAAGAACTTGAATTAACAACAACAAAATTGTGTGGCCAATAAAAGCGCTAGTCGTTTGAACACAATTGATAAACAGAAAAACCCGCATTAGGTTGGATCTGATCATGTGGGCTCGGTGGCGTGATGCGAAGTGCATTGGCTACTAAGCGACTGGTCATGGTTCAATACACGATGAAGGCACAAGACATTTTTCAATTAAAATTAAAAAAAGTAGACCAGCACCACTAGAGCAAAGGAATCTGATGATCGACCTTGTTAAGTCGTGAAATAGTTATAATTCCAGCCAAAAATAATTGAGAAAAAACTGTGCTAGCATACTCAAGTTGTTGTTGGGCATTCAAAGTCGTTAAATGATACGAAAAAGTGCTTTAAATGCAAGTATGTAATCATACAAAACTGCATATAATAGGAATAAAAAATGACCAGTGTTAAAATTTTCACATAAAAAATCTGAACAATAAAAATGTTGGCTTATAAACGAGTAAGGAGAAAATAAGAAAGAACCCGAATAAACAACAACAAACTTGTGTGGCTAATAAAAGCGCTAGTCTTTTCAACGTAATTGATAAACAGAAAAACCTGCATTAGGTTGTATCTGATCATGTGAGCTCGGTGGCGTGATGCGAAGTGCGTTGGCTAATAATCGGCTGGTCTAGCACCACTAGAGCAAAGGAATGTGATGATCGACCTTGGCAAGTCGTGAAATATCTATAATTCCGGCCAAAAATAATTGAGAAAAAGCTTTGTGGTAGCACATTCAAGTTGTTGTTGGGCATTAAAAGTCACTAAATGATACGAAAAAGTGCTTTGAAATATAATACAAATAAAAAATTACCAGTGTCAAAATCCTTCAAATAAAAAATCTCCCTCCTTATACGAACAACAAAAATGTTGGCTTATAAACGAGTAAGGAGAAAATAAGAAAGATCCCGAACTAACAACAACAAAATTGTGTGGCCAATAAAAGCGCTAGTCGTTTGAACACAATTGATAAACAGAAAAACCCGCATTAGGTTGGATCTGATCATGTGGGCTCGGTGGCGTGATGCGAAGTGCATTGGCTACTAAGCGGCTAGTCAAGGTTCAATACAAGATTACAAGATGAAGGCACAAGGAGTTTTTCAACTAAAATGAAATAAAGTAGACCAGCACCACTAGAGCAAAGGAATCTGATGATCGTCATTGGCAAGTCGTGAAATAGCTATAATTCCAGCCAAAAATAATTGAGAAAAAACTTGGTCGTAGCACACTCAAGTTGTTGTTGGGCATTCAAAGTCATTAAATTATACGAAAAAGTGCTTTATAAGCAAGTATGTAATCATACATAACTCAATATAATACAAATAAAAAATAACCAGTGTCAGAATCTTTCACATAAAAAATCTCCCTCCTTATATGAACAACAAAAATGTTGGCTTATAAACGAGTAAGGAGAAAATAAGAAAGAACTCGAATTAACAACAAACTTGTGTGGCTAATAAAAGCGCTAGTCGTTTCAACGCAATTGATAAACTGAAAAACCTGCATAAGGTTGGATCTGATCATGTGGGCTCGGTGGCGTGATGTGAACTGCGTTGGCTACTAAGCGGCTGGTCATGGTTCAATACACGATGAAGGCACAAGAAGTTTTTCAATTAATATGAAAAAAAGTAGACCAGCACCACTAGAGCAAAGGAATCTGATGATCGTCATTGGCAAGTCGTGAAATAGCTATAATTCCAGCCAAAAATAATTGAGAAAAAACTTGGTGGTAGCACACTCAAGTTGTTGTTGGGCATTCAAGATCATTAAATGATACGAAAAAGTGCTTTAAAAGCAAGTATGTGATCATAGAAAACTGAATATAATACAAATAAAAAATGACCAGTGTCAAAATCTTTCACATAAAAAATCTCCCTCCTTATATGAACAACAAAAATGTTGGGTTATAAAGGAGTAAGGAGAAAATAAGAAAGAACCGGAATAAACAACAACTAACTTGTGTGGCTAATAGAAGCGCTAGTCATTTCAACGCAATTGATAAACAGAAAAACCTGCATTAGGTTGTATCTGATCATGTGAGCTCGGTGGCGTGATCCGAAGTGCGTTGGCTACTAAGCGACTGGTCAAGGTTCAGTACAAGATGAAGGCAGAAGGAGTTTTTTTAATTAAAATGAAATAAAGTAGACCAGCAACACTAGAGCAAATGAATCTGATGATCGACCTTCCCAAGTCGTGAAATAGCTATAATTCCAGCCAAAAATAATTGAGAAAAAACTTTGTGGTAGCACACTCAAGTTGTTGTTGGGCATTCAAGATCATTAAATGATACGAAAAAGTGCTTTAAAAGCAAGTATGTGATCATAGAAAACTGAATATAATACAAATAAAAAATGACCAGTGACAAAATCTTTCACATAAAAAATCTCCCTCCTTATATGAACAACAAAAATGTTGGTTTATAAAGGAGTAAGGAGAAAATAAGAAAGAACCGGAATAAACAACAACAAACTTGTGTGGCTAATAGAAGCGCTAGTCATTTCAACGCAATTGATAAACAGAAAAACCTGCATTAGGTTGTATCTGATCATGTGAGCTCGGTGGCGTGATGCGAAGTGCGTTGGCTACTAAGCGGCTGGTCAAGGTTCAGTCCAAATGAAGGCAGAAGGAGTTTTTTAATTAAAATGAAATAAAGTAGACCAGCAACACTGGAGCAAATGAATCTGATGATCGACCTTGGCAAGTCGTGAAATAGCTATAATTCCAGCCAAAAATAATTGAGAAAAAACTTGGTGGTAGCACACTCAAGTTGTTGTTGGGCATTCAAAGTAAATAAATGATACGAAAACGTGATATAAAAACAAGTATGTAATCATACAAAAGTGAATATAATAGAAATACAAAATGACCAGTGTCGAAATCTTTCACATAAAAAATCTCCCTCCTTATATGAACAACAAAAATGTTGGCTTATAAACGAGTAAGGAGAAAATAAGAAAGTACCCGAATAAACAACAACAAACTTCAATACACGATGAAGGCACAAGAAGTTCTTCAATTAAAATGAAAAAAATAGGCCAGCACCACCAAAAATATTTGAGAAAAAATCTGGTGGTAGCACACTCAAGTTGTTGTTGGGCATTCAAATTCATTAAATGATACGAAAAACTGCTTTAAAAGCAAATATGTAATCATACAAAACTGAATATAATACAAATAAAAAATGACCAGTGTCAAGATCTTTCACATAAAAAATCACCCTCCTTATATGAACAGCAAAAATGTTGGCTTATAAAGGAGTAAGGAGAAAATAAGAAAGAACCCGAATTAACAACAACAAACTTGTGTGGCTAATAAAAGCGCTAGTCTTTTCAACGCAATTGATACACAGAAAAATCTGCATTAGGTTGGATCTGATCATGTGGGCTCGGTGGCGTGATGTGAACTGCGTTGGCTACTAAGCGGCTGGGCATGGTTCAATACACGATGAAGGCACAAGAAGTTTTTCAATTAATATGAAAAAAAGTAGACCAGCACCACTAGAGCAAAGGAATCTGATGATCGTCCTTGGCAAGTCGTGAAATAGCTATAATGCCAGCCAAAAATAATTGAGAAAAAACTTTGTGGTAGCACACTCAAGTTGTTGTTGGGCATTCAAAATCTTTAAATGATACGAAAAAGTGCTTTAAAAGCAAGTATGTGATCATAGAAAACTGAATATAATACAAATAAAAAATGACCAGTGTCAAAATCTTTCACATAAAAAATCTCCCTCCTTATATAAACAATAAAAATGTTGGTTTATAAAGGAGTAAGGAGAAAATAAGAAAGAACCCGAATAAACAACAACAAACTTGTGTGGCTAATAAAAGCGCTAGTCTTTTCAACGTAATTAATAAACAGAAAAACCTGCATTAGATTGGATCTGATGATGTGGACTCGGTGGCTTGATGCGAAGTGCGTTGGCTACTAAGCGGCTGGTCATGGTTCAACACACGATGAAGGCACAAGAAGTTTTTCAATTAAAATGAAAAAATGTAGACCAGCACCACTAGAGCAAAGGAATCTGATGATCGACCTTGTTAAGTCGTGAAATAGCTATAATTCCAGCCAAAAATAATTGAGAAAAATCTTGGTGGTAGCACACTCAAGTTGTTGTTGGGCATTCGAATTCATCAAACGATACGAAAAAGTGCTCTAGAAGCAAGTATGTAATCATACAAAACTGAATATAATACAAACAAAAAATGACCAGCGTCAAAATCTTTCACATATAAAATCTCCCTCGTTATATGAACAACAAAAATGTTGGCTTATAAACGAGTAAGGAGAAAATAAGAAAGAACTTGAATTAACAACAACAAAATTGTGTGGCCAATAAAAGCGCTAGTCGTTTGAACACAATTGATAAACAGAAAAACCCGCATTAGGTTGGATCTGATCATGTGGGCTCGGTGGCGTGATGCGAAGTGCATTGGCTACTAAGCGACTGGTCATGGTTCAATACAATATGAAGGCACAAGACATTTTTCAATTAAAATTAAAAAAGTAGACCAGCACCACTAGAGCAAAGGAATCTGATGATCGACCTTGTTAAGTCGTGAAATAGTTATAATTCCAGCCAAAAATAATTGAGAAAAAACTTTGTGCTAGCACACTCAAGTTGTTGTTGGGCATTCAAAGTCATTAAATGATACGAAAAAGTGCTTTAGATGCAAGTATGTAATCATACAAAACTGAATATAATAGGAATAAAAAATGACCAGTGATAAAATTTTCACATAAAAAATCTGAACAATAAAAATGTTGGCTTATAAACGAGTAAGGAGAAAATAAGAAAGAACCCGAATAAACAACAACAAACTTGTGTGGCTAATAAAAGCGCTAGTCTTTTCAACGTAATTGATAAACAGAAAAACCTGCATTAGGTTGTATCTGATCATGTGAGCTCGATGGCGTGATGCGAAGTGCGTTGGCTAATAAGCGGCTGGTCAAGGTTCAGTACAAGATGAAGGCACAAGGAGTTTTTTAATTAAAATGAAATAAAGTAGACCAGCAACACTAGAGCAAATGAATCTGATGATCGACCTTGGCAAGTCGTGATATAGCTATAATTCCAGCCAAAAATAATTGAGAAAAATCTTGGTGGTAGCACACTCAAGTTGTTGTTGGGCATTCAAATTCATCAAACGATACGAAAAAGTGCTCTAAAAGCAAGTATGTAATCATACAAAACTGAATATAATACAAACAAAAATGACCAGTGTCAAAATCTTTCAGTAAGGAGAAAATAAGAAAGAACCCGAATAAACAACAACAAACTTGTGTGGCTAATAAAAGCGCTAGTCTTTTCAACGTAATTGATAAACAGAAAAACCTGCATTAGATTGGATCTGATGATGTGGGCTCGGTGGCTTGATGCGAAGTGCGTTGGCTACTAAGCGGCTGGTCATGGTTCAACACACGATGAAGGCACAAGAAGTTTTTCAATTAAAATGAAAAAATGTAAACCAGCACCACTAGAGCAAAGGAATCTGATGATCGACCTTGTTAAGTCGTGAAATAGCTATAATTCCAGCCAAAAATAATTGAGAAAAATCTTGGTGGTAGCACACTCAAGTTGTTGTTGGGCATTCGAATTCATCAAACGATACGAAAAAGTTCTCTAGAAGCAAGTATGTAATCATACAAAACTGAATATAATACAAACAAAAAATGACCAGCGTCAAAATCTTTCACATATAAGATCTCCCTCGTTATATGAACAACAAAAATGTTGGCTTATAAACGAGTAAGGAGAAAATAAGAAAGAACTTGAATTAACAACAACAAAATTGTGTGGCCAATAAAAGCGCTAGTCGTTTGAACACAATTGATAAACAGAAAAACCCGCATTAGGTTGGATCTGATCATGTGGGCTCGGTGGCGTGATGCGAAGTGCATTGGCTACTAAGCGACTGGTCATGGTTCAATACACGATGAAGGCACAAGACATTTTTCAATTAAAATTAAAAAAAGTAGACCAGCACCACTAGAGCAAAGGAATCTGATGTTCGACCTTGTTAAGTCGTGAAATAGTTATAATTCCAGCCAAAAATAATTGAGAAAAAACTTTGTGCTAGCACACTCAAGTTGTTGTTGGGCATTCAAAGTCATTAAATGATACGAAAAAGTGCTTTAAATGCAAGTATGTAATCATACAAAACTGAATATAATAGGAATAAAAAATGACCAGTGTTAAAATTTTCACATAAAAAATCTGAACAATAAAAATGTTGGCTTATAAACGAGTAAGGAGAAAATAAGAAAGAACCCGAATAAACAACAACAAACTTGTGTGGCTAATAGAAGCGCTAGTCATTTCAACGCAATTGATAAACAGAAAAACCTGCATTAGGTTGTATCTGATCATGTGAGCTCGGTGGCGTGATGCGAAGTGCGTTGGCTACTAAGCGGCTGGTCAAGGTTCAGTACAAGATGAAGGCAGAAGGAGTTTTTTAATTAAAATGAAATAAAGTAGACCAGCAACACTGGAGCAAATGAATCTGATGATCGACCTTGGCAAGTCGTGAAATAGCTATAATTCCAGCCAAAAGTAATTGAGAAAAAACTTGGTGGTAGCACACTCAAGTTGTTGTTGGGCATTCAAAGTAAATAAATGATACGAAAACGTGATATAAAAACAAGTATGTAATCATACAAAAGTGAATATAATAGAAATACAAAGTGACCAGTGTCGAAATCTTTCACATAAAAAATCTCCCTCCTTATATGAACAACAAAAATGTTGGCTTATAAACGAGTAAGGAGAAAATAAGAAAGTACCCGAATAAACAACAACAAACTTCAATACACTATGAAGGCACAAGAAGTTCTTCAATTAAAATGAAAAAAATAGGCCAGCACCAACAAAAATATTTGAGAAAAAATCTGGTGGTAGCACACTCAAGTTGTTGTTGGGCATTCAAATTCATTAAATGATACGAAAAATTGCTTTAAAAGCAAATATGTAATCATACAAAACTGAATATAATACAAATAAAAAATGACCAGTGTCAAGATCTTTCACATAAAAAATCACCCTCCTTATATGAACAGCAAAAATGTTGGCTTATAAAGGAGTAAGGAGAAAATAAGAAAGAACCCGAATTAACAACAACAAACTTGTGTGGCTAATAAAAGCGCTAGTCTTTTCAACGCAATTGATAAACAGAAAAACCTGCATTAGGTTGGATCTGATCATGTGGGCTCGGTGGCGTGATGTGAACTGCGTTGGCTACTAAGCGGCTGGGCATGGTTCAATACACGATGAAGGCACAAGAACTTTTTCAATTAATATGAAAAAAAGTAGACCAGCAACACTAGAGCAAAGGAATCTGATGATCGTCCTTGGCAAGTCGTGAAATAGCTATAATGCCAGCCAAAAATAATTGAGAAAAAACTTTGTGGTAGCACACTCAAGTTGTTGTTGGGCATTCAAAATCTTTAAATGATACGAAAAAGTGCTTTAAAAGCAAGTATGTGATCATAGAAAACTGAATATAATACAAATAAAAAATGACCAGTGTCAAAATCTTTCACATAAAAAATCTCCCTCCTTATATAAACAATAAAAATGTTGGCTTATAGACGAGTAAGGAGAAAATAAGAAAGAACTTGAATTAACAACAACAAAATTGTGTGGCCAATAAAAGCGCTAGTCGTTTGAAAACAATTGATAAACAGAAAAACCCGCATTAGGTTGGATCTGATCATGTGGGCTCGGTGGCGTGATGCGAAATGCATTGGCTACTAAGCGACTGGTCATGGTTCAATACACGATGAAGGCACAAGACATTTTTCAATTAAAATTAAAAAAGTAGACCAGCACCACTAGAGCAAAGGAATCTGATGATCGACCTTGTTAAGTCGTGAAATAGTTATAATTCCAGCCAAAAATAATTGAGAAAAAACTTTGTGCTAGCACACTCAAGTTGTTGTTGGGCATTCAAAGTCATTAAATGATACGAAAAAGTGCTTTAAATGCAAGTATGTAATCATACAAAACTGAATATAATAGGAATAAAAAATGACCAGTGTTAAAATTTTCACATAAAAAATCTGAACAATAAAAATGTTGGCTTATAAACGAGTAAGGAGAAAATAAGAAAGAACCCGAATAAACAACAACAAACTTGTGTGGCTAATAAAAGCGCTAGTCATTTCAACCTAATTGATAAACAGAAAAACCTGCATTAGGTTGTATCTGATCATGTGAGCTCGGTGGCGTGATGCAAAGTGGGTTGACTAATAAGCGGCTAGTCAAGGTTCAATACAAGATGAAGGCACAAGGAGTTTTTCAACTAAAACGAAATAAAGTAGACCAGCAACACTAGACCAAAGGAATAGCTATAATTCCAGCCAAAAATAATTGAGAAAAAACTTGGTGGTAGCACACTCAAGTTGTTGTTGGGCATTCAAGATCTTTAAATGATACGAAAAAGTGCTTTAAAAGCAAGTATGTGATCATAGAAAACTGAATATAATACAAATAAAAAATGACCAGTGTCAAAATCTTTCACATAAAAAATCTCCCTCCTTATATGAACAACAAAAATGTTGGTTTATAAAGGAGTAAGGAGAAAATAAGAAAGAACCGGAATAAACAACAACAAACTTGTGTGGCTAATAGAAGCGCTAGTCATTTCAACGCAATTGATAAACAGAAAAACCTGCATTAGGTTGTATCAGATCATGTGAGCTCGGTGGCGTGATGCGAAGTGCGTTGGCTACTAAGCGGCTGGTCAAGGTTCAGTACAAGATGAAGGCAGAAGGAGTTTTTTTAATTAAAATGAAATAAAGTAGACCAGCAACACTAGAGCAAATGAATCTGATGATCGACCTTGTTAAGTCGTGAAATAGCTATAATTCCAGCCAAAAATAATTGAGAAAAATCTTGGTGGTAGCACACTCAAGTTGTTGTTGGGCATTCGAATTCATCAAACGACACGAAAAAGTGCTCTAAAAGCAAGTATGTAATCATACAAAACTGAATATAATACAAACAAAAAATGACCAGCGTCAAAATCTTTCACATATAAAATCTCCCTCGATATATGAACAACAAAAATGTTGGCTTATAAACGAGTAAGGAGAAAATAAGAAAGAACTTGAATTAACAACAACAAAATTGTGTGGCCAATAAAAGCGCTAGTCGTTTGAACACAATTGATAAACAGAAAAACCCGCATTAGGTTGGATCTGATCATGTAGGCTCGGTGGCGTGATGCGAAGTGCATTGGCTACTAAGCGACTGGTCATGGTTCAATACACGATGAAGGCACAAGACATTTTTCAATTAAAATTAAAAAAAGTAGACCAGCACCACTAGAGCAAAGGAATCTGATGATCGACCTTGTTAAGTCGTGAAATAGTTATAATTCCAGCTAAAAATAATTGAGAAAAAACTTTGTGCTAGCACACTCAAGTTGTTGTTGGGCATTCAAAGTCATTAAATGATACGAAAAAGTGCTTTAAATGCAAGTATGTAATCATACAAAACTGAATATAATAGGAATAAAAAATGACCAGTGTTAAAATTTTCACATAAAAAATCTGAACAATAAAAATGTTGGCTTATAAACGAGTAAGGAGAAAATAAGAAAGAACCCGAATAAACAACAACAAACTTGTGTGGCTAATAAAAGCGCTAGTCTTTTCAACGTAATTGATAAACAGAAAAACCTGCATTAGGTTGTATCTGATCATGTGAGCTCGATGGCGTGATGCGAAGTGCGTTGGCTAATAAGCGGCTGGTCAAGCTTCAGTACAAGACGAAGGCACAAGGAGTTTTTTAATTAAAATGAAATAAAGTAGACCAGCAACACTAGAGCAAATGAATCTGATGATCGACCTTGGCAAGTCGTGAAATAGCTATAATTCCAGCCAAAAATAATTGAGAAAAATCTTGGTGGTAGCACACTCAAGTTGTTGTTGGGCATTCAAATTCATCAAACGATACGAAAAAGTGCTCTAAAAGCAAGTATGTAATCATACAAGACTGAATATGATACAAACAAAAAATGACCAGTGTCAAAATCTTTCACATATAAAATCTCCCTCGTTATATGAATAACAAAAATGTTGGCTTATAAACGAGTAAGGAGAAAATAAGAAAGAACTTGAATTAACAACAACAAAATTGTGTGGCCAATAAAAGCGCTAGTCGTTTGAACACAATTGATAAACAGAAAAACCCGCATTAGGTTGGATCTGATCATGTGGGCTCGGTGGCGTGATGCGAAGTGCATTGGCTACTAAGCGACTGGTCATAGTTCAATACAATATGAAGGCACAAGACATTTTTCAATTAAAATTAAAAAAGTAGACCAGCACCACTAGAGCAAAGGAATCTGATGATCGACCTTGTTAAGTCGTGAAATAGTTATAATTCCAGCCAAAAATAATTGAGAAAAAACTTTGTGCTAGCACACTCAAGTTGTTGTTGGGCATTCAAAGTCATTAAATGATACGAAAAAGTGCTTTAGATGCAAGTATGTAATCATACAAAACTGAATATAATAGGAATAAAAAATGACCAGTGATAAAATTTTCACATAAAAAATCTGAACAATAAAAATGTTGGCTTATAAACGAGTAAGGAGAAAATAAGAAAGAACCCGAATAAACAACAACAAACTTGTGTGGCTAATAAAAGCGCTAGTCTTTTCAACGTAATTGATAAACAGAAAAACCTGCATTAGGTTGTATCTGATCATGTGAGCTCGATGGCGTGATGCGAAGTGCGTTGGCTAATAAGCGGCTGGTCAAGGTTCAGTACAAGATGAAGGCACAAGGAGTTTTTTAATTAAAATGAAATAAAGTAGACCAGCAACACTAGAGCAAATGAATCTGATGATCGACCTTGGCAAGTCGTGATATAGCTATAATTCCAGCCAAAAATAATTGAGAAAAATCTTGGTGGTAGCACACTCAAGTTGTTGTTGGGCATTCAAAGTCATTAAATGATACGAAAAAGTGCTTTAAATGCAAGTATGTAATCATACAAAACTGAATATAATAGGAATAAAAAATGACCAGTGTTAAAATTTTCACATAAAAAATCTGAACAATAAAAATGTTGGCTTATAAACGAGTAAGGAGAAAATAAGAAAGAACCCGAATAAACAACAACAAACTTGTGTGGCTAATAAAAGCGCTAGTCATTTCAACCTAATTGATAAACAGAAAAACCTGCATTAGGTTGTATCTGATCATGTGAGCTCGGTGGCGTGATGCAAAGTGGGTTGACTAATAAGCGGCTAGTCAAGGTTCAATACAAGATGAAGGCACAAGGAGTTTTTCAACTAAAACGAAATAAAGTAGACCAGCAACACTAGACCAAAGGAATAGCTATAATTCCAGCCAAAAATAATTGAGAAAAAACTTGGTGGTAGCACACTCAAGTTGTTGTTGGGCATTCAAGATCATTAAATGATACGAAAAAGTGCTTTAAAAGCAAGTATGTGATCATAGAAAACTGAATATAATACAAATAAAAAATGACCAGTGTCAAAATCTTTCACATAAAAAATCTCCCTCCTTATATGAACAACAAAAATGTTGGTTTATAAAGGAGTAAGGAGAAAATAAGAAAGAACCGGAATAAACAACAACAAACTTGTGTGGCTAATAGAAGCGCTAGTCATTTCAACGCAATTGATAAACAGAAAAACCTGCATTAGGTTGTATCAGATCATGTGAGCTCGGTGGCGTGATGCGAAGTGCGTTGGCTACTAAGCGGCTGGTCAAGGTTCAGTACAAGATGAAGGCAGAAGGAGTTTTTTTAATTAAAATGAAATAAAGTAGACCAGCAACACTAGAGCAAATGAATCTGATGATCGACCTTGTTAAGTCGTGAAATAGCTATAATTCCAGCCAAAAATAATTGAGAAAAATCTTGGTGGTAGCACACTCAAGTTGTTGTTGGGCATTCGAATTCATCAAACGACACGAAAAAGTGCTCTAAAAGCAAGTATGTAATCATACAAAACTGAATATAATACAAACAAAAAATGACCAGCGTCAAAATCTTTCACATATAAAATCTCCCTCGATATATGAACAACAAAAATGTTGGCTTATAAACGAGTAAGGAGAAAATAAGAAAGAACTTGAATTAACAACAACAAAATTGTGTGGCCAATAAAAGCGCTAGTCGTTTGAACACAATTGATAAACAGAAAAACCCGCATTAGGTTGGATCTGATCATGTAGGCTCGGTGGCGTGATGCGAAGTGCATTGGCTACTAAGCGACTGGTCATGGTTCAATACACGATGAAGGCACAAGACATTTTTCAATTAAAATTAAAAAAAGTAGACCAGCACCACTAGAGCAAAGGAATCTGATGATCGACCTTGTTAAGTCGTGAAATAGTTATAATTCCAGCCAAAAATAATTGAGAAAAAACTTTGTGCTAGCACACTCAAGTTGTTGTTGGGCATTCAAAGTCATTAAATGATACGAAAAAGTGCTTTAAATGCAAGTATGTAATCATACAAAACTGAATATAATAGGAATAAAAAATGACCAGTGTTAAAATTTTCACATAAAAAATCTGAACAATAAAAATGTTGGCTTATAAACGAGTAAGGAGAAAATAAGAAAGAACCCGAATAAACAACAACAAACTTGTGTGGCTAATAAAAGCGCTAGTCTTTTCAACGTAATTGATAAACAGAAAAACCTGCATTAGGTTGTATCTGATCATGTGAGCTCGATGGCGTGATGCGAAGTGCGTTGGCTAATAAGCGGCTGGTCAAGCTTCAGTACAAGACGAAGGCACAAGGAGTTTTTTAATTAAAATGAAATAAAGTAGACCAGCAACACTAGAGCAAATGAATCTGATGATCGACCTTGGCAAGTCGTGAAATAGCTATAATTCCAGCCAAAAATAATTGAGAAAAATCTTGGTGGTAGCACACTCAAGTTGTTGTTGGGCATTCAAATTCATCAAACGATACGAAAAAGTGCTCTAAAAGCAAGTATGTAATCATACAAGACTGAATATGATACAAACAAAAAATGACCAGTGTCAAAATCTTTCACATATAAAATCTCCCTCGTTATATGAATAACAAAAATGTTGGCTTATAAACGAGTAAGGAGAAAATAAGAAAGAACTTGAATTAACAACAACAAAATTGTGTGGCCAATAAAAGCGCTAGTCGTTTGAACACAATTGATAAACAGAAAAACCCGCATTAGGTTGGATCTGATCATGTGGGCTCGGTGGCGTGATGCGAAGTGCATTGGCTACTAAGCGACTGGTCATAGTTCAATACAATATGAAGGCACAAGACATTTTTCAATTAAAATTAAAAAAGTAGACCAGCACCACTAGAGCAAAGGAATCTGATGATCGACCTTGTTAAGTCGTGAAATAGTTATAATTCCAGCCAAAAATAATTGAGAAAAAACTTTGTGCTAGCACACTCAAGTTGTTGTTGGGCATTCAAAGTCATTAAATGATACGAAAAAGTGCTTTAGATGCAAGTATGTAATCATACAAAACTGAATATAATAGGAATAAAAAATGACCAGTGATAAAATTTTCACATAAAAAATCTGAACAATAAAAATGTTGGCTTATAAACGAGTAAGGAGAAAATAAGAAAGAACCCGAATAAACAACAACAAACTTGTGTGGCTAATAAAAGCGCTAGTCTTTTCAACGTAATTGATAAACAGAAAAACCTGCATTAGGTTGTATCTGATCATGTGAGCTCGATGGCGTGATGCGAAGTGCGTTGGCTAATAAGCGGCTGGTCAAGGTTCAGTACAAGATGAAGGCACAAGGAGTTTTTTAATTAAAATGAAATAAAGTAGACCAGCAACACTAGAGCAAATGAATCTGATGATCGACCTTGGCAAGTCGTGATATAGCTATAATTCCAGCCAAAAATAATTGAGAAAAATCTTGGTGGTAGCACACTCAAGTTGTTGTTGGGCATTCAAATTCATCAAACGATACGAAAAAGTGCTCTAAAAGCAAGTATGTAATCATACAAAACTGAATATAATACAAACAAAAATGACCAGTGTCAAAATCTTTCAGTAAGGAGAAAATAAGAAAGAACCCGAATAAACAACAACAAACTTGTGTGGCTAATAAAAGCGCTAGTCTTTTCAACGTAATTGATAAACAGAAAAACCTGCATTAGATTGGATCTGATGATGTGGGCTCGGTGGCTTGATGCGAAGTGCGTTGGCTACTAAGCGGCTGGTCATGGTTCAACACACGATGAAGGCACAAGAAGTTTTTCAATTAAAATGAAAAAAATGTAAACCAGCACCACTAGAGCAAAGGAATCTGATGATCGACCTTGTTAAGTCGTGAAATAGCTATAATTCCAGCCAAAAATAATTGAGAAAAATCTTGGTGGTAGCACACTCAAGTTGTTGTTGGGCATTCGAATTCATCAAACGATACGAAAAAGTGCTCTAGAAGCAAGTATGTAATCATACAAAACTGAATATAATACAAACAAAAAATGACCAGCGTCAAAATCTTTCACATATAAGATCTCCCTCGTTATATGAACAACAAAAATGTTGGCTTATAAACGAGTAAGGAGAAAATAAGAAAGAACTTGAATTAACAACAACAAAATTGTGTGGCCAATAAAAGCGCTAGTCGTTTGAACACAATTGATAAACAGAAAAACTCGCATTAGGTTGGATCTGATCATGTGGGCTCGGTGGCGTGATGCGAAGTGCATTGGCTACTAAGCGACTGGTCATGGTTCAATACACGATGAAGGCACAAGACATTTTTCAATTAAAATTAAAAAAAGTAGACCAGCACCACTAGAGCAAAGGAATCTGATGTTCGACCTTGTTAAGTCGTGAAATAGTTATAATTCCAGCCAAAAATAATTGAGAAAAAACTTTGTGCTAGCACACTCAAGTTGTTGTTGGGCATTCAAAGTCATTAAATGATACGAAAAAGTGCTTTAAATGCAAGTATGTAATCATACAAAACTGAATATAATAGGAATAAAAAATGACCAGTGTTAAAATTTTCACATAAAAAATCTGAACAATAAAAATGTTGGCTTATAAACGAGTAAGGAGAAAATAAGAAAGAACCCGAATAAACAACAACAAACTTGTGTGGCTAATAGAAGCGCTAGTCATTTCAACGCAATTGATAAACAGAAAAACCTGCATTAGGTTGTATCTGATCATGTGAGCTCGGTGGCGTGATGCGAAGTGCGTTGGCTAGTAAGCGGCTGGTCAAGGTTCAGTACAAGATGAAGGCAGAAGGAGTTTTTTAATTAAAATGAAATAAAGTAGACCAGCAACACTGGAGCAAATGAATCTGATGATCGACCTTGGCAAGTCGTGAAATAGCTATAATTCCAGCCAAAAATAATTGAGAAAAAACTTGGTGGTAGCACACTCAAGTTGTTGTTGGGCATTCAAAGTAAATAAATGATACGAAAACGTGATATAAAAACAAGTATGTAATCATACAAAAGTGAATATAATAGAAATACAAAGTGACCAGTGTCGAAATCTTTCACATAAAAAATCTCCCTCCTTATATGAACAACAAAAATGTTGGCTTATAAACGAGTAAGGAGAAAATAAGAAAGTACCCGAATAAACAACAACAAACTTCAATACACGATGAAGGCACAAGAAGTTCTTCAATTAAAATGAAAAAAATAGGCCAGCACCACCAAAAATATTTGAGAAAAAATCTGGTGGTAGCACACTCAAGTTGTTGTTGGGCACTCAAATTCATTAAATGATACGAAAAACTGCTTTAAAAGCAAATATGTAATCATACAAAACTGAATATAATACAAATAAAAAATGACCAGTGTCAAGATCTTTCACATAAAAAATCACCCTCCTTATATGAACAGCAAAAATGTTGGCTTATAAAGGAGTAAGGAGAAAATAAGAAAGAACCCGAATTAACAACAACAAACTTGTGTGGCTAATAAAAGCGCTAGTCTTTTCAACGCAATTGATACACAGAAAAATCTGCATTAGGTTGGATCTGATCATGTGGGCTCGGTGGCGTGATGTGAACTGCGTTGGCTACTAAGCGGCTGGGCATGGTTCAATACACGATGAAGGCACAAGAAGTTTTTCAATTAATATGAAAAAAAGTAGACCAGCACCACTAGAGCAAAGGAATCTGATGATCGTCCTTGGCAAGTCGTGAAATAGCTATAATGCCAGCCAAAAATAATTGAGAAAAAACTTTGTGGTAGCACACTCAAGTTGTTGTTGGGCATTCAAAATCTTTAAATGATACGAAAAAGTGCTTTAAAAGCAAGTATGTGATCATAGAAAACTGAATATAATACAAATAAAAAATGACCAGTGTCAAAATCTTTCACATAAAAAATCTCCCTCCTTATATAAACAATAAAAATGTTGGTTTATAAAGGAGTAAGGAGAAAATAAGAAAGAACCCGAATAAACAACAACAAACTTGTGTGGCTAATAAAAGCGCTAGTCTTTTCAACGTAATTAATAAACAGAAAAACCTGCATTAGATTGGATCTGATGATGTGGACTCGGTGGCTTGATGCGAAGTGCGTTGGCTACTAAGCGGCTGGTCATGGTTCAACACACGATGAAGACACAAGAAGTTTTTCAATTAAAATGAAAAAATGTAGACCAGCACCACTAGATCAAAGGAATCTGATGATCGACCTTGTTAAGTCGTGAAATAGCTATAATTCCAGCCAAAAATAATTGAGAAAAATCTTGGTGGTAGCACACTCAAGTTGTTGTTGGGCATTCGAATTCATCAAACGATACGAAAAAGTGCTCTAGAAGCAAGTATGTAATCATACAAAACTGAATATAATACAAACAAAAAATGACCAGCGTCAAAATCTTTCACATATGTTGGCTTATAAACGAGTAAGGAGAAAATAAGAAAGAACTTGAATTAACAACAACAAAATTGTGTGGCCAATAAAAGCGCTAGTCGTTTGAACACAATTGATAAACAGAAAAACCCGCATTAGGTTGGATCTGATCATGTGGGCTCGTTGGCGTGATGCGAAGTGCATGGGCTACTAAGCGACTGGTCATGGTTCAATACAATATGAAGGCACAAGACATTTTTCAATTAAAATTAAAAAAGTAGACCAGCACCACTAGAGCAAAGGAATCTGATGATCGACCTTGTTAAGTCGTGAAATAGTTATAATTCCAGCCAAAAATAATTGAGAAAAAACTTTGTGCTAGCACACTCAAGTTGTTGTTGGGCATTCAAAGTCATTAAATGATACGAAAAAGTGCTTTAGATGCAAGTATGTAATCATACAAAACTGAATATAATAGGAATAAAAAATGACCAGTGATAAAATTTTCACATAAAAAATCTGAACAATAAAAATGTTGGCTTATAAACGAGTAAGGAGAAAATAAGAAAGAACCCGAATAAACAACAACAAACTTGTGTGGCTAATAAAA
>OU343160.1:136416511-136429011 GCA_910595825.1 Philhelius pedissequus
CGCCAACAACAATAATAATAATAATAATAATAATAATAATAATAATAATAATAATAATAAAAATAAAATAATAATAATAATAATAATAATAATAATAATAATAATAATAATAATAATAATAATAATAATAATAATAATAATAATAATAATAATAATAATAATAATAATAATAATAATAATAATAATAATAATAATAATAATAATAATAATAATAATAATAATAATAATAATAATAATAATAATAATAATAATAATAATAATAATAATAATAATAATAATAATAATAATAATAATAATAATAATAATAATAATAATAATAATAATAATAATAATAATAATAATAATAATAATAATAATAATAATAATAATAATAATAATAATAATAATAATAATAATAATAATAATAATAATAATAATAATAATAATAATAATAATAATAATAATAATAATAATAATAATAATAATAATAATAATAATAATAATAATAATCATAATAATAATAATAATAATAATAATAATAATAATAATAATAATAATAATAATAATAATAATAATAATAATAATAATAATAATAATATTAATAATAATAATAATAATAATAATAATAATAATAATAATAATAATAATAATAATAATAATAATAATAATAATAATAATAATAATAATAATAATAATAATAATAATAATATTAATAATAATAATAATAATAATAATAATAATAATAATAATAATAATAATAATAATAATAATAATAATAATAATAATAATAATAATAATAATAATAATAATAATAATAATAATAATAATAATAATAATAATAATAATAATACTAATAATAATAATAATAATAATAATAATAATAATAATAATAATAATAATAATAATAATAATAATAATAATAATAATAATAATAATAATAATAATAATAATAATAATAATAATAATAATAATAATAATAATAATAATAATAATAATAATAATAATAATAATAATAATAATAATAATAATAATAATAATAATAATAATAATAATAATAATAATAATAATAATAATAATAATAATAATAATAATAATAATAATAATAATAATAATAATAATAATAATAATAATAATAATAATAATAATAATAATAATAATAATAATAATAATAATAATAATAATAATAATAATAATAATAATAATAATAATAATAATAATAATAATAATAATAATAATAATAATAATAATAATAATAATAATAATAATAATAATAATAATAATAATAATAATAATAATAATAATAATAATAATAATAATAATAATAATAATAATAAATAATAATAATAATAATAATAATAATAATAATAATAATAATAATAATAATAATAATAATAATAATAATAATAATAATAATAATATAATAATAATAATAATAATAATAATAATAATAATAAATAATAATAATAATAATAATAATGATAATAATAAAATAATAATAATAATATAATAATAATAATAATAATAATAATAATAATAATAATAATAATAATAATAATAATAATAATAATAATAATAATAATAATAATAATAATAATAATAATAATAATAATAATAATAATAATAATAATAATAATAATAATAATAATAATAATAATAATAATAATAATAATAATAATAATAATAATAATAATAATAAAAATAATAATAATAATAATAATAATAATAATAATAATAATAATAATAATAATAATAATAATAATAATAATAATAATAATAATAATAATAATAATAATAATAATAATAATAATAATAATAATAATAATAATAATAATAATAATAATAATAATAATAATAATAATAATAATAATAATAATAATAATAATAATAATAATAATAATAATAATAATAATAATAATAATAATAATAATAATAATAATAATAATAATAATAATAATAATAATAATAATAATAATAATAATAATAATAATAATAATAATAATAATAATAATAATAATAATAATAATAATAATAATAATAATAATAATAATAATAATAATAATAATAATAATAATAATAATAATAATAATAATAATAATAATAATAATAATAATAATAATAATAATAATAATAATAATAATAATAATAATAATAATAATAATAATAATAATAATAATAATAATAATAATAATAATAATAATAATAATAATAATAATAATAATAATAATAATAATAATAATAATAATAATAATAATAATAATAATAATAATAATAATAATAATAATAATAATAATAATAATAATAATAATAATAATAATAATAATAATAATAATAATAATAATAATAATAATAATAATAATAATAATAATAATAATAATAATAATAATAATAATAATAATAATAATAATAATAATAATAATAATAATAATAATAATAATAATAATAATAATAATAATAATAATAATAATAATAATAATAATAATAATAATAATAATAATAATAATAATAATAATAATAATAATAATAATAATAATATAATAATAATAATAATAATAATAATAATAATAATAATAATAATAATAATAATAATAATAATAATAATAATAATAATAATAATAATAATAATAATAATAATAATAATAATAATAATAATAAATAATAATAATAATAATAATAATAATAATAATAATAATAATAATAATAATAATAATAATAATAATAATAATAATAATAATAATAATAATAATAATAATAATAATAATAATAATAATAATAATAATAATAATAATAATAATAATAATAATAATAATAATAATAATAATAATAATAATAATAATAATAATAATAATAATAATATAATAATAATAATAATAATAATAATAATAATAATAATAATAATAATAATATTAATAATAATAATAATAATAATAATAATAATAATAATAATAATAATAATAATAATAATAATAATAATAATAATAATAATAATAATAATAATAATAATAATAATAATAATAATAATAATAATAATAATAATAATAATAATAATAATAATAATAATAATAATAATAATAATAATAATAATAATAATAATAATAATAATAATAATAATAATAATAATAATAATAATAATAATAATAATAATAATAATATAATAATAATAATAATAATAATAATAATAATAATAATAATAATAATAATAATAATAATAATAATAATAATAATAATAATAATAATAATAATAATAATAATAATAATAATAATAATAATAATAATAATAATAATAATAATAATAATAATAATAATAATAATAATAATAATAATAATAATAATAATAATAATAATAATAATAATAATAATAATAATAATAATAATAATAAATAATAATAATAATAATAATAATAATAATAATAATAATAATAATAATAAATAATAATAATAATAATAATAATAATAATAATAATAATAATAATAATAATAATAATAATAATAATAATAATATAATAATAATAATAATAATAATAATAATAATAATAATAATAATAATAATAATAATAATAATAATAATTAATATAATAATAATAATAATAATAATAATAATAATAATAATAATAATAATAATAATAATAATAATAATAATAATAATAATAACAATAATAATAATAATAATAATAATAATAATAATAATAATAATAATAATAATAATAATAATAATAATAATAATAATAATAATAATAATAATAATAATAATAATAATAATAATAATAATAATAATAATAATAATAATAATAATAATAATAATAATAATAATAATAATAATAATAATAATAATAATAATAATAATAATAATAATAATAATAATAATAATAATAATAATAATAATAATAATAATAATAATAATAATAATAATAATAATAATAATAATAATAATAATAATAATAATAATAATAATAATAATAATAATAATAATAATAATAATAATAATAATAATAATAATAATAATAATAATAATAATAATAATAATAATTAATAATAATAATAATAATAATAATAATAATAATAATAATAATAATAATAATAATAATAATAATAATAATAATAATAAATAATAATAATAATAATAATAATAATAATAATAATAATAATAATAATAATAATAATAATAATAATAATAATAATAATAATGATAATAATAATAATAATAATAATAATAATAATATAATAATAATAATAATAATAATAATAATAATAATAATAATAATAATAATAATAATAATAATAATTTTTTTTTTTTTTTTTTTTTTTTTTTTTTTTTTTTTTTTTTTTTTTTTTTTTTTGCCTTTAGGGTTTCAGGAGAAATGCTTTATGCACCATAAGGATGTCTTTTTGGCGTTGACCCTAGACAATCCCCGTGTGCCGGACTCGGTACGGTTTCCCCATACCGGCTAAAACTCCTTATAACCCTTTCAGCTTCCACCCCCCCGGAACCGCTCTTTGCATTACTTCAGGGGGGTTCTATGATTAACTTGCGGGTTCAACTGTTTCCCGATCGTTTTCTTCTTCTCTTTTTTTTCTTCTGAGAATACCTTCGATGTACGTGCAGATTTTGTGCCACGTTAGGTCGCTAGTCAACATCTTACCCACTATGTTATCTGGGCTTAGAGCTCCAGTATCTCTTTCTATTTCTGCGCGTTGAGCTTCCCATCTACTACAAGCGAAGAAAGTGTGATATGCATCGTCTGTTTCAGAGTCACCGTACTGGCAGGCTGGGCTGCTTGTTTTGCCGATCTTGTGGAGGAAGGCGTTGAAGTAACCGTGTCCGGTAAGGAACTGGGTTACGTAATAGTTGACCTCTCCATGTTTCCGGTCGCTCCATTCGCTTACATCTCTGATCAGTCTCGCAGTCCATCGCCCTCTGCTCTCGGTCTCCCAGCGTTCTTGCCATTTCTGCTGCGTTCGTTCTTTCGCGTCTACCATCGCCGCTTTCTTTCCGAATTCCGCTTTCTTTTCGTGTACGTACTTTCGTTGTTTAGCAAGAAGGTCAATTGGTGTTACGCCTGCAACTACTAAAACAGCCGGTTCCGATACTGTGCGATATGCGCAGGCTATCCGTATAGCGCCTCGTCTTTGCACTGCTGCCATCTGCTTTCTGTATTTCTCTTGTTGAAGAGTGTCTGCCCATATTTCGCTTCCGTATAAAAGGATTGCATTGGTTGTAGACATCAGTAATCTTCTTTTGCTTGCTGTTGGACCTCCGATGTTTGCCATCAATCTAGACATAGCAGTCGTGGTTTTTGAAGCTCGTTCAGCTGCTGACTTTATCTGACCCCAGAAGCTCAACTTTGTATCAAGTCTTATTCCGAGATATTTAACTATATTCTTGCTCGTTATAACTTCAGTATCGACGAGAAAGTTGACAATCGTAGGCATTCGTTTCTTGGTTAAGAGAAGTACTTCAGTTTTTTCAGTAGCTAGGGAGAGCCCGTGTACCTCCATCCAATCGTTTGTTCTTCGCATAACCTGGTTCAGTTTTCTTTGTGCGTTTTCGTAATCTCTCGCTGTTATTACTGCAGCGACATCATCTGCGTATCCGACTAAGAAGCAATCTTCGGGCATCTCCATGCAGAGGATATCGTCGTAAGAGATATTCCACAGGTCTGGGCCAAGTATAGATCCTTGTGCTGCTCCGGCTGTGATAACTTTACTCCTTTGTCCTTCTGTTGTTTGGAAGATTAGTTCCCGATCTCGAAGGTAGTCATTTATTATCCGCAGAAGATACTCTGGAATTTGAAATCTTAATTCAAGTGCCCTCAATATATCGGACCATCTGACTGAATTGAAAGCGTTTCTGACATCCAAAGTTGCCAATAGTACTATTTTTCTACTAAAATGGTTTCCTTGTTGGGCTATTTCGACGGCATTTATTACTTCTTCTATTGCCCCTATTGTAGAGCGGCCTTTTCGAAAACCATATTGTCTTTTAGATAGATCTCCTTTTCTTTTTATCGCAGCGATAAGACGGGGTTGCAATAATTTTTCAAGCAGCTTTCCTGTTGTGTCCAGCATGCAAAGGGGCCTGTATGCTGATGGGGAGTCCAGGTTGCCTTTATTTTTGTTGATAAGTACCAGCCGCTGCCTTTTCCACCGTTTTGGGAATATCCCCTCGGCAAGGCAATCATTGTACATATCAAGTAATAGTTGTGGACATGAGTTTGCGGTTTGCTTGAGTACTTCGACTGGTATTCCGTCCGGTCCAGGTGCTTTTTTATTTTGTAGGGCATTTGCGGCAATCTTCAGTTCTTCATCACTGAACATATCGATTTCTTGTCGTGAGATCTCAATGGTATCAGGCCCCCTGGTGGGATGAGTTGGAAACAGCGTGTCCACAATGTGACACATCTTTTCTGGATTCAGATCAGCTGTGGTGTTCTGTGCTCCAAGTTTCTGCATTACGATTTTGTACCCAAGTCCCCAGGGGTCATTATTGACATCATGTCTGAGTTCTTCCCACTTCTGTTTCTTGCTCAGGTTTATAGCTCTTTTGAGCTCGTGGCGCTTGGTTCTAAACTCTTCAAGGTAGTGTTGGAGATTGTCATCTTGTCGTCTTCTTCGTCTGGTGACTTTTCGTCTTAGGTGCAGACATGTTCTTCGAAGTTCAGCTATTTCCTCCGACCACCAGTAAAGCGGTCTTCTTCTTCCGTTTGAATAGTTTTTTCGAGGCATTGAAGCATCGCATGCCCGTTGGATAAGCCGCATAGTAGCATCTACCTTTTCTTCCACGGTTCCACCTGTTTCGAGTACTTGATTTTGTCCAGCTTCTATCGTCGTTTTCAGCACATCCACTTGCAGTTTGTTCACGTTCCATCTCAACGTTTGGGTCTGTTCTTGATTTCTAGTGTGTTGGTTTTCTTCAATGTCAAAGACAATATATTGGTGATCGCTGCCGGTGAATAATAATAATAATAATAATAATAATAATAATAATAATAATAATAATAATAATAATAATAATAATAATAATAATAATAATAATAATAATAATAATAATAATAATAATAATAATAATAATAATAATAATAATAATAATAATAATAATAATAATAATAATAATAATAATAATAATAATAATAATAATAATAATAATAATAATAATAATAATAATAATAATAATAATAATAATAATAATAATAATAATAATAATAATAATAATAATAATAATAATAATAATAATAATAATAATAATAATAATAATAATAATAATAATAATAATAATAATAATAATAATAATAATAATAATAATAATAATAATAATAATAATAATAATAATAATAATAATAATAATAATAATAATAATAATAATAATAATAATAATAATAATAATAATAATAATAATAATAATAATAATAATAATAATAATAATAATAATAATAATAATAATAATAATAATAATAATAATAATAATAATAATAATAATAATAATAATAATAATAATAATAATAATAATAATAATAATAATAATAATAATAATAATAATAATAATAATAATAATAATAATAATAATAATAATAATAATAATAATAATAATAATAATAATAATAATAATAATAATAATAATAATAATAATAATAATAATAATAATAATAATAATAATAATAATAATAATAATAATAATAATAATAATAATAATAATAATAATAATAATAATAATAATAATAATAATAATAATAATAATAATAATAATAATAATAATAATAATAATAATAATAATAATAATAATAATAATAATAATAATAATAATAATAATAATAATAATAATAATAATAATAATAATAATAATAATAATAATAATAATAATAATAATAATAATAATAATAATAATAATAATAATAATAATAATAATAATAATAATAATAATAATAATAATAATAATAATAATAATAATAATAATAATAATAATAATAATAATAATAATAATAATAATAATAATAATAATAATAATAATAATAATAATAATAATAATTTTTTTTTTTTTTTTTTTTTTTTTTTTTTTTTTTTTTTCCTTTAGGATAATAATAATAATAATAATAATAATAATAATAATAATAATAATAATAATAATAATAATAATAATAATAATAATAATAATAATAATAATAATAATAATAATAATAATAATTTTTTTTTTTTTTTTTTTTTTTTTCCTTTAGGGTTTCAGGAGAAATGCTTTATGCACCATAAGGATGTCTTTTTGGCGTTGACCCTAGACAATCCCCGTGTGCCGGACTCGGTACGGTTTCCCCATACCGGCTAAAACTCCTTATAACCCTTTCAGCTTCCACCCCCCCGGAACCGCTCTTTGCATTACTTCAGGGGGGTTCTATGATTAACTTGCGGGTTCAACTGTTTCCCGATCGTTTTCTTCTTCTCTTTTTTTTCTTCTGAGAATACCTTCGATGTACGTGCAGATTTTGTGCCACGTTAGGTCGCTAGTCAACATCTTACCCACTATGTTATCTGGGCTTAGAGCTCCAGTATCTCTTTCTATTTCTGCGCGTTGAGCTTCCCATCTACTACAAGCGAAGAAAGTGTGATATGCATCGTCTGTTTCAGAGTCACCGTACTGGCAGGCTGGGCTGCTTGTTTTGCCGATCTTGTGGAGGAAGGCGTTGAAGTAACCGTGTCCGGTAAGGAACTGGGTTACGTAATAGTTGACCTCTCCATGTTTCCGGTCGCTCCATTCGCTTACATCTCTGATCAGTCTCGCAGTCCATCGCCCTCTGCTCTCGGTCTCCCAGCGTTCTTGCCATTTCTGCTGCGTTCGTTCTTTCGCGTCTACCATCGCCGCTTTCTTTCCGAATTCCGCTTTCTTTTCGTGTACGTACTTTCGTTGTTTAGCAAGAAGGTCAATTGGTGTTACGCCTGCAACTACTAAAACAGCCGGTTCCGATACTGTGCGATATGCGCAGGCTATCCGTATAGCGCCTCGTCTTTGCACTGCTGCCATCTGCTTTCTGTATTTCTCTTGTTGAAGAGTGTCTGCCCATATTTCGCTTCCGTATAAAAGGATTGCATTGGTTGTAGACATCAGTAATCTTCTTTTGCTTGCTGTTGGACCTCCGATGTTTGCCATCAATCTTCTAGACATAGCAGTCGTGGTTTTTGAAGCTCGTTCAGCTGCTGACTTTATCTGACCCCAGAAGCTCAACTTTGTATCAAGTCTTATTCCGAGATATTTAACTATATTCTTGCTCGTTATAACTTCAGTATCGACGAGAAAGTTGACAATCGTAGGCATTCGTTTCTTGGTTAAGAGAAGTACTTCAGTTTTTTCAGTAGCTAGGGAGAGCCCGTGTACCTCCATCCAATCGTTTGTTCTTCGCATAACCTGGTTCAGTTTTCTTTGTGCGTTTTCGTAATCTCTCGCTGTTATTACTGCAGCGACATCATCTGCGTATCCGACTAAGAAGCAATCTTCGGGCATCTCCATGCAGAGGATATCGTCGTAAGAGATATTCCACAGGTCTGGGCCAAGTATAGATCCTTGTGCTGCTCCGGCTGTGATAACTTTACTCCTTTGTCCTTCTGTTGTTTGGAAGATTAGTTCCCGATCTCGAAGGTAGTCATTTATTATCCGCAGAAGATACTCTGGAATTTGAAATCTTAATTCAAGTGCCCTCAATATATCGGACCATCTGACTGAATTGAAAGCGTTTCTGACATCCAAAGTTGCCAATAGTACTATTTTTCTACTAAAATGGTTTCCTTGTTGGGCTATTTCGACGGCATTTATTACTTCTTCTATTGCCCCTATTGTAGAGCGGCCTTTTCGAAAACCATATTGTCTTTTAGATAGATCTCCTTTTCTTTTTATCGCAGCGATAAGACGGGGTTGCAA
Organism: Philhelius pedissequus; assembly: GCA_910595825.1. Lineage (NCBI taxonomy): Eukaryota > Metazoa > Arthropoda > Insecta > Diptera > Syrphidae > Philhelius > Philhelius pedissequus. The sequence continues at coordinate 136,426,383 of OU343160.1, forward strand.
TAATTTTTCAAGCAGCTTTCCTGTTGTGTCCAGCATGCAAAGGGGCCTGTATGCTGATGGGGAGTCCAGGTTGCCTTTATTTTTGTTGATAAGTACCAGCCGCTGCCTTTTCCACCGTTTTGGGAATATCCCCTCGGCAAGGCAATCATTGTACATATCAAGTAATAGTTGTGGACATGAGTTTGCGGTTTGCTTGATAATAATAATAATAATAATAATAATAATAATAATAATAATAATAATGATAATAATAATAATAATAATAATAATAATAATAATAATAATAATAATAATAATAATAATAATAATAATAATAATAATAATAATAATAATAATAATAATAATAATAATAATAATAATAATAATAATAATAATAATAATAATAATAATAATAATAATAATAATAATAATAATAATAATAATAATAATAATAATAATAATAATAATAATAATAATAATAATAATAATAATAATAATAATAATAATAATAATAATAATAATAATAATAATAATAATAATAATAATAATAATAATAATAATAATAATAATAATAATAATAAAAAAAATAATAATAATAATAATAATAATAATAATAATAATAATAATAATAATAATAATAATAATAATAATAATAATAATAATAATAATAATAATAATAATAATAATAATAATAATAATAATAATAATAATAATAATAATAATAATAATAATAATAATAATAATAATAATAATAATAATAATAATAATAATAATAATAATAATAATAATAATAATAATAATAATAATAATAATAATAATAATAATAATAATAATAATAATAATAATAATAATAATAATAATAATAATAATAATAATAATAATAATAATAATAATAATAATAATAATAATAATAATAATAATAATAATAATAATAATAATAATAATAATAATAATAATAATAATAATAATAATAATAATAATAATAATAATAATAATAATAATAATAATAATAATAATAATAATAATAATAATAATAATAATAATAATAATAATAATAATAATAATAATAATAATAATAATAATAATAATAATAATAATAATAATAATAATAATAATAATAATAATAATAATAATAATAATAATAATAATAATAATAATAATAATAATAATAATAATAATAATAATAATAATAATAATAATAATAATAATAATAATAATATTAATAATAATAATAATAATAATAATAATAATAATAATAATAATAATAATAATAATAATAATAATAATAATAATAATAATAATAATAATAATAATAATAATAATAATAATAATAATAATAATAATAATAATAATAATAATAATAATAATAATAATAATAATAATAATAATAATAATAATAATAATAATAATAATAATAATAATAATAATAATAATAATAATAATAATAATAATAATAATAATAATAATAATAATAATAATAATAATAATAATAATAATAATAATAATAATAATAATAATAATAATAATAATAATAATAATAATAATAATAATAATAATAATAATAATAATAATAATAATAATAATAATAATAATAATAATAATAATAATAATAATAATAATAATAATAATAATAATAATAATAATATTAATAATAATAATAATAATAATAATAATAATAATAATAATAATAATAATAATAATAATAATAATAATAATAATAATAATAATAATAATAATAATAATAATAATAATAATAATAATAATAATAATAATAATAATAATAATAATAATATTAATAATAATAATAATAATAATAATAATAATTATAATAATAATAATAATAATAATAATATTAATAATAATAATAATAATAATAATAATAATAATAATAATAATAATAATAATAATAATAATAATAATAATAATTTTTTTTTTTTCCTTTAGGGTTTCAGGAGAAATGCTTTATGCACCATAAGGATGTCTTATTGGCGTTGACCCTAGACAATCCCCGTGTGCCGGACTCGGTATGGGTTCCCCATACCGGCTAAAACTCCTTATAACCCTTTCAGCTTCCACCCCCCCGGAACCGCTCTTTGCATTACTTCAGGGGGGCTCTTGTGTTTAGCTTGCGGGTTCAACTGTTTCCCGATTGTTTTCTTCTTCTCTCTTTTTCCTTCTGAGAATGCCTTCGATGTACGTGCAGATTTTGTGCCACGTTAGAACGCTGGTCAACATCTTATCCACTATGTTGTCTGGGCTTAGAGCTCCAATCTCTCTTTCTATGTCTGCGCGTTGAGATTCCCATCTACTACAAGCGAAGAAAGTGTGGTATACGTCGTCTGCTTCGGAGTAGCCGTACTGGCAGGCTGGACTACTTGTTTTGCCGATCTTATGAAGGAAGGCGTTGAAGTATCCGTGTCCAGTGAGTAACTGGGTGACGTAATAGTTAACCTCACCGTGTTTCCGGTCATTCCATTTGCTCACTTCTCTGATCAGCCTCGCTGTCCAGCGTCCTCTCGTTTCCGAGCTCCAGCGCTCTTGCCACTTTTGTTTCGTGCGCTGCTTTGCCTGTTCGGTAGACGCTTCCGTTCCCATTTCCGCCTTTTTGTCGTAGACGTACTTCTTTTCTGCCGCTAGGAGATCGATGGGT
>OU343160.1:136434011-136533512 GCA_910595825.1 Philhelius pedissequus
ATTTTACAAATATTTGATCATTTTTATTTTGAAGAACTTTCTCGATGAGGCAAGTATCTGGAACTTCGTCTTTTGTAGTTCAAGTCCATTTGATAGGCTAGCCCTCATAGTCCTATAACATATATGTTACAGGATATGTTTGTTGGGCTTTCTTTATTTTAAAAATTTCCGCTGTCCAATTTGGCTTTTTCGAATACATGTTTGTATTTACTTATTCTCACAAAATCTCCTACACTGATTTTCGGAGCAATATGAAGTTTAATGTGATTGTATACTTGTAAGAGTAATGTTTCTTCGTTTCCCGCATTCACTTCAGATGGCTTAATTTTTATTGTACGATGCGTTGAATTATTGTATGAGTTAATTAATGTTCCAATCATATCAACCCAACGATATGATCCATAAACGCTAAATTCTTTCCCCAAACTCGATTTTAAAGTACGATTAAATCGTTCAATTATTGATGATTTTAGTATACTAAATGTGGAGTAATGATTGATTTCATATGTTTCCATAAGATTTTGGAAATGTGTATTAAAAAATCCTTTCCCATCATCCGTCTGTAAATTCTTGGGGGCTCGACCTTCATTTAATATATTTTGCATTGCTACAGTGACAAATATACCTGTTTTACTTTTAACAGGTATTGCCCAAGCAAACTTAGAAAATGCATCAATTACCGTAAGAAGATATCGGTATTTTTCATTCTCTGATGAATACATACAAATTTCGACTAGATCTGCTTGCCACAAATCATCTAGCCCCTTAATGATGACTCGTCTTTTTTTTTAATTTCTTCGAGCAGGTTCGGCAGCAACATCTCATTTACTCATTTCACTGTAAATTAAAATAAGACAAAATATGTAGTTCTTCGACAAAGTTTCCTTGACTTTTTTTTTATTGAATGACAAAAAAACGGTGTTTATTCTGTTTATGTATGTTTATTTAAAATATTTGATGTAATTATTACATGGTTTACTCATACTACTTAACCTATTATACATGGAAATCAATGTTGTAATTCTTAAAATTCTATTTTCAAGCATGTAACACCCATACGTGTCTGGCCCATCCTGACATAAGTTTGACGACCAGGGGCAGTTATTAAAATGGCAGCCATGTTTTGAAGTTGTGGTAGATACATTCATAAATCTTTTCAAGAAGATTACACTATTTAATGTAGTGATATCGTGATGTTCTTTTAGTATATTATGATAATTTGTTTTCAAAAACTGCAAAATTTCATCAAAAATTGATAAAGTATCTATGTTAGACATAGTTGTGATACTAAGGTGTCAAGTTAAGAACTGAAGTTAAATAACCCCCGTTTTAAGTTAAAATAGTGGGTTATTTATATTAAAATCTCGGATTTTTTTTATTAATTGTGTCAAACAGTATTTCTCAATTTTTTCAAAAATTTTAATATTGATGTGTTCTCTGACCTGCTCATATGTTTCATCAACATATTTTTTGTTTACAGCGTCTTAGAGTTCTTCTGGTTCTTTAACATTTCTTAGTCGTTTAAAGTTACTCGTAATGACGTAATCGCCGTTTTCTGTCTTGAAAAAACCCTCAGCTGTCGGCCCTGGTAGACCTCTATCTCTCTGTACACCATGCGGCCCTTGTTTTCCTCTTGTTCCTCTGGGTGCGGGTCTATCCGAGAAACGACCAAATGTATCAACACTCATCTTTCTTTTCTTTATTTTATTCGATAATATTAGCTTCTTTTAGTTCCTCAATGATTGAAATAATTTCGTTAGAATGATTGTTATTTCCAGCTTGTTGTGAAGCAATAAGAAGTCTCATTCGATCTATGAGTTCATTGGGATTATCCCAAAATATATAGTCTTTTTCTAATTTTGATAATTGCATTAAGCCACTTCCGGAATGTGTTTTTAAAGGTGAAGTTGATGGAGTAAGAGTATTTGTTGTTACCCCAAATAATTTACCTATAATTGTTTTATACTTATAACCCCGATTGCCATGTACTAGTCTTTGTGAATTATGAGCAATTCTATGTGCATTTGTGTCAAATAATATGGTCTTATAGTTTCTTAAATCTTCATTAGTGTAGATATTTTTATCAGGGTTTTTCTTAAATATAAGCTCATATAATCCATGTGTTCCTTCGAAAGTTTTATTTTTAATTTCTATATCTTTCCCGATAATCTTGAACTCAGCATCGGTGAGAATTTCCATCTCTTAAATGTATACCATATGTTTTGTCAATAGTGTTGGAATTATTTATAAACAAATCTACATATTTTTTAGGTGTGTCATGAAAATCTTCATGAAACAATCTTTCCGCAAAGCTTCGATGACTATTGTGATATTTCGAGCTTTTCCTTGTTCTTTTTGGGTTGGTACTTTCATCAGGAGAAATTAGTAAGTCGTCAATAGACGTCTTTGGGGTAATGAATTCATTATGAAAATACTTTTGCTCATCATCATCATTTTCTTGTGGTTGATGTTGCTCAAAATTGTGTTTTATTTTCTTTAAAGGGCGCTCAATAAGGTTTTTTGATCCTGTTTGGTGTTTGAGTTTTTTACTAATTCATTCAGTGGTTTTGTAAGCGGTTTAAAAGTTTCTTCAATTTGAGTTTCGTAAGCTTCCCCGTCAGACTTAAGAGCTTTATATTTCTTTCGTAAGACATCAGTAGTTTTAATTAGTTATTTTGTTAGTTTTGCATCTATATTCATCATAATGAAAGATTTAGTTCTTCTTACAGTGACAGGTGTGAATAAATTTCGAAGTTGTTGAAAAAATCTTCCAAAGGGGTGTAAGTTGAATTTGATATTGAAGTTACTGGTCTTAACTGAAAAAGACTGAGTTTCAAACTGTGTTGAACCGCTCTTAACTATTACTACCTGCTCGTTCGACTGTTCTGTACTGCTCTCATAGAACATTACTATGCGTATGATATTAAATTAAAAGTGGTATCTATTTTATAGCTCTAGGAAGGAGTCAAAGCCTTTTCTATAACGTACTTCATTCAAAGGGCTTTCCTTGTCAATAACCATAAAACCATAATTTGTATTCCAACATTCTGCACATACCTTTTGAAATGTATTAAATGTCATGTCTGAATTTACATTATCATTATATATGTGTTTTAAATTCATATCGTCCTGTTTGAAGACAATGAGGAAATTTGCATTGTCTCGAAATTAAGTGTTTGGGTATTCTTGTATAACTTTGACATAAATAAAAACTATCGATGTGATGATGTCGCCCCATACTAAAGTATACTCGAATTGTGTCTTGTTTTTCGCAAGCAATATCGTCAAAAATAAATATAGAATATGGTTTAACTTTTTCGAATGGAATAACATTACTGTTATTAGAAAAAGTAAAAAAAACAATTTTGTATTGGTTTTATAACTTTTTGTAAAAACTCGTACTTTGGTTGATGTAATGACTTAGAATATATATAAATATTTTTAAATTTTAATCCATTGGGGTGTTGTAACAAATTCATCATTACATTTGTTTTTCCATAGTTTGAGGGACCTGTCCTCTGATACTATGAGGGAATAGCTTACCATGTTTTTTTCTTTCAATATTTTTAGACAACTCCATATTTTTCACGGGCAACTGGTGTTGTTTCGTTAGAATGATTGTTATTTCCAGCTTGTTGTGAAGCAATAAGAAGTCTCATTCGATCTATGAGTTCATTGGGATTATCCCAAAATATATAGTCTTTTTCTAATTTTGATAATTGCATTAAGCCACTTCCGGAATGTGTTTTTAAAGGTGAAGTTGATGGAGTAAGAGTATTTGTTGTTACCCCAAATAATTTACCTATAATTGTTTTATACTTATAACCCCGATTGCCATGTACTAGTCTTTGTGAATTATGAGCAATTCTATGTGCATTTGTGTCAAATAATATGGTCTTATAGTTTCTTAAATCTTCATTAGTGTAGATATTTTTATCAGGGTTTTTCATAAATATAAGCTCATATAATCCATGTGTTCCTTCGAAAGTTTTATTTTTAATTTCTATATCTTTCCCGATAATCTTGAACTCAGCGTCGGTGAGAATTTCCATCTCTTAAATGTATACCATATGTTTTGTCAATAGTGTTGGAATTATTTATAAACAAATCTACATATTTTTTAGGTGTGTCATGAAAATCTTCATGAAACAATCTTTCCGCAAAGCTTCGATGACTATTGTGATATTTCGAGCTTTTCCTTGTTCTTTTTGGGTTGGTACTTTCATCAGGAGAAATTAGTAAGTCGTCAATAGACGTCTTTGGGGTAATGAATTCATTATGAAAATACTTTTGCTCATCATCATCATTTTCTTGTGGTTGATGTTGCTCAAAATTGTGTTTTATTTTCTTTAAAGGGCGCTCAATAAGGTTTTTTGATCCTGTTTGGTGTTTGAGTTTTTTACTAATTCATTCAGTGGTTTTGTAAGCGGTTTAAAAGTTTCTTCAATTTGAGTTTCGTAAGCTTCCCCGTCAGACTTAAGAGCTTTATATTTCTTTCGTAAGACATCAGTAGTTTTAATTAGTTATTTTGTTAGTTTTGCATCTATATTCATCATAATGAAAGATTTAGTTCTTCTTACAGTGACAGGTGTGAATAAATTTCGAAGTTGTTGAAAAAATCTTCCAAAGGGGTGTAAGTTGAATTTGATATTGAAGTTACTGGTCTTAACTGAAAAAGACTGAGTTTCAAACTGTGTTGAACCGCTCTTAACTATTACTACCTGCTCGTTCGACTGTTCTGTACTGCTCTCATAGAACATTACTATGCGTATGATATTAAATTAAAAGTGGTATCTATTTTATAGCTCTAGGAAGGAGTCAAAGCCTTTTCTATAACGTACTTCATTCAAAGGGCTTTCCTTGTCAATAACCATAAAACCATAATTTGTATTCCAACATTCTGCACATACCTTTTGAAATGTATTAAATGTCATGTCTGAATTTACATTATCATTATATATGTGTTTTAAATTCATATCGTCCTGTTTGAAGACAATGAGGAAATTTGCATTGTCTCGAAATTAAGTGTTTGGGTATTCTTGTATAACTTTGACATAAATAAAAACTATCGATGTGATGATGTCGCCCCATACTAAAGTATACTCGAATTGTGTCTTGTTTTTCGCAAGCAATATCGTCAAAAATAAATATAGAATATGGTTTAACTTTTTCGAATGGAATAATATTACTGTTATTAGAAAAAGTAAAAAAAACAATTTTGTATTGGTTTTATAACTTTTTGTAAAAACTCGTACTTTGGTTGATGTAATGACTTAGAATATATATAAATATTTTTAAATTTTAATCCATTGGGGTGTTGTAACAAATTCATCATTACATTTGTTTTTCCACAGTTTGAGGGACCTGTCCTCTGATACTATGAGGGAATAGCTTACCATGTTTTTTTCTTTCAATATTTTTAGACAACTCCATATTTTTCACGGGCAACTGGTGTTGTTGCTTAACGAATCGCATTAAGATAAAACTAAATAATTTCCTATAAAATACAGAGTTTATATTCAAAGTTGTAATTTATATCTAACTTTTCTAATACAAACGTTATAATATAAAATGTTTGATTACTCGAAAAATGTTATCAGTCAACGAAACATCGTGAAAGGAAAAGGATTATTAAATTCTGTAATAAACAAACTTCCTATTGAACTACATTTACCTGGTTATTAATACTGCGGCCCTGGAACAAAACTCCATACACGCCTAGCTCGAGGTGATCCTGGTATTAATTAGCTTGATCAAGGGTGCAAAGAACACGATATAATTTATTCAAAATCTAACAATACATTTGATCGAAAAATTGCTGATAGAATTTTATCTGAAAAATCTGGGCAGCGAGTTAAATCGAAAGACGCTAGTATAGCTCAGCGAGCAAACGCACTATTGGTTACCAATCTTGTGAAAGCAAAACCTATGCTAGGAATGGGGTGTTCAAAAAGTAATAATAAAAAGTCCACGCTTAAGCAAGGAGTGCGTAAGTATATAACCTTTGTCAGAACAATAAGAAGAGTTAGAGTGATTCTTGAAAGCAAAAAACCACACAGCCTCGAAAAGCTATAAAAATAGTTCTGTCATTAGCTAAAAAAAACTATTAAGAATAATACCAATAAAATTAAGACGCCCAGAGTTATTTCGGTGCCGAAAATCGAGGGCGTAATTCCATATCTCGTTCCTTTGTTTGAAGGGCTCTCAGCACTTGGAGCTTTATCTGGCAGATCAGCAGGTTTTGCAAAAGCTATTAACGATATCAATATTGCTAAAAAAGATTTAGAGGTAAAGAAACGTCACAAGCGGAAAATAGGAAAAATCGATAACAATTGGACATGTCTTACATCTAAAACCATATAGAAAAGGACTTGGATTATATTTAAATCCTGAGACAAAAAACTACTAAGTTCGCTACCCAAGCGCGCATTGAATGAATTGGATTTAAGAAATTTTGCACTGGATTTAATTCCACATTTCCGTGGAGTTTTTATGCGCGACGATTTACCAAAGGGTAAACCTTTACGAAATGTATGTGGAATTGTAAATCTTGATTCCTCAAATGGTCTCGGAACACATTGGGCAGCGTATTATAAAAAAGGGGCTAATATTAAATATTTTGATAGTCTTGGAAATCTTCAACCAACATTGAAATAATACATTATTTAGGTGAACAAATTAATTATAATTATATTAAGTATCAGGATTATGATTCACAAATTGTGGACATTTATGTTTAAAATGTTCGCATAATTGTTATTTCGAATAAAATGTGTTATGCTAAAAAATAGCTTATTGTTTTTATTATGATATTGTCGACGATGTAACTAAGTAAGAATAATTATTTTTATCACATTTAGAATACAGTCAAAATGTGGAATACCAAAGGGTAGATTCAAAATTCTGAATATTTATAATTAAGTGTTTTATTATTTTTAGTGAACTTTAAAAAACATCCGCCTGTTATCTTTCTTAATCGGAATTTTTTTCTTATAGATTTCAAATGAAAAAGATGTTGGAAACCATTATATTAAGGGCTTAACGAGATTATGTAGATTACGTATATTATATAAAAGAATATTTTTTATTCTCCAGATGTTGATTCAATTGTTAAAAAATATTCTTATCACATTTAGAATTCAGTAATGAAATACAGTCAAAATGTTATAGGCCGGAGGTAAGGGTAAAAAGTTATTAATATTTATAATTAAGTGTTTTATTATTTTTTAGTGAACCTTAAAAAACATCCAACTGTTATCTTTTCTAATGTGAAATTATTATAGATTTCAAATGCAAATAATAAAAAAAAAAACATTGTGCTAAATCATTATACTTTAGGGAAGGGGCAAAAAGTTTATATAGATTACGTACATTATATCATTGCAAATCACTGTTTATTTCATATAAAAGCTGGCTTTTCTTTGCTTTTAAAATCAATGCAAACTAAACTGAATAAACTTAACTATGTATTTTTAAAGCGTCAAAGAAATGTCATTCATTAACAAACTGAAAAAGCTTAATGCAGTGGGGCAATCGATTAAGCCCAAGAACAAACCCTTAAAAAGCATTAAGGACCTTAAGCTGAGGAAAAGGTATACAATTTTAAGGGCCGAAAAAATTCAACTAAATTCGGGGAACAAATTCTAATCGAATTAGAGGATTGTGTGTCGTACCTCCCTAAGAGGTTTTCGACCCTGGACGCCGAAGATATTTTGGCATTGCCTAGATGTCATATGGAAGTTGTGGAGCCGTGTGGTCAATCGCACGTTGTAAGGTTCCATGAAGATGGAGCGACAGAAGAGTAAGTATCAGAAAAAGATGAAGAAGAGGTGAGGGAGGAGTTCCCCAATACTGAAAAACATTTATTTTTCAACTATTGAAAATAAAAAACAAAAATTTAAATTTAAAAAACTGTTTTCTTTTGTACCATCATTTTCATATTTTATTATTAAGATTTTACAAAAGATAAGAAAAAAATTAATAATATCCACACATAAGGTTAAACATTTCAATTTTACATTTTAGTGATTTGAAGTGGTAAGCGATGTGAACACTTTTGTTAAGAGGTTTAATATGAAAGGCCGGAAAATGGAATTCAAAATTAAACCTGTGCTGATTGATGTAGAGCCTACTAAATGGATTGAAGATGCAGTTTTTGCAATTTTTAACCAAGCAGTGAAATATCTAGAACCCAATGACAAGGTGGGTGTTACATTTTGTGGTAAAAGTTTTACTGAGCGTTTCCTCGCTCCGGAATTTCTCCGAATTGTCATCAAATGACGTCTGGGTTATGCTTGGTAAAATATTCCAGAGCAATTCGGCAGGTTTGAGTACAGATTCTTTCTGCCTTAATATAACATCTGTAAGAATGCCGGTGGGGAGAGGAAAGAGAAATCAAAGCGATATGTATAATTCTTTTGACGAAGAGTGTGTACGACGCAAATGCATTATAACAGTACAAAATTCGAACAATTTATGCTTACCAAGGGCTATAATAATAGTAAAGCATTTTCGGACAAAGAAGTTCAGATTAAAAATTTGCTAAAAGATGTTGATGGGATTCAATCTAAAAGAACTGAGAATCTGATTAAAGATACAAAAATTAGTATACCATCTGAAGGCTGTGGAATTCCTGAGCTCAAGGTATTCCAACATTTTTTACAAGACTACAAAATAAGCGTATACGCATACAAAACAAAGGGTCGACAAATTATCTACGAAGAATTTTCGTATCGCCATAATAACGCAGGCAAAGCAATAAATTTATTATATCATAATAATCAATTTAATGTGATAATATCACTAACCGCTGCATTTGCCTGTGGTTATTATTGCGAGATTTGTCATGTACCTAACAATGAAAAAAGTCGTCATAAATGTGTGGGATCATGTCCTCAATGTCTACAACCGCCAAACTGCAATAAAACCCCGAACGAAATTATTTGTGAAGATTGTAATATACATTTTAAAGGAAAAAATGTTTTGACAATCACAAAATGGGTGGACCTTCGAACAAAAATCTATATGTAATACAATGAAGAGATGTCTTCTATGTACAGAGCTGATCGAGAACATATTTGTGATGAATATTTTTGTAGGCAGTGTTCCAAACAAGTATACAAATACCATCAATGCTATATTCTCCTCGATGAAAGAAAATGCTTGTGCATCTTTTATGATTTGGAGAGTCGGCAAGATAAAGTAATCGGGGGACAAATGATAGATGACGATGGAATTAACATCCCGGTCAAATTGCATGAACCCAATTTGTGTGTCTTTAAACAAAAATGTGATAAGTGTTTAGGTGCCCCAAAATTGTATTTCTGTCAAAAATGCAAATTATCACTGAATATCATAAAAGAAGAAGCCAAAGTTATCCCTCAATTTTTAAATTAAATTTTGAATGTTCGGCAAAATTTTAAGAAAGTTATCGTTATAGCTCATAACGGCCAAGCATATGACCATCAATTTATTCTCAGCTATATATTGGAAAAAACTGATTTGACCCCAGATAGGAAATGTAAAATTTATCGACTCTTTAAATTATTTTCCAATGTTTAATTAAAAGTGTTTTGACCAATTCAATACGTTCAATTTTAAAATTTGAAGATTTCACTTCTTCGGCTTTTTTGGTCGTGATAATTTATTAATGAAAGATATTCATTAGTTTTCCCAACGTTTCGACTGAGTTTTCAGTCTTCTTCAGGGGCACTTTATTAACCATGAAAAAAAAAATAAGAGAAACATTTGTATGCTTACATTTAGTTGATAAGATTTTACACTTACAATTATATGAACGAAACTATTTTATCAAATTACATATATATATATAAAAATTTTAAAAGTAATGACAGTTTTTTAATTGAATATTTAAATTAAAGCACTTCTTGTTAGTTAGAAGTTAAGTCAACAACTGTTTTATAAAATTTTCTTTTAAAAGAGCAACAAAACTATTGATGTATGTATGTATGTATCGCAGTTATTTAGAGACTAGGGAACAGTACACCGACGAGATACACTGTGTATCCTGCTTCCTGTTCATGTTATTTTTGTTATTCAAAATGTGCAAAGTTTCTAACGTATATCGTTTCGATGTATGTTTTTCCGTTTGAAGAATTTGCACATTTTTAAAGTCTGGAGCATGATTTTTTTCTAAGCTGTGACTAGCAAGAGCTGTTTTCTGAGAACTTTTGGACTTAATATCAGATTTGTGATTTGAGATCCTTTGTTTTAAAAGCTGCTTGGTAGTGCCAATGTAACATAGTTCACAATTTTCTCGTTCGTTGCCTAGGCAATTGATCTTATATACAACGTCTGTACTTTGATCCTTTTCACTTTTCTTGTTAAGTTTTGTAAACAGTGTGTTAAGTGTTTGGTTGGATTTGTAAGCAACATTGACATCTTTGGCTTTGCTAGCGATGGTTTTCTTAAAACTTTCAGCAAGTTTCGGCACGTAAACCATACTTTTGAAATAACCTGCTCCTTCATGTTTATTGCTTTGTTGGTGATTGGTTTGGTGTTGTGCTATTAATTCGCGAATCATATCTAGCGGATACCCATTATCAATAAGGATTTTTGTTATTTTCTCTTTGTTGGCGGGATGGAATTTCTTTTCACTAATCGTAAGGACTTTCTTAATAAGGTTGGAAACCGTATTGACTTTAATATGTTTCGCTTGATTTGATCGAAAATTTACGATTCTTCCTGATGCTGTCTCTTTTTGATGCCAGTCAAAGGTGAGTCTGTTTCTCTCGCGATTAATTTTTACGTCCAAAAATGCTATCGTTTTATTTTTTTCCTTTTCCACCGTGAATTGGATTTTGGAGTTGAATGCGTTAAGACTTTGCAAAACTTTGTCAATCTCACGATTTTCCATTACTGCAAATATGTCATCAACGTATTTGGTGATGAATTTTGGCGGATTTATTGCATTGAACGTTTCTTCTAACAAAAAATCTAAGACAAGGTCGGCGATGGTAGGTGAAAGTGGATTCCCCATTGGGATTCCATGTATTTGTTTATATATGTTGTCTTTATATTGAAAAAGGTTGTTATCCTTCAAACAGAAGTCAAACATTTCCAAGAACTTATTTAAGCTAAGGCTTGTGTGTTCACTCATAATACTCCACTTTTTCTTTATAATGTTTATCGCCACCTGCACCGGAATATTCGTGAAAAGTGACACCGCATCGAAAGAAACTAAGACTTCATGTTCCCTTAGTTCTAATTCTCTTGTCTTTTCAATAAACTCGAACGAATTTTTTACAGTGTACTTTGAGTTGCGAGTAACACCTTGTAGAATTCTACCTATGTACTTAGACAATTCATAACATGGGACTTTCATAGACGACACAATGGGTCTCAGTGGTAAATTCGGTTTGTGGATTTTTGGCAATCCATAGATGGAAGGGAGCTGTGCGGTGTAAGTTGTCATGTTTAACTTTTCTTTGTCAGTTATCAATTTGTTTGTGTGTAGGTAAAATACCTACACACAAACAAATTGATAACTGACAAAGAAAAGTTAAACATGACAACTTACACCGCACAGCTCCCTTCCATCTATGGATTGCCAAAAATCCACAAACCGAATTTACCACTGAGACCCATTGTGTCGTCTATGAAAGTCCCATGTTATGAATTGTCTAAGTACATAGGTAGAATTCTACAAGGTGTTACTCGCAACTCAAAGTACACTGTAAAAAATTCGTTCGAGTTTATTGAAAAGACAAGAGAATTAGAACTAAGGGAACATGAAGTCTTAGTTTCTTTCGATGCGGTGTCACTTTTCACGAATATTCCGGTGCAGGTGGCGATAAACATTATAAAGAAAAAGTGGAGTATTATGAGTGAACACACAAGCCTTAGCTTAAATAAGTTCTTGGAAATGTTTGACTTCTGTTTGAAGGATAACAACCTTTTTCAATATAAAGACAACATATGTAAACAAATACATGGAATCCCAATGGGGAATCGACTTTCACCTACCATCGCCGACCTTGTCTTAGATTTTTTGTTAGAAGAAACGTTCAATGCAATAAATCCGCCAAAATTCATCACCAAATACGTTGATGACATATTTGCAGTAATGGAAAATCGTGAGATTGACAAAGTTTTGCAAGGTCTTAACGCATTCAACTCCAAAATCCAATTCACGGTGGAAAAGGAAAAAAATAAAACGATAGCATTTTTGGACGTAAAAATTAATCGTGAGAGAAACAGACTCACCTTTGACTGGCATCAAAAAGAGACAGCATCAGGAAGAATCGTAACTTTTCGATCAAATCAAGCGAAACATATTAAAGTCAATACGGCTTCCAACCTTATTAAGAAAGTCCTTACGATTAGTGAAAAGAAATTCCATCCCGCCAACAAAGAGAAAATAACAAAAATCCTTCTTGATAATGGGTATCCGCTAGATATGATTCACGAATTAATAGCACAACACCAAACCAATCACCAACAAAGCAATAAACATGAAGGAGCAGGTTATTTCAAAAGTATGGTTTACGTGCCGAAACTTGCTGAAAGTTTTAAGAAAACCATCGCTAGCAAAGCCAAAGATGTCAGTGTTGCTTACAAATCCAACCAAACACTTAACACACTGTTTACAAAACTTAACAAGAAAAGTGAAAAGGATCAAAGTACAGACGTTGTATATAAGATCAATTGCCTAGGCAACGAACGAGAAAATTGTGAACTATGTTACATTGGCACTACCAAGCAGCTTTTAAAACAAATGATCTCAAATCACAAATCTGATATTAAGTCCAAAAGTTCTCAGAAAACAGCTCTTGCTAGTCACAGCTTAGAAAAAAATCATGCTCCAGACTTTAAAAATGTGCAAATTCTTCAAACGGAAAAACATACATCGAAACGATATACGTTAGAAACTTTGCACATTTTGAATAACAAAAATAACATGAACAGGAAGCAGGATACACAGTGTATCTCGTCGGTGTACTGTTCCCTAGTCTCTAAATAACTGCGATACATACATACATACATCAATAGTTTTGTTGCTCTTTTAAAAGAAAATTTTATTAAATAGTTGTTGACTTAACTTCTAACTAACAAGAAGTGCTTTAATTTAAATATTCAATTAAAAAACTGTCATTACTTTTAAAATTTTTATATATATATATGTAATTTGATAAAATAGTTTCGTTCATATAATTGTAAGTGTAAAATCTTATCAACTAAATGTAAGCATACAAATGTTTCTCTTATTTTTTTTTTCATGGTTAATAAAGTGCCCCTGAAGAAGACTGAAAACTCAGTCGAAACGTTGGGAAAACTAATGAATATCTTTCATTAATAAATTATCACGACCAAAAAAGCCGAAGAAGTGAAATCTTCAAATTTTATTTTCCAATGGCATTATCAAAGCTCCCAAAAGTATTCGAATTATCCCCCCCCCCCTATTAAATAAGGGATATTTTCCGTATTTATTTAATACAAAAGTTAATGCAAAATACATTGGGAAACTACCAGCTATAGAATATTACAACCCAGACTCAATGAAAGATGAAGACCGCGGTGTGTTTTTGAAATGGTTTGAAGAAAATGAATAAAAAATGAAAATGAAATGAAAAAAAAATAAATGATAATTTCGATATGCAACGAGAACTTGTAGATTATTGCATTAGCGACGTTAATATTTTGACCGAGGTTGCTTAAAATTCAGTCAACTGTTTCACAATGAGAGCAACGTTGAGCCTTTTTTGGAACCACAACAATAGCATCGGCATGTAATCTTGTTTTCCGTCGTAATTTTCTTCGACCCGACACTGTTGGATTAGTTCCTAAAAATGGATATAGATCCGTAGTTAATTAATCAAAAGAAGCAATTAAGTGGTTGATTTTGGAGGAAAGGAATCGGAACATTGATATTAAAAACGCAGCTAAAGGAAGAGAAGCGATTGTCAATGGCATTAAAGTTAATGGTTTCAATGACGAAGAGAGAATAATATTTGAATTTCTTGGTTGCTATTACCACGAACATCCTATCTGCTTTAAATACAAGCGCAATGTGCCTCTGTACGAAGACACGCAAGACACATTAAATTCGCGATATGAAAGAACACTCGCTAAAAGTATTCGTCTAAAAAAGTTCAATTATAAAGTGATCGAAATGTGGTCTTGTGAATTCCAAAGACAAATTCAATCATTAAGTAAAGAGGATTTTGAATTCTTAGAAACTCATCCATTGATACAAAATTCGGTCGAACAGGAAATACATTTAACTACTACAAATGCAAAGAAGGCGAACAAATTCGGTACATAAACATATGTTCTTTATATCCATGGGTTTGCAAAAACGGGAAATTCCCTATTGGTCATCCAAAAGTGCACACTGGTAATGATGAGACCTGCATTGCTATGAATTTGAAAGATATTAACGGACTCATTAAATGTAAAATTTTACCGCCTGAAAATGTAAAACAAAATAATAAACTAATGTTATCATTGTGTAGAACGTGTAGCAGTGCAAAAAATCAGGAGCAATTATGCACACATTCGGATTATCAAAGAGCATTATTGGGGACCTGGGTAATAGATGAAGTAGTTAAGGCTGTTGAACCAGGATACGGGTTACTTACAATAACTGAAATATGGGAATACGATGGAGCACAATATAATATAATGCAAAAACAAATTCCGAAGGTCTTTTCACCCCAATGATGAATACATTTTTGAAAGTTAAACAAGAAGCGTCAGGTTGGCCTCTTTAATGTACATATTCTCAAGAAAAACAGAAATATATTAATGATTTCCTTGAAATAGAAAATAAAGAGCTCGGACATTCAAAAATTAGTAATAATCCTGGAAAAAGATCACTCGCAAAGTTAATTTTAATTCATTCTGGGGTAAATTCGGTCAGCGCGAAAATCAACAGAGATATGTGTTTTGAACAACGGTTCTGATTTGTTTTATCTGCTTATGCACCCTTCCGTGGAAGTGTTGCATATTCTACCGGTAAATGACAATAATATCGTAGTTAATTATGAAATGAAGGAAGAGGCAGCTGACAATTTATTTACCGCCAATGTTTACATTGCCGCCTACACCACTACTCAAGCTCGTCTCAAATTCTATACATATTTAGAGAAATTAAAGGAACGAGTTTAGTACTATGACACGGATTCAGTTATTTACATTTCTCATCAAGGGGAATTTGAACCACCTACTGGAGAATTCATAGGTGATATGACTGACGAATTACAAAACTATGGCCCGGGGAGTTATATAACCGAATTTGTAAGCAGTGGCCCAAAAAATTACTCCTACAAAGTGAGTAGCATAAATAATAAGACTGACCACATTGTATGCAAGGTGAAGGTTATCTTTCTTAATTACCAAGCCTTTAAAAAAAATAATTTTGAGTCGATCAAAGAAGCAGTATTAAATTATTCCAATGCCGAAATAATAAAAATAAAATCTAATAATATACGACAGCATCAGGTGATAACTATAACGGAAGTAAAAAGTTATAAGCCATGGGCTGAAAAACGTCGCTTTCGATTTTCACATCCACTGGTCCTGTTTTAACTGATTCATTTTGATGGGAGCAGTCGATTACTATAATTGGAGCAATATCCTTAAATTCTTGCAGAGATAAAATAGGTTGCGATTGCTTTTTATAATAGGATTGTTGAAATTTGCTGCACATATTAAAAAAATAGCATATCGTTTACGATTAAATTTGATATTTAAATCTTCATGAGGGTATGACTCGGAACTCAAATGAACTTTGACGTTAGTAAAATCGCAATTATCAAATTTGCTTGCATCATTATCTCTCTGATTTTTTCGACTCGTTTTTAGGGCGAGTATAATATATCTAGGTTTTTCCAGCTGACTTGAAGTTTTTACTGTCCATATATGACCAGAGGTAGTTGGTAGTGTAGGGTATTCGTACATTTCCCTGTTCCGAAAATGAATTGGAACTCTCATTGTTTGTACGCTTTTGAATAGTGAAAGTTTTCTCTATCATCTAAAGTAATGTGTGGAACTCTCCATTGTAATTTAAAAATATTAGTTTTTAAGTCTTCTGTCGTCGAAAAAAAACATTCTCATCAGATCGAGTACGAATGAGAATCAATTCATGTTTTGCATTTATGATGAGCTTTTGATAATCTTCAGCAAAGCCTAGTAATTTATATAATGGTACACAAAATTTAAACATTGCTGATGAAGGTAAAATATTTTCCTTTCCAGTCCATGATGCATTATGCAAACTTTTACTTTCGCTCTCATTTAAGGATATATAGTTTTTTTTAAAGTTGTTTTTATGCCGACATTTTTATTTTGTTCGATGTTCACTCCATTAAGTTCATATCGAATTTCTTCGAAAAGGAATGCCATAGCGTTGTTGCATAATTTAGCTGTAGAAGAAGTCGTCCCGTCCGATTTCGTGAGGGCTCCTTCAATATAAATAAAACTTTCGCTGGGTAAAATGCACAAATCCTGTTGTTCTATGGGGATGCGTATTTCATCACTTGCATTGCAAAACTGTAAAAATGGTGAGTAACTATGGTATTCGAATTTTGATATGCCTTTATCATAGCTTGGCCCAGATGCAATATTTAAAATGTCATTCATGATTTTTTTTTATTTTAGAACAAATCCTAAAGATTGTAGGTTTTACTTTGTGGAAGAAGCTTTAGTCTTGAAACCTTTCCAGTTTTATTAGAACTAATCGAAGTGGGGTATTTGTGATTGATTATATTATTATAGATTAACATTATGAAATGGAATTAAATGCAATCGTAAGGTAATTTCTTCTCCTCTTAAATTTAACAAATTTCCGTCCTGGTCTACTAATTTTAATGTAATTGAAGTGATTTGTTTGACATTCACTGGCAAATAGATTACGTTTCTGGGGACTTCTATGATTTTATATCCTGGTACCGCCTCAGGTGAAAATTCATGTATTGTGTGCACAGCTGTATTATTTAAATACGAACCAGTTGTAATATTGCATTCAATTCGAATTACATTGACTTCGTTTATATCAACCGGTAAATCAGATAAGTTTCTGACACCAGCTTTAAGAGTGCGTTTACTGAAGCTCAATAATTTCCAATCGTACGATTCCTATTGAAATATATTTTCTCGCTGGTGAAAATTTCAATCTCCAGTGTATTATTATCGGCTTCTATTTTTAGAGAAATGGTGGAATTGCGTTTTAATAATTCCTTAGCAATATATAATGCAATATCATCAATTTCATATGACCCTACTGGAATTTCAATTTCATGTTCTCCGATATGAAACAAATTGTTTTGCTTGTCAACATTGGGTATTGAATTATATGTTTGGAAATCAACTAATCCACAAACGTAATCTTGATCCAGGTTCAAGGGTGGAAAATATTCTGTTTTTAGATTAGAACTATTTCCACTTTTAAGTGTCAACGCCATGATGATAAAAAAGACTGTACAATTTTGTCTATAATTCCTTCTATTTATTTAGCATCCAAGCAATGGTGTCATCGACCTTGACTTTACTCCAAATTTTATTTTTAGACCGCACTGCCTAGAGCATAATACACAACCCCTCAATCATATTTTTTAAATTTATAATTTTATTTTTTTTCCGATTATCAATATATTTGTCATTAATTCAATAGTTAACAAATTATTACTACAGATTTTTCAACCTGCAGATAGCCTAGCGGCCAGCGCATACAACTATCAATCCACATGTACTACGGTTCAAAATCCAGAAAATTCAACAAACATTTTTATTTAATAATTTAATTCAACATCATCAGCATTACTCATTCCTATTTATTATTATTATTATTTTTTTTTTTTTTTTTTTTTTTTTTTTTTTTTTTTTTTGTATAATAAATTTGCCGGCGGCACAGGCGGATATTATGGGCATTCTACTGGCCATCCAGGGCCAGTTGACTGGCCTCCAAACCCAGATCACGGAGCAGGCGACTAGGGTGGATTATCTCTACTCTGTTTTCCCGAGCTTAACACATAAGTCCAGATGTGTTTATGTCTAGCGAAACTAAGCTTAACTAGAAACATAAATTGACTAACAACAATTACAATATCGTAAGAAGAGACCGACCCAACTCCACTCAAGGAGGGGGCGTCGCAATCTTTATACGTAAAGGCATTAGTAATAAGGTAATATATAATAGTGATGTGCGTAAATTTCGGACGTTAGAGGCATGCATCATATGCATTCATCTCCAACAGGGGAAGCGAATGTATGTGATCGCTGCCTATGCACCGGAAACACCTCAGCCCACACAGTTTATAACAGAGCTTGAAAAGCTTTTTGAATGCTTAAGATTGAGCTCGGAAGAAAACTACTACATATTGGCTGGTAATTTGAATGCCATATAGATTGGAGAAATCAAATACAAAATCCTCGTGGTAACCATCTGTATAATTGGATGGATCGATACAACCTGGAGTATCGCATTGAAATTCTCGCTACAGACAGGCCATCGTTTCCAAGAAGCGGTGCCTATCTGGATCTATTGTTGAAAGACGCAAGACTAACAATTACTGATACTGTGGGCCATCGGTCTAAAAATTGTTTAAGAACGATTGAGTACGACAGTGACCACTGCGGACTTGCCGGCGTAATACAACTTCCGAACGAGCTTATGGAGTTGGAGGAGTATGTACCTGTGCATACTTACAATTACAGTAAGGTGCGCTGGCCACGCTTCTCGAACGTCTTACTGAGCGAACTACGTTCAAATGGTATATCCCCACCAAATGACAGGAACCTGACAAATACTGAAATTGACAGATACTTAGAACAAATGGACGAAATAATTCAACGAACAATGAGCAGGACAATACCGAAATACAAAGAACGTAACTCAACTGACATGTACCGTAACCCGACAATTGATGCTTTACACAGACAAAAAAGTGGCTTACTGACAAGACTAAAAGGCTTGTACAGACGGTTTACTGACCGACGAGATCTGGAGATAAGGACACTGAAGTCGTCCATCAAAAACATAAACCAATTGATCAAAGAAAATTATAGGTTGTCCATTAATTTGTTTTGGGACAATAAAATTCGGGCCGTGAACGCTTCCGACCCGAGTATGTTCCCACAAATTAATAAGATATTCAGAAGGAAAGATCAAAACGACCTTCCGTGTCTTAAGCTCCAGAGGACGATACAAAACAGAGACGTACTTATGACAGCAGGCATAAACCCAGATGACGCCGTCTTGCGCGATGACCACTTCATAATCGAAGATCCGCAGGAGAAGGTGGAGGCTGTGGGGGCTGCTTTTCAGCAAGTGTACAAGGTGAATGCCAGCATTCGCCCGAACCATGACCTGGAGAGCAGAGCTCTGGTTCACCACTTTTACCTCCGAAACGATATAACGCAGTGGCGATCTGAGAACCTTGGTTTTACCGGGTTTAATGGCGAACATTTGGCAAAAGCCATAATCGCCGAGCGAAATGGGACCAGTTCCCTGTTAATTTCGAAGATTGAGCTCCAGCTCATCTTTGATTCACCAAAGAAAAAGAAATCAGTAGGAGTCGATGGTATATCCAATGTTGTACTACGACATTTGCCTCAGGAAGCAGTTGACATTTATACCACACTGTTTAACAATGCGCTGAATAATGCATATTATCCAGTGCGGTGGAAGACAGCAGTGGTGCATCCTCTCCCTAAAAAGGGAAAGGACAATTCCAATCTGGCGAATCTGAGGTCGATAAGTCTTCTTCCGAGTATCAGCAAAGTATTTGCAAAGGTTGTTAATAGGGCTCTGTTCGTGGGCGGAGGACAAGAAAATCATACCGGATAATCAGTTCGGTTTTAAGACGGGACATGACACAATTCATGCCGCGTCTAAACTCGTTTCTGATGTCCAATGGAACAAATCTAAAAAGCAGTGTACGGGTGCCTGTCTGGTTGATTTGGAGAAGGCCTTCGACACCGTATGGTTAGAGGGTCTCTATCTAAAGCTCGCCAGACTTGGTATAAGTAAGCCGCTATTGTACATTCTTTATGACATGCTAAATGGTAGAAAGTTTGTTGTCAAGAGTGGCAATGTAACTTCTACCACAGTTTTTAATATTAACAATGGTCTTCAGCAGGGAGCGGTTAACTCGCCGATTCTCTTCAGCATTTACACCAGCGATCTGATAGGTAGTCTAACTCAGGCAATTGCGTACGCCGACGATCTAATTGCGTACAGAACAGCTCGAACAGTAGAGGTCATCAAAATTCTTTTGCAGCGGGACTTCGACAAGATTCAGCGATATTGTGATGAATGGAAGTTGAAAATCAATTTCCAGAAATCAGAAACAATTCTGTTTAGGACTTCGTTGTCTAGCGCCTCAAGGGATACGAGAAAGAACTGGCGCAAGCTGGTGATCGTAGGACCACATGGACATCCACTGGCGAGTAAAAGTGTAGTAAAGTACCTTGGCATCTGGTTGGATCAGTACTTGTATTTTGACAAAACGACTGTTTTATAGCAGCCGTCTTGACAGCAGGGTGAAGGTGATTTGCTACATGGCCCTAATCAGGCCGATGATTGCCTACGGATGCCCGGTGTGGTTCAACGGTGCCCCATCTCAAATGGAAAAGATTCGGGTGTTTGAGAGGCAATGTCTTAGACGTTGCCTTGGATTACACAGAACACCAGAGTCGGAGTACACAAGATATTATTCCAACCAGGTTCTATACAACGGAGCCAACATAAACAGAATAGATAATTTTTTGTTCAAGCTGATTCGGGGTCACGTTGCAAGAGCGATGTCCTCAAATAACAGCTTAATTTTTGGGGCTTATTACCCCAATAACGAATATTTTGAGAGTGCGCGGTTAAGTGGTTACACCCCTCCCGAGGCATTCCTCTATTTAGACCTGGGCTGATACAGGATGGAGGGGCGGTTCCGCTCATCTACCACGTCAGCCGGAAAACTGTGGATAGGCGACTCCTGTATGGTCGAGACGTCATCGCTCAAGGTGCAGAAGAGCGCCTTTGGTTCAGTAGGACAGTATAAAAAAGAAACAACAAGAAAATTAAAAAACGAAAAAAAATGCTGCTGTGGCTGTTCTAGTTTTTAAGTATTTTTAAGTATTATTAGGTATTTTAAGTAGTTTAAGTTATTTTTAGTTAGTATAAGTTAGTTTTATTTAGTTTTAATTATTTTTAATATATATTTAGGTTTAGTTTATAAGTAACAAAAAAAAACAAAAAAAATATAAGATACCAAGTTTTTTGTAAAAGTTTCCTGTTTGTAAAATAAAAAAAATTAGATTTAATTAAAATAGTTTTTAGGTCGAAAGACATTAGTTCTAAGAGTTATTGTTTAATTTAGAGCGCCCGTAAAGGGCCAGTAAGTTAGTTGTAAGTAATTGATAATTAGGCTAGTTTTAAACATTTTTGTCTAGCTTTAAGATTTAATTAATTAAATTAAATTAAAAAAAAAAAAAAAAAAAAGAGCATACAACTATCAATCCACATGTACCCTAGTTCAAATAGAGCAAATGCACCAAATATTTTTATTTCATAATTTAATTGAGCATAATCAGCATTACTTATTCACATCCTACTATTACGCCACACACACACACACACCAACAATAGTTTAATTTAGAGCGCCCCAGTAAATTATGTGTAAGTTATTGATAATTAGTCTAGTTTTAAACATTTTTGTCTAGCTTTAAGATAGTTATAAGTAAATATTAAATAAAAATGAATAAAAAAAAAACACCAACAATCTTATCAGCACAAAATTTTAACAAAAACTGAAAAAGGGGCGCTTCACTACCTACTTTAATTTACATTGGTTTTTATGGAGAATTTGGTTCCCACGCTGAATCTTCCCATTAGGTACTTACATATAATAATGCATATAACTTTATAATTTAGGTACAATATATGTACACACGATTTATATGATTTTTGAAAATTACTTATACCTATCTGTCCCGTAAATATACATAGTATATATATACATGTATGTTATTTTATTTTAAGAACACACACAAATTTTTTTATCAAAATTCTTGGAGCTGTTTTTGAGTAATAAATTTCTTTTGACGGTTTTTTAACATTTGTATGAAGGTTATACCGTTGTTTTTTGTTTTGTTTTAGGAAAATAGTTTTTTGAACTATTCAAGATAATGTGTCAAATCCTACTAAGTAACACTACACTATTACATTAGTGTTTAAACTCTTAAATTTTCTTCATAAAAAAATTCAAAACAATCAAATGAACCCTTTTCCAGAAAATCGAAGACCAAAAAGAGGACTCTACTAGAGGTACCAAAAATAACCATTTATTTCACAAAAAAAAGATTATAAAATAGTACCATTTGCTTCCCTTTATTAATGAACTGATTATTTTTATAAAAATCGTTGCAGCCGTTCTTGAGAAAGGTTTTTCTTTTTGGCAAAAAAAATATATGGCAGGTACCTTTATTTTTCATTTTAAAAAAATGATTTTTCATTTTAAAAAAATGAAAAACAACGTCCATGTATTACGGAAAAAACAATATGTATACCAAGTTTGAAGCAAATTCATCCAACCGTTTAGGCTCTATACTCAAGGACAGAGAGCCATACGGGGCCAATTTTTTGGTTAACTCTATCATCTTAATGTTTAGTTTGATCAAAACATCAATTTGATTTTATTTACGAATCCATAACTTGCCATATTCATAGTACTCGTACCTATATATATAGAAAGTCAATAGTGAAGAAACTGAGTTGTTGTTTTGACCATACACTGATTTAAATTTAAAAAAAAATTGTTTGGTCAACACAACACAAGATGAGTTATGCCATTATGATCAAACATTATTTTTAAAAACGAAGTTAAGTGTGGTTAGGACCATTGAATATCTTTGTAACCAGTTTTCTTAGAGTTATGCTGTTGACGCTAAACGAAAATAGATTTTTCTTAAATAATTCTGCATACTTAACTCATTTTCGAAAAAAAATTGACTTGTGCTGTTATGACCATGCACCATAGAAATTTTAAAAACATTTTTAGAAAAAAAAAATTGAGACGCTATTTTGAATACTATATTAATATACATATAAAATTAAAATAAAAAAAAATTCAGTTACTGGTTTTCGAAAAATCGATTTTTCAAAAAAAAATTATTTATTTTTGGAATTCAAAAAACTTTTGTTTCGAAAATTTGAGTGTGCAGTTTTGTTAACACTTTAAGGGAGCGTTTGCATTAAAAAAATATTTTAATTGGGCCATCCAAAAGTGAGAAAGTCGAAAATGAGTAAAGTGGTTCTATGGGAAGTACCGTTTATAAGTACGCGAAAAAAAATATTCTTATACTTAAAAGTGGCCTGTACTTATTTAAGAACACACATTTATTATAAAAATTCTTGAAGCCGTTTTGAAAAATAAATTTTTTCTTATCGTTTTTTTTTTTAGATTTGTATGGGAGGTGCCGTAAAACTATTCAAGATAATGTCAAGACACTTCCAAATACGAATTTTCTATAAATCATAAAACTGCAAAAAAAAATTTTTTTCAAAAATTTTGGCTTACAATAGTGTTTACCTTTTCTTGAAGCTTCTGCGTAAGAAATTTCAAAAAAATCAAATCAACCCCTTTCCAGAAAATCGAAATCAAAAAACAAAAAATGGTTCTACTAGTGGTACCAAAAATAACAATTTTTTTTCCTTCATTAATGAACTGATTTTTTTTATAAAAATCGTTGGAGCCTTTGAGAAAAATAAGATTTTTGTGTTTGGCCAAAAAGAAAGGTATGGGAGCTACTGTTATTTGTCGTCGTAAAAAAAAGTGAAAAAAAGAGTGGGCATATTACCGAAAAAACAATGGCACAAAATTTTAAACGATTTAGTAATATGTTAAATTATTTTTAGTATGATACTAGGTTAAAAAAGGATTTTGCTAATTTTAAACGAGTTTGGTATCGTATTATCATCTTAACATTTTACTAAAGTCGAAATCACCAAATGGCTACTTTAATTTTTTTAGTATCGTACTAAATCCATAATGTCAGCTGATACTATATCGGGGTCAGGTTCGAATCCTGCTGATGTAATTTTTTTTTCTTTTTTTTTGTAAATAATGAAGTTAAATGATTAAAATATAAACATCGAATACTTATTTAGAGCACATGTTGGGTTTCCATCAACATATAATTCATTTACAAAGCAAAAATACAATAATTGTGTTCATCAAAATTCAAACCCTACAAATGCTCGTATCTTGTTAATTAGCATTTTACTAGTTAACAAGAGGTTTAAAATTTATAAAAAAAAGTAGACAACTATGTATAGATTAAATTGTTAACTAGTATCGTGTTAAGGCCTTAATAATAGGTTGTTTAAAATTTTGAGCAAATATGTACCAAGTTTGAAGTAAATCTATCAAGCCGTTTAGGCTGCAGAATCGTGGACACACAGACAGATAGACGGAATTGTGGGACCCACTTGTTTGGTGTTCTCTATAATCGTAATGTCAT
The DNA here is from genome assembly GCA_910595825.1 of Philhelius pedissequus. Taxonomy (NCBI): domain Eukaryota; kingdom Metazoa; phylum Arthropoda; class Insecta; order Diptera; family Syrphidae; genus Philhelius; species Philhelius pedissequus. The sequence continues at coordinate 136,458,486 of OU343160.1, forward strand.
ATTTGATTGTTAGTAAATTTTTTTTTAACGAATGCATAACTTGCCTTATAGTACCTATAATCGCAAGTAAAAATGTGATATCAAATACTTATTCAAAACTAATGGTGGAATTTCAATGAAAAAAAAATTAATTTACAATATTCAAAACATACAAATGCACATTCTGCACGTTGTGCATTTGTATGGCTTTTATGTGCTATATAACTAGCATAAGATGGCAATATACAAGCTATAGCTTGTATAAGATGGCTATATACAAGCTATCTACAAATGCAAGTGCTTTAGCTTCCATCAGATATCTATATACAAGCTATCTGCAAATACACGTGCTTTAGCTTGCATTAGATGGCTATATACAAGCTATAGCTTGTATAAGATGGCTTTATACAAGTTATCTGCAAATACACGTGCTTTAGTTTGCATAAGATGGCTATATATTTATAAGATGGTTATATACAATTTACCTACAAATACTCATGGTATAGCTTATATGGTTGTTGATTTGATGAAAGAAATTTTTCCATTTCTGTATTTGATGTGATTGCGATTTTGGATTGACATTTGTCGATTTTTTGGTAAGCTGCAATATTTTTTTTAACAATGAATTAAAAACGATGTGAACATTAACACCAAATACATATTCAAAACCAATGGTGGAATTTCCATGAAATAAAAGTTAATTTAGAATAATTACAGATCATAAAAATGCATGTAGCTATATAGCTTGTATAAGAAGGCTATATACAGGCTATCTGCAAATGCACGTGATTTATCTTGCATACGATGGCTATATAAATGCTATTAGCTTGTATAAGATAGATATATACAAGCTACCTACAAACACACGTGCGTAGCTTGCATAAGATGGCTATATACAAGCTATAGCTTGTATAAGAGGGCTATATACAAGCTACCTTGCTATAGCTTGCATTAGATGGCTATATAAAAGTTATAGCTTTTATACGATGTCTATATACAAGTTATCTGCAAATACACGTGATTTAGCTTGCATAAGATGTCTATATATACAAACTATTAGCTTATATAAGATGGTTATATACAAGCTATCTATAAATGCACGTGCCTTAACTTTTGTGGTTGTTAATTTGCTAAAGGAAATTATCCGATCTCTGTTTTTCAAGTGATTTCGGTTTTTGATCGACATTTTTCGATTTCGTGCTCACTTACAATTTTTTTGTTAACAATATTGTTAAACCAATTTGAACATTAACATAAAATACATAGTGAAAACTAATGTGGGAACTTAAATGAAATAAAAATTTATTTACAACAATATACAAGTGCACGTGCTCTAGCTTGCATAAGATGGTTATAGACAAGCTATAGCTTGTATAAGATGGCTATATACAAGCTACGTACAAATGCACGTGCTATAGCTAGCATAAGATTGGCATATACAAGCTATAGCTTGTATAAGATGGCTATATATAAGCTATCTACAAATCCACCATGCTTTAACTTTTGTGGTTGATAATTTGCTGAAGGAAATTATCCGATTTCTCTATTTCAAGTGATTTCGGATTTTGATCGACATATTTCTATTTCGTGCTCCGATTGGAACATTAATATAAAATACTTATTCAAAACTAATGGTGGAATTTCCATGAAGTAAGAATTAACTTACAAGAATATAAAACATACAAGCCATACGAGTGCACGTGCTCTAGTTGGCATAAGATGATTTTATAAAAGCTATAGCTTTTATAAGATAGCTAGATACAAGCTACCTTCCTATAGCTTGCATTAGATGGCTATATACAAGTTATTAGAATACAAAATTGTCAAAATCGGACCTACTACAAGCTAAAATGTTAGATGGAATGTTAGATTTCAGTTCCTGAAAACTTTTCTCGCACTCACCTGACCATTCGGTTTGCCCTTTTCAGTTAGTTATTGTAAATTTTTAGCGATGCCAGCAAAATCCTTCACAAAACGACGATAATAAGTGGCTAGACCAAGGGAGCTTCGCAGCTGATGTTTGTCCTGAAGTGTTGGCCAGTTCTTGACGGATTCAATTTTTTCTGCACCAGTTTTTACACCTTCGGAAGACATATGCCCCAGGTATTTAACTTCGCTCCTGAAAAGCGCACATTTATCCGGATTCAATTTAAGATGAGCTTCTCAAAGTATTTTAAATACGGCTTTAAGGTTATCACAATACTCATCAAATGTTTTTCCGTATACGATGACATCGTCCAGGTAAACAAGACAAGATTTCCAAGTAAGTCCTTGCAAAACACACTCCATAAGACGCTCAAATGTTGCCGGCGCGTTTCATAGTACGAACGGCATTACTTTGAATTGTTGAGAAAGCCGTCTTTTCCCGATATTCTGGGTGGGTTTCTACATTTCAATTGCCACTTTTCAAGTCTATGTTGAGCTCCTTCCATCCAAAGTATCGCTAATTCTTGGCTATCTTTCTTCGTCACATCGCTCAGCCTACGGTAGTCCACACAAAATCGAGTGCTTCCATCTTTCTTCTTGACAAGAACCACAGGTGATGCACAAGGGTTTTTTGAATTTTTGATTAACCCATCTTTCTTCATGATCGATATCCTTTCTTCGACATCTGCTTATTTAGCCAAGGGGAGACGTCTTGCTGGTTGACGAATCGGCCTCGCGTCTCCTGTGCCGATTCGATGTTACACAAGTAGTGTTCAACCGTAGTGTCCGTCTGGTGAAGAAAATATGTCACCGTACTCATGATGGAGGCTACCAGCAATACTAAACTGATGTTTACTGAAATAGGATGACTTGAAAATTTTAGCTTTTAGCTTTATGGTTTTCAAATGTTCGGGGTTCACCGACTTCTGGCAGCCCACTTCTGTGATCTTAGTTATTGCGGAAACAGATTCACATTTGCCAACTACATCTCCTTTTCTGAGCGTAACTTCTTACGGTTTGATGTTCAACATCCGTACAGGCACCATGTTGTTCTTTGGTGCCACCAGAGTTTTCCCTACCATAAAGTTTCGGGAACATTGCTCAGAGTCAGGAATTTCTATATTTCTGTACTTAAGAACTTGTTTACCGATTTTCAGAATAACTCCGTGCTCTTTCATCAGGTCGACTCCAATGATGCCTCGTCATATGTACCTGCAACTATAAATAGATGTGAAAACTCCAATTGTGTTAATCGGATCTTCAGACAAACTTCTCGCTGTTTTCAGACGATAGCTATTGGTGTTGTGTAGCCCTGTGGCATCAATGTCAATTATAGCCACGTGTTTTCTGTTGTTTCAAATTGGCTCTACTGTCAGACTTTCGTTGTTGCGTTTAGTCTGTGAGGCCTGGAAGGTGGTTCTGGGGCCATCGGTACCAGGAACCAGCTTCTGCCCCTTGAAGTTGGTTCTTACTCGTTTCCCGTCTGGGAAAGAGGGCGAGCAGGAGTGTTGAGTGTATTTCTAGATTCTTCTCTAGTGTTTCCGTATGCACAATGTTGAAACACAGCTCTTTTTGGTGGTAATATGCACTGGCGTTGAACATGTCCGGTCTTATTACAATTCCAGCATCGAGCAGGTCCATTCCTTGACTTCTTTGGAACTCAGTCCTCTGCAAGTCACGTTTTCTTACCCCATGAACTCCTTAAAAAGCTTGTTCTGCTGCCCCCATTATCAAAGCGAACGCTAATGCTTCGGGAAGAGTACTTTTCTGTCAGAAACGGTATTGACAAATGCTTCTCTTTGTCACTGGCTAAAGATTTCATCTCTTGCGGATGGATATGCCAGGTGTGCTAGTCGTTCGATGTCTGCTTGGAGTTGCTGTAGGCTTTCACTACTTTTCTGGACTGTAGTAGTTGAACTCGGAAGACTTGTTTCATATGGCCATCTCCAAAGCGTTTGTCAATGGCTTGAACAATAGCACTGAAGTTTCCATTCTTGTCTGCTGGTATAGTTTGCGAAAGTTCAGCAGCAGAACTTCTTAGTGGTAATGTCAGCCCTATAAGCTTGTCTTCTCCATTCCAGCCATTTGTTGTTGCGGCTACCTGAAATTTCTTTTTATAGATCGACCAAGAAGTTTGTCCATCAAAGGATGGTGGATGCATTTATTTTCTTTTTGGACAGTCGTCAGAATTTTCTCTCTCAATACTTAATTTTTTTTACTTTGTCAAATTCCTTTTTTATATTTTCAATTTTGTCTGGCATGTTTTCAAGCTGTGTGTCCACTTTCGAACATTGCTTTCCGACGCCTTCCACACGTTCGTCAACAGCAATGCATTTGTTGTCGAATGCATCTAATTTACGTACCATTAGGTTTCTCTTATTTTTTAGAAGGTTCTTTTGTTCATTGCGTTGTTTTTCGAAAAGATTCTTTTGCTCGTTTCGTTGTTCCTCAAATCGTTCGAGAAGATTCTTTTGCTCGTTCTTTTGTTCAACGCGTTGTTTCTCAAATTGTTCGAGAAAATTCTTTGTTCTTTAAATTGTTCCTTCTGTTCGTTCTCAAACTTGGTGAGCAAAACAGCCATCATATGTGAGAATTCAAGGCTAGTACTCTCATACATATTCCTCCGATGTTTCAATGTCGAAATGAAATGTGTCTGGATTTTCTTCTATTTGTCTCAACTGTTCTTGCAGCCGAGTAATAAGGTCATTTCTCGATCCAGCAGTAGCAAGAATTCGTTGGTTTACTTCGGTCTTAGGTTCGACCAAATTTAGTTCGTTGAGAGGATTACCACCTATTTTCTTTTCACTTTTCGTATTTACTCCTTAAAATACATGATACACATTCTTTTTTTATATAGACTACACCAACGAAATAAGTTTTATTCCACTTTTCTGACACCAATATAATATTTTCACTCGGGTTCGCAAATAACACCTATTTCCTTTTAAGGACTTCAAATTATTTATTTCACAACTAATTAAACACTTTTTCACTTATAATATAAGTATACCAATTACTAACTCAAAAATCTTTTGTTACAATCAACTTTACACTTGCTCTTTCAAAAATAAACTGTGCCATCTTCAGGCACAAGCTACTATTTATACTCCTTTTTATTGTTTCTAGATGTCTCTTGAACTCTCTGGCCAAATGGTTCAAGAACTTTCTGTTGGTAATGCAGATTATAAAGCACAGTACTGGGTTTTGCTTCTTTGACTTTCGGTATTTCGTTCAGGTACTACAGATAGGCTCATCAGTTAGATGCTGTAGAACCTTTCTAAGACCTAGGCGAAACTCATATTAATTTGGACTAAAGGTCGCAAAAAAACTCAATTAAAATCATAATTACAGTCCACAAAATAAGGAACAAAAATAATACTTACGTATGTAAATGCGTTTGTATTGTTTTTGATTTTGCATTTATTCTTAAATTTAAACAAGCCATACCACGGGTATTATTTTCTAGCTGTCTGAATTCGACCGAATTCCCCTAGAAGAATATAATTCACAGTGCTTTAAAGCTGTAAATTTTATTTGTGTCGGTAACCATCGACTAATATATTGCGTCTTAGAAAGGTACTACAGCATCTAACTGATGAGCCCATCTGTAGTACCTGGGCGAAACGCATATTAATCTGGACTAAAGTTCGCAAAAAAACTCAATTAAAATCATAATTACAGTCCACAAAATAAGGAACAAAAACAATACCTACGTATGTAAATGCGTTTGTATTGTTTTTGTTTTTGCATTTAATCTTAATTCGAACAGTTCGAAAGTGTTATAAGCCGGCGCCTTGTAGATCTGCGAATAATTCACAGTGTGATAGGGGCTCAAGGCTATACATCCAGTAGAATGGAAAGTTGACTGGAATAGCAGTTGACATACCTGTTTTATTCGACTTCTGGTTTATCAAATTAGGAAACAAATGGCCTTGTTCGGTGCGCGGCCGATAGGCTATCCAAGATACCTTTGTAGCGGATTTATTTTCGAACGAATGAGGAAGCTTTCTCGTTATGTCAGTTGTATTGCATACACATCTGAAGTTTTGAATCAGCTGTGCCTCACATTTCCAAGCGAATCTCAACGAATCCAATAATTTTTGGGTAGCTTGAGATTTGTGTTTTTCAGAACATATGTTTAGTTCATCAGCTGTTTTTTCCGTAGGCGTTACAACAACACTAAGCAATCCGGATCGGTTAGGTTGTGCCACCGAACGAGGCCAATGTTATTGTGATTTGTGAAATTGAAGTCTTCGCCATGTTGTGTTATTTTATTTATTGCTTTCCCATTTTAGTTCACACACTTTGGGGCGACTTTCTATTAGGGGAGCACGCATAGCACTTTGATTTTGTTTTACAGTCAGCTAGGGGTCTCTATAGAACAGCTTTAAAATATTACGGTGAGGAAGTTAAATATGATTAAAAAATGTTTTAATTTTCAATTTTGGCCTTTTTAGCACAACACTTTCGTTCAAATTGTCTTTAAATTAAAAGGTATTTCAACACACGGATACTTATATTCGGTAGATTTATTACTAAAGATAATAATTAAAACGGTTTGAATTTGAAAATATAAGTTCTTCTATTTTTACCATATTTTTAAAATTGCAATATTAATACATAATATAAGAAATTTGCGGCAGCCAAAAACTGTTTTGAGAGTTCTTTTTTAATACTTCCCACTTGTAGTGTTCTGATAAGTTTTTTTTTTGTACCTAGGTATTTTTTTTGGGGAAATTTTAATGGAAACATTTTTTTAATTAAAAGTACTAGTGTAGATTTTTCAATAATAATACGACGGGACGACTTAACCTGGACAGCAAGAAAAAATCCTAGGTGGGAACATTCCATAAGATAATATAGCTTGATAAGCTGAAGATTCAGTGTATAATTTTTTTATAAAGAAATAAGGGAAAAAAGGTGTGTTTTGTGTCAGAAGGTAAGAGCCGAAATTCAATGATTGGACTTATAAAAACAAAAGAAAAGAAAAATAACGCAGTAATTTTTTTTATTTTAGTTTGAAACCTTTAATAAAAGAACCTTAAAAAATTAATTGTGTAAAGGCTGGGTGCAATTTAAATACATACGTTTTTGGTGAGTTATTTTTAAGAACGATAGAGAGAATATAATAATTTACCGAGAGTTTTCTATAGGTCTAGCTATACATCACGTTCAGTGGATTTTTGGGCGGTTGCAGCAGGCCAGTGATGCGCTGGGCCGCCACCACATATTTTTTCGACTGGTTCTTTTGCATAACCATACACGGAACCATTCATGCCAGTAATTTGCTCCAAACTAAAGCAGCTGCCTTATAAATTGGCGTTTAATGAGTTTCGGCTTTTGGTGACGAATCTGCTGGAACAAGTGTATTCCTGAGTGTTGGTGAAGGAATAGTGGATACGACTACCGTAGTAATCGTCGATCCACCTAAGTTACAACCTGCACGCCGCAGTCCTCCCAAACTACACGCCAGCCCCCAAAGGTTATGCCTGAATTTCTGAAAAGAAAATAAAATAAAAGAAAAGCAAATAAAAGGAATGCAGGTATTTTCTAATAATATTGAATCCGATCAAGAATCCCGAAGAATAAATTACATTGCAGTATCGACGACGTAATACAAAGATATTGTGTGTGTTATGTCACTAGCTACATATTATGTATCAACTTCGGCGTTGAAGTCTATATTGTTTTTTTTTTAATTATAAATTTAAAATATAAATTCTCAAAAATTACGTTTTTTTGAATGTACGGTATTATTGTAAGTAAAGGGTGTTTTGTCCCCGAGGGCTGTCACTTTGAGAGGTTTTCTACGCCTGGTAGCTTAGGGTTTTTGAGTGTTTTTATCCACCTGCACCGAGCCCGTTGGAGGTAGGGATTTCTTGTTAGTAGAGTGTGGTAATTCCAGAAAGTTGTCCAGCGGGAGTCCTGGGGGAGCAAAAACGAGTTTGCAATTAGTTGATTTTGTTTGATTTGTTTTTTATTTCTAGTTATTTCTAGGTAATAATATTATTGAAATTCCTTAACTTAAGATTACATGTTGATACATGACATTAGTTTATATTGTTTTTTTTTAAGTCGTAGCTGATAGTTAAAGTTAAATTTCTCTAATTTCTAATAAAACCTCATTCCGTTATTTCCTTTCTGAATTTTTGGAGTTCGTTTGCTTTCTCTGTAAAAACCATGAGTTTTTGAAGATCTTCTCAGGGGGTGCGGATGGTAGCTGAATAACTTTGGTAAAGATGGTGTGATCTGAAACCGATCATCCACCGTCTCTGGGGAAATCCAAACATGGCCGCGGATTTCTAGGTTGGGAGGGTAAAGGCCACACTGCAACGACACCAGCAGAGCCCCTGAAGTGATGATATTCCGTTCGCTGTCACTTTTTGAGTAGTTTTGTTCTCTGGCCTGATATGTGTATTTGTTGCCCGTGAGGTTGAGTTTCGTGGGCAAGATCCCCCCCCCCCCCCATTCCGGCGAGCTAAGTGCCGCGCTACGCAAGCAGGCCACGTCCCTCGGAACTTAACGTTCTTTCCCGTCCATTCCAAATACTTCCTACCCGATTTTGCTAGCCTTTCCTTTTTCAGCCCTACCCTATTCCAACTCTCCCCCATCCTCTTGCCTTGCAACATGGTCCTTCACTTCTGCTTCCCACAATCCACCAAAATGAGGAGAAGCAGGAGGAATGAAATTCCAATTTGTGCCTCATCTGCTTAAAGAATCAGCTATTTCCTTATAGTTGTATTTGGCAGCATTCAACATTTACTGCACTTCTGCAGTTCATGACTAGCCGCTTCTTAGTAGCCAACGCACTTCGCATCACGTCACTGAGCCCACATGATCAGATCCAACCTAATGGAGGTTTTTTCTGTTTATCAATTGCATTGAAACGACTAGCGCTTTTATTAGCCACACAAGTTTGTTGTTGTTTATTCGGGTTCTTTCTTATTTTCTCCTTACTCGTTTATAAGCCAACATTTTTGTTGTTCATATAAGGAGGGAGGTCTTTTATGTGAAAGATTTTGACACTGGTCATTTTTATTTGTATTATATTCAGTTTTTTTGTATGATTACATACTTGCTTTTTAAAGCCATTTTTCGTATAATTTGATGACTTTGAATGCCAAACAACAACTTGAGTGTGCTACCACCAAGTTTTTTCTCAATTATTTTTTGGCTGGAAAAATAGCTATTTCACGACCTGCCAAGGTGGATCATCAGATTTGTATTATAAAGCTTGAACGTTGACATTGTGTGACACCAGCGGTGTCAAATCGCATGATCTTGGTGGCCAGTTGAAATCGCCACGACGAGAAATTACGCAGCCAGGAAATGTCTCTTGTAATAAAGCCATATTTGCTTGAGTTGTGTGGCATGTGTCACCGTCTTGTTGAAGCCACATATTCTCCAAGTTGTATTCTTCAGCAGCGTGCAAAAAAAAGTCGATTATCATATGACCATAACGATCCGAATTGATGGTGACAGTCGTTCCATCGTCGTTTTCGAAGAAGTAAGGCCCAATCGCACCTCCGGAACAAATAGCGCCCCAAACAGTGAATTTTTGTGGATGTTGTGGCCTCTCTTCAATTACTTGAGGATTCTCAGAACCCGAAATACGACAATTTCGTTTATAAACATACCCACCGAGTGAGAAATGTGCTTCGTCGCTGAAGAAAATTTTGTTCGAAAAATCGCCGTCCATCGCCTGATGCTCAAGCGCCCATTCGACGTATCTACGACGGTGTGAATGGTCAGCTGGCTTCAGTTGTTGTGTGAGCTGGACTTTATATGGATGTAGGTGTAGATCCAAATGCAAAATACGCCATAATGTGCCATAAGACAGTCCTAATTCCTGAGAAGGACGAGGAATCGACACATTCGGGTCTTCGGAAACACTTTCACTTACACCAGCGTAATTTTCAGTAGTACGAGCGATACGATGAGATGATGAACAGGCCTTACAATATCCTTAACCAATCCAGTCTCTTCAAATTTCTTCAAAATTTTTCCAATTTCTTGCGTAGTTGGACGATTATGTAAACCATAATCTCCTCTTAAAGCACGATATGTGGCTGTGGCAGAATCACCATTTTTGTAATAGGTTTTAACAATTTTTATGCGTTGTACGATAGTTAAGCGATCCATTTTCGTAAATGTCCGACTTTCAACTAAAAAAAAGTTGGTTTAACAACTTAGTTTGGCAGATGTCGAATTCCAGCCCTATACTTTTGAAACCGCAAAATGTATATGCCTTTATGACTTGTTGCAAACCTCCATGAAGAGTTTTCTCATTTGCATCATCGATAATAAGTTTGGAAAATACATGATCGGATTTCAAAATAATCGGGTGTTTTTCATCATAGGTTAGAGAAGAATTTTCAAGTCTCCCTCCAATCTTATGATGCCAATCCTATCGACAAAAAGGTTGAGTGATTTGTAGGCTTTTGTTTCTTTGTTATTCTTTAACTCGTTGGTAATATCAGGAAACTTCTTGCAGCAGCAAATATTGCAATCTTCATTTCCATGGGTGACAGAAATGAACTCCTTCTACATTCTTTGGGTGTTCTTACGTTCTTCGCAAAACTTCATTAAGTTCATTAATATTTGTAAATCAGGTTTATTACTTCCTTTTGATCTCTAAGAGCGAGATGTGTTTTAATTTCTCTTTTATATTCTTCATTGACAAATTGATTGGGTTGTGTTGGAATAGAAAACTCCCATTGCTCTTGGAGAAAATCTGGTCCTTTCCACCAGAGAGTATTTTCTAACAATTTCGGCGGCAGAACGCCCCGGGATGCGAGATCTGCTGGATTCAATTTTGTTGGTATTTGCCGCCATATGCTTACATTCGTTAGACGCTGGATTTCGGTAACCCGATTTGCAACGAAGGTCTTCCATGGAGATGGTGGTGGAGTTATCCATCAAAGGGTGATTGAGCAGTTAGTCCAAGCATATGTTGGTGTGGTTTTAAATGGAAGTTCCGAACGTGTATATTTCAGCAACTTTGCCAGCAGAACCGCTGCACAAAGCTCTAACCTCGGTTACGAAACCGTGTTGACTGGATCCACTCTAGTTCTGGAGATGAGAAGATGGGCTCGAATGTTGTCGTTGCTATCCAAAACTCTTATGTAGACTGCAGCTCCATACGCCATGATTGAAGCATCGCAGAAACCATGGAGTTCGAGTGCTTCAATATCACCTTATGTATTTATCCATCTGGGAATCCGGATGTTATCCAAAATGGCCAATTCTTCCTGAAAAGACAGCCATTTTTGTTCCAATTCCACCGGAATTGTTTTCTCCCAAGAAAGACCTCTCAACTAAATTTGGCTTTGATGATGCAGGGAGATATCCATCCTAGCGGATTCGTTGTGCATTCGTTGAAAGTATTGTGCGTTTCGATACTGTTGGTTCGATGGTGATGTTTTGAAATGAAAATGTATCAGAAGATGGCACGCAACTGATTCCTAACGTTTTTATCTAATCGGACGTTCCAAAGATGAGAGATATATTTGTTTCTCGAGCTTCGCGTGGAATAGTATTGAGAAATTCTTCATTATTACTCATCCATTTTCGAAGATGAAAACCTGCTGACGATAGTAACGTTGAAATTTGATTGTACATTTCTCTAGCTTCTTGTGTTGAGTCTGCACCTGATGCCAAGTCATCGATGTACATATCTTCACGAATCATCTTGGCTGCTAGCGGATATGTATTTTCTTCATCACAAGCAAGCTTTTTTAATATACGATTCCCAAGATATGGAGCAGAAGCCGTCCCAAATATTAGCACCTAAATTTTATACAGTTTGACTGGTATATTTGGATTCTCCCGCCAATATAAAAGTTGAATTTGCCTATACATTTTCTCAATGTCGGCAGTAAAGGTGATCTTCTTTGTTCTATATCTTAGAACAATTGATATTATATCCGCTTGTGTTTTGGGCCCCGTCATCAGATGATCATTCAATGAACTCCCGTCCGACGTTTTGAATGCGACATTGAATACTACACGCAGCTTGGTTCTAGTGCTGGAGTCTTGATCACTGCATTATGTGGTACAACGCACTGAAAGGGTGAGTTTAACATGTTGTCTTGACTTATGTCAAATTTCTCCATTTGGTTAAGTTCAAGATATTCGGCTATACATTTATTATATTCGTTGTAAAGTGTTGGGTTATCGAGTAGTTTTTTCTCTTGCCTGTAGAACGTAACTAAAGCATTTCTGTTTGTTGATTTGAGTGCTGGACGTTGATTGCCTTTAAACGGAAGTGCGACTTCAAAGCGCCCTCCCGGCAACCTCCTGGTGTTGTGTAGAAAGTGCTGCTCGCATGCGACATCTTCTTCCTTCTCAACATCCTCGTATAGGGACTCCTCTATTTCCCAGAATTGCATCAGTTGCGTGTCGACATCGAGAAATTGAGTATACAGTTGGAGCGCACGAGATGGTTGGAAAGGAACTTTTCCCAAATAAGCCAACCAAATCGTGTTTTTTGAGCAACTGGTGCGATTGGCTCTTCACCTCTGACAATATCAGGCAGAATTGCATCGCAATACACATAATTGCCCAACAAAATATCAATATTGGCATCCCATAGAGAAAATAATTACATAGAGGCGCGACTCGTACCCCCTTTGCCAGAAACACCCGCAATTTTTTTTGAGGTGAGTAAGAGAAAACTCTTAAATTAATCATTTTTTCCTATCCGTGAAAACATGTGAATGGTGGATTAAAAAACCCGTTGTCTCAAACTGACAGTTCATTTTTTTTGTAGCTTACGAGAAATAAAATTATTCACTTTCATTTTCACAATAGTTTCTTTTTATTTAATGGTTATTTCACAATTTTATTTATTTTAATCAAAAAAATAATTGTGTGTTGATTCGCTTGATTCATCACCAGCCTTATCGAACTAATCGACTCGCTTTGTCCATCGAAAATCAAATGGGAAGAATAAAACTAAAGAGATTCAAGTAAATTATATTATACTGATTTTGATTTATATTGCTCTTTCTAGCAAAAAATTCGGCCATTATTGTTCCAATTTATAACGAAACTCGATCCGGTAACATTAGTCTCACAATAATGTGTAGATAGGCGGTGCTCGGAAGCCGTGGACACATTCTTACCATATGAGTATCTTTATGAGAATTTGGTCGGATTCTCTTGTGCAAAATTCAAGTAGTGTTAATTTTCCTATGTGCCCCGACTCCGATCCGATCCGAGAAGTGTTGGGTCTCTACATTATGTAACTCATTGTGTGTCGACAACGGAGAGTTAGGCTCTCCTTTTTGGCAAGAAATATAGCGTGAGTTTGGCAATCTCATGAACGAGATCAATACGCACATGTTGACCGAAAAACCTCTGCAATATTTGTTCTTTCGCCCAATGAATGGCGTACTTAATATTTATAAGTTCTTCTTTAGTAATTTTAATTTTATATTTGAGTGTAAGAAACAATTCTTTATCTACATATTTATTTTCTCTTATTTCTTTTAAAATTTTATTAGTGACTCTTGTTATATTGTTTATTCTATTATTATACAATTCATTTATGACAATTTGATTTTCATTATTATCAACTAAGTTATTTATTTTGTTTTCAATTAAAACAAGATCTTCATGGTCAGGGCTGCCTTCGAGCCACTTCCATGCTGAACCTACAAAATTTAAAGATCTCTTATTTCTATTTGGTTTAATATAGGCTAGTATGTCCTTTATCAGTATTAGTTCACATTGAAGGAGAGGGAAAAGGATATGGGACTTCATGTTTGTTGAGAGGAGGGTTGTGTTGGCTTGGTTTATAAATTCTTCGTATTTATCCAGATCAATTGTTTGAATGATTTTAAAATTTCCATTCTGAATTTTCGCTAACCCATTATTTATGGCAACAATTTGGGAGTTTGAGTAGTCCAATATTTGCACCTCGGCGCAAGCTATTGCAAGGAAAAACCTGAAATGTTATGGGAGAAAATTAGTTCCTAATGTTGGTTTTATGGATTATTTTTCCTGATTCAGTAAGTACAGTGGTGTTCCTATCTTCCTTTACATTCTCGATCTTATAGCGTACAGTTAATTTAGAGCCTATTCTTTTATTATGTCTTAAGCAAATTGCTTCTCCTACCTGGTAAGTCTTAGGGGGCTTTCGTGATTTGTTATGAGTCTGTAAGTATTTCAATTGTTTCTCTTTTATCCTTTCAATATTACTCTTCCTTGCCCCTTCGTATAATTCGGGAGAAACTCTCTGATCTCGACCCAAAAACAATTCTATTGGTTTTTTTTTCGTGGTCTAATGGATGGTGGAATTGTATTCATAGACGGACCTTCCAAGCAGCTCGCTGAATTCAGTAATCTGAAATTCGGAACTCACACATCGCATAATTTCTGATAAGGTAGAATGAAACCTTTCTACTTGGCCATAAACCTCGCTCTTGTATGGCGGAGTTTGGTAAATTGTTATATTGAGTTCTTCCATCATGGCCCTAAGGGATACTGAATTTAGGGATTTCTCATTATCAATGACAACGTGCTCCGGGACACCGAAATGGAATAGTGTATCCCATAAGGGTTGTCGTATGTCTTCTACTGACCGGGAGTTTATAATTTTTGCGTGAGCTAGTTTCGAGAATTTATCTACTGCAGTGAGGACTAGAAAGTTTTGTGTGGAGAAAATATCTATAATAAATAATATGACCTGGATAGGAAGGTAGGGGTGTTTCATTTATATAAATCTTATTAGGGTGTCGCTCGTACTTGTTTTCTTTACAGATTGTACAGCGCTTGAGAAAATTTTGGATTCTTGCATTCATTTTTGGAAGGTAATATTTTTGCAAGATTTGGAGCCTGTTCTCGCATGCATTCCTATGAGCTCTTCTATGTGTTTTGAGGATGATTTCCACTTGTTCGGTTTCGGTAGGAACATCTCTAACTTCTAATTGAGTGTGACGTATTCTATAGTTTGTAAAGTAGAGTGGGTAGAGTTCTTGAATGATAGCCATAGTTGACTCATCCGTTTTAAGACCATTTATTAAATTAGGATTAAGATATCGTTTAAAAATGCCTATTATCATTTCTTTGGTGTACCTGGATTCTGTAAAGATATGACGGTTATAATTTGGGAAGGGTTGTTTAAGTTGATAACTTGTCGCTTGGCCAATTGTTAATATCAATTGGTTTCTAAACGCATTAATGGGGGTTTCGACTGACGGAATTAGGTTGTGGGATGAACTATCATCACTATGAAGACTTGCTGTCATTGAAATTATTTCGATTCGTGGTGGTCTAGACAAACTATCGGCTACAACGTTCGCTCTCCCGGGCTTATACTGGAGCTCATAGTTGTATTAATCGAGCTTCGCTTTCCATCTTTTCATTTTAGTATTTGAATTTTTGTTGCTGAGCACGAAGGTGAGAGGTTGATGATCAGTGACAATTTTCACCTTCTTTGACCCATATAGGAAATTTCGAAGGGAGCCGAGTGCCCATATGATGGCAATCATTTCTTTCTCGTTGGTGTCATATGATTCCTCGGTCTCATTCAATGATCTGGAAAGGTAAGTAATTGGTCAATCATCCTGCGAGAGAATTGCACCGATAGCATAGTCCGATGCATCGGTGGTGAGGTGAAATTCTTTTGAAAAGTCTGGGTAGGCAAGCATAATTTCATTAGAAATTAGGATGTTCTTTATTTTTTCAAAGGATTCTAGAGATTGTTGGTCTAAATGGATTATTTTATTTTTTGATTGAGTTTTGGACACTCGTCCATCGAACACCTATGTGCTCCCGTAATATGTCATCGAGTGTTCGTTGAAATATGGATGGCGAATTTTTCAGGCCAAAAGATAGCCGAAGGAATTCGAATTTTCCGTTGTTTACGGAAAAAGCAGTTTTTTCGGTATCGCATTCCCTTAAAGGAATTTGATGAAATCCGCTCTTAAGGTCAACTGTTGTAAACCATTTGTTGTTGCCTAGATTCGACAAAACTTCATTGATTTCAGGAATTGGATATTTTTCTGCTGTAGTTACAGAATTCAATTTCCTGTAGTCAATTACCATTCGCTATTTTTTCTTTCCGTCAGAATCCGGTTTTTTGGAGACTATCCATACCGGTGAATTATACGCGGACCGCGATTTTGAATTTGAATTTGAATTTTATTTGAATTTGAATTTTATTTGAAATCAACGCTGTACATCAAGATGAACTTATAACTAGTACAGGATTTAATTTATAAAGAAAATAAACACAATAATTTATGAATAGAGAATTAAAAAGAATTAAAAATGAATATTACAATGAAAATTATGATAGTAAGAAAAAAAAATATTAATTATTTATACTTAAGTTTATTTAATAAACAAATTTGAGTATGAAAAATCGCAACCAAAACATTATAGGAAAACGAAAAAATAAATTAAGTTATCTCAACTCAGACAGGAAAGGAAATCAAAGCATACCTTAAGAAATTTTCCGTGCTCAATTCTCGACTTCACATGACTGAGCAAATCATTCCAGAGCCTGACAGCGTAAATGAAAAATTGCCTGCTTGAAGTCAAGCAGGTGCGTATAGAAGGTCGAAGTACCATAGACCGATTAGAAGAACAAAAAGTAATTTTATCAAACAAATAGCTAGGTTCCTTCCTGTGAATAATTTTGAAGAGAAGGGAACAGCATCGATATTTAAAAAAAGTTCAAGTTGCATCCAAGAAGCTGACTAGCTTCAGACGAAATGTGATCAAACCTACGAACATTAAAGACATATCGGGCACATGAATTAACGGCGACTCTGAGCTTTTGGAGCGACAGATAATCAGGATTAGCAAACAACTCTCAGCCATATGATATAATGGGAATTATAAGAGCCTTTACCAGCTTCAACTTAACTTCTCTTGATAGAATTGTTTTTGTTGTTGATAAACCTCTGAGCGAAGCATACACTTTGGATGTAATGGAACTGATGTGGTTATCCCAAGTTAGTCTATTATTGAAGATTATGCCAAGATTTTTAGCTTGGGTTACGTATTTAACTGGGCATGAGTTTAAAAGGATAGTAAGAAGGTCAGAGAAGTTTGGTTGATATTTAGATATTGGTATGGCTTTAGTTTTGTCTGGGTTAAGTTTGAGACCATTACGTTTAGACCATTCATATATTTCAAGAAGATCTTCGTTCAGTTTTGCTATTGCTTCCTCAACCATGCCAATCGGAAAACTAATATAGAGTTGGACATCGTCCGCATATATATGGAAACGACAGAAAGATATAACGGAAGGTAAGTCATTAATAAACATTGAGAACAGTAATGGACCAAGAATCGATCCTTGAGGAACACCGTTATAAAGAGGAAGAAATGAGGACAATTTACTATTACATGAAACAGCTTGCATTCTATTTGTCATATATGAAAAAATCAGTCTTTTAGAAGTATCACAGAAGTTAAAATATTGGATAAGTTTATCACAGAGAATGTTTGGATTGACACAATCAAATGCTCTCGAAAAGTCTAATAATGTCACAGTTGTATGATTAGCATCAATTGCCACTCGTATATCGTCAGAGACTTTTAATAAAGCGGAGGTGCAGCTATGCCCAGATCGGAAACCTGACTGCAAAGGATGAAAAAGCTTTTTGATTTTAATAAATTCTTTTATTTGGTTACTTATAAGGAATTCAAATACTTTAGATAGGAAGGGAAGGATGGCGATGGGTCTGTATTCGGAATTTGTACCTTTTTTGGGATTGGGATAATTTTAGATTGTTTCCATATAGAAGGGTATGTAGATGTCATTATTATGGTATTGAATATATGGGTAATATAGGGGAGGATAAGAGGAAGGAGAATTTTGACAAAGTCAGGGTGAATGTTGTCCAGTCCCATAGCCTTGTATTTGATGGAAAAAACTGCATTTCCCACATTATATACGTCAACTCCTGTAAAATTGAATGTACTTTCATTTTCGTTGTTACTCGGTTATGTTAAGAAAGCTGATATAGAAGACGGGGTGGTTATGGAAAATTTACGGTTTAGTACATCTAAATCAATGTCATCCGCAACTGGAATATTATCTTTTTGTAATCCAATATTGCGGAATTTTTCCCATAAAAACTTTGAGGAGCGATCAGAATTGAAACTATTATTATAGTAGTTTAGTTTAGCGGTGTCAATAAGCTTTGTAACAAGGTTACGAGATGTTTTAAAGCTACGAAGCATTTCAGCACAACCAAAACGTTTTCACCGGCGATAAAGCTATCCCGTTTATTGATAGCATTCAAAATGCTATAAGAGAGCCAAGGACAGCTTTGCGACTTTATTAGACGAGTTTTAATAGGGACGTGTTTATTAAACAGATAATCAATCGACACCGTCAGGAATTCAGTTTGTCTTTCAACATCAGACGACAAAAAAAACTGAGTTCCAATCAAGGGACGTGCAATCATTAAATAGACTTTCAACATTCACTTTGCGAAAATCACGATACTGAATAGACTGATTCACTTCCTTATGAACATGAATCTCATAGGTAGCAAAGACGAGATCATGATATGAAAATACAGGGACAGATAACTGACTATAACATTTAACAAGATTAACATTATTCACAAGAAAGACGTCTAACAGAGATGGTGCACAATTTGGTTTATAGTGCGTAGGCTCTAGATAGTTAACAAAAGAAAGACCTAGACTATTCATGGAAGTTTTAAAGTTATTAGAAGAAGAGTGGAGAAGATTAACGTTTAAATCACCACACAAAATTATTTTTGGTGCAAGATTCGATACATCTTCTACAATTGGAGTTATAACACGAGAATTTGCTATATCTGGTGGAATATAAAGTGCTCCAAGTATACATTTGTTTTCTCCGTTAAGGATATCGATGAAAAAATAGTCGCAAGACTGATCTCCATCTGAGTATTTGACTACGCTAGACCTAATGTAATTTTTAACATAAATAGCAACCCCTCCGCCCGTTGAGTGAGTTCGATCGGCTCTGTAAGGCTTTTTATAACCCCTTATAAGGAAAAGACTACTTTGATAATTAGGATGAAACCAAGTTTCAGATACACAAACAATATCGATTAAGTTATCCTCAAAAAGCATTTTGAACTCATCAATCTTATTCACAAGACTTTGAGCATTAATGTGGCAAATGCGCAATCCATTATGGCTCCTGAAAATCGTATCAAGTAAAAATTTGTTTTTATCATTTACACTACCAAGCCAACCATTATGATTGCTGCCCATGGCGACGATGAAAATAACAGCCCACAGTGAAAAGAGAGACGAGCACAGATATTGCCATGACATAGGATAAATAAGCAAAACACACAAAAATAAACAAAACAGTCTGGACATAGATAACTTTAACATAAATAACATAAGCTTACAAAAAAACAAAGAAGAAAAGGTTTTGGTGCGATATGTAAAGAAATAGAAACAAAAATTAAAAATTAAATTTAAGTAAGCAATGATTATAATTAAAGCAGTGAATATCATAGTTGAATGTTGACTTCGGAGCCGATGGCATTTCTTAGATCTGATGAATTAAAGTAGAATTTTGACTGTTGGTGGGGCAGACGTAAACTTTTCCATTGAATGTAGTACAGAGGGAAGAAGAAATTTTCGTTTCAGCCTCAGTGCATGACGCTGCAGTTGATAATTGTTTTTTATCAGACTATCGTTGATGTAAAAGTAGTTTGACGAGTCAAAGCCAATATCGGAAAGTAATAGTGGGGATTTTTTGTTTGCAGAAGTTTGCAGTCGCTCGCATCAGGTTTATTTTTTCTTGCTTATCAGCAAATTTTAGTATGATACAGGCATCAGTAGGGGAGAGACCGTTGTGAGAGCTCGTTTTGGCACGGAAGATGTTACTCAGACGAGGAGGGGGTATATCAACTGGAGCACATACTTTACTGTAGAAAGTCTCCAAATTTTCCCCAGGAGACTCTGGCACACCAAAGACTACGGCATCACAGCTGATTTTCTCTCGCTCGAATTTGTCAAGCACGAGCTCGAGTTGTTGGATATTGTGGGATGCTGTTTGTAGTTGTTCTTGGAGAAAGGAATTGTTATTTTCTCTAACCTGCATGCTGAGAGAATTCTCAATAGCGGCGATTTTATCATCCTGTGTATTGAGGCGATTCTCTAAAATAGCTAATTTTGCATCCAGCGATTTGGAGAAGGTCTCCATCCATTTTTCGAGCTTAACTTCAATGCGGCTCCACAATTTATCAGCCAAAACAGCTGAATTGCTCCCAAAAGAAACACTCGGAGAGCTTACACCTTCTTGTTGTTGTGCACGACCACGGGCTCTAGCACTAGCAGCCATTGTATTTTATATAGGTGTAAAATATTATATTGCAATTAAAAAAAAACGATATTATACCGAGAAGATGCAAATATAAATGCAAAACAAAGACTTAAACAGATGGTCAAGAAAAAAAAATCGGATAGGTTTGTCTATTATGAACCACCAAGTTGCGGTTGAACTTAGAAAAATTAGGATTCAATCGGGCGACGAAAATCACACGTCTTACTTCAAGAAGACTCTATTCTGAACTGACCGCGATGGTCTAATAATCCCGTTCTTCAGAAGTTCAATGAGTTGAGACTCGACTTCTCCTTTCAAAGCCATCGGGGTATTTGTATGCCCTTGAATAAACTGGTTCGTTAGTTACAGTTCTAATTTCCCCTTTTACTCTAGAAGTGTAGGTGAGTTTTACATCAGGGTCGGCAAAAATATTTGGGCATTTTTTAAAAATTTGAGTAAGGCGAAGGACTTGATCAGAAGATAGATGAGAAATTTTAGCTGTTAATAGAGAATTAACTGCTTGAGAAATTTATTGCTTGAGTGGTATCTTGATGTCGTTATTAATTACGAAAAAGTTATCCTTCGTATGGGTGACAGCGTTCAATTCCTTTAGGCTGTCGTTCCCGAGAATGCCGTCAAAAGTTTTTAGGCCGGGAAGAATAAAGAACTTAATTTTCTGGATATTTGGACCGAAAATTTCCAAGTATGCGTGGTGGGTTATTTTAGTGTTACCGCTAATGGAATTCGCAAAAAAGATGGTCTCGTTAGATAGGGGATTTCGAATGTAACATGATTGGATATAATTTTTATTTGATCCGGTATCAAGTAAAAATTTAAATGTTTTCCCGTTCTTCGCATTGAACTCAAAGAACGGCAGCGAAGAGCAGTTTAATCTAAAAAATTAACCTCCTCAGGCTGAGCTTGTTCTACTTGTTCATCCTCTTGTAAATCGGCGTAGTCATCTAAACCATCGTCGTAGCCGTAATCCTCCGGAGGTGGGAGGTCCTCAAATTCTTCGTGAGGTTGTAATTCTCTGGATTCCTCGTTGCCGGGGACATCCTTTGAGGTAGTGTGGTAAAGCCTTTGGTATTTACCTGGAGAATGAATTTGTTGGGAGTTTGGGCGCTTGTTTGCACTGGGGTTTTGATATCTAGGTCGGTTCTGGTAATTCAATTTTTGCGACCTGACTGACATGTCGACTGACATGGGTTGAGGTCTTGGTTGTGGTTTCGGTGGGAGATTTCTGGGATAATAGGGATTTTGTTTGAATGAATAATTGTTTTGATTATGTTGAAATGGATTGGAATTTTTTTGGAGAGGAACAAAGGATCGGTTCACTGGTTGATGTGTTTGGAAGTAAGGTCGGGGTTGAGGGTTATGATAGAGTTCGGGAATAAACCTATTTCCCAAAGGCGGTGCATTATGTGAGGGGATTTGACGAAGTGGTGGTAGTGGAGGAGGAGGTTGGAAGCTCGATCCCTTTAAAATAGTTTGATTATTCATGGCATAGTTTGTCCTAAAATTAACATTGTCTAGTTTGAGGCAGAGATGCAGTGCCTGACGGAGATCGATTGGTTCCCTTATACTGAGAAGCCGCGGAAGATCTCCCTTTAGACCACGTATAAACGTGTCTAATGCCTTATCTCTGTACACACTAGTCATGGTAGTAAGTGACTCAGCGTTTAACTCCATAGATACTAGTTTGTTTAAAATAAGGGAAAGATGTTGGTACACTTGCTGATAGAATTCGGGAATTGTCTGGTTCCCTTGAACCAAAACCATCATTTGGTACTCGAGAGTACCAAGGTCCCTTTTATCTGCATAGTGCAGCATTAGGCATCTTGATATTTTAGCCCAATTTAGCGGGGTATTGCAGGACTCTAGGACTATGTTCGCTTGTCCAACTATTTTATTTCGGACAACGCTCAGTATGCAAAAATATTTGGGCGAACCACGGACAGGTTCGTAAATTTTCAGGATTCTGTCTACGCTCTTCTTTCAAGAGTTAAATTCACCTGGCTCCCCAGAGAATTGTCGTAGACTTTTCACTACGTCTGGTATTCTTTCTAACCCTTCTAGGTTCCTAGCTTCACCAACATCAATTGGTTGGTCTACACTGTCGGATTCTCCTGATGGAGTTCCCATTTTTGAGAAGGCATTAGCGACCACTTGGTTTATGTAGTCGGTTAAATCCTGTGTTCCGTTAGTTATTCGTGGAGGTAGGGAAGGTGATGGATTTAAAGGGGCTTGTTGAATATTTCCCTCTGTCTTACTCATTTTGATTACTAAGGTTAATAATTTGTTTCAACGGATGAAATTTTATAGTATTGAAATTTCAGGGAAGGGAAAGGTGGTAAATATTGGATTGAAAGGGTTGGTGAGTTCTAAGTTATCTTTAAATTTTAGAAAATGAATTTAAATATCTTTATAAACTTGGTGTTGTTGAAATTATTTTCCCTAACTTTAAATTTTAGAAAAGGAATTTAAATATCTTTATAAACTTGGTATTGTTGAAATTATTTTCCCTTTGGGTTTTCTTATTTCTCTTATTCTAGTAAAAATTTTGGTTTATAGTTTTTTTTTGAAAATATTTGTTTCTCTTAATTTTACAATAAATGTTTAATAATTATGCTTACAATAAAATTATTCTCATGATGCGGTACTGTGCCGGTCGAGTATTGTTCCTTTTTTTCCTGTAGGGATTTCTAGTTCCCACGGTGACTCGGGTACTCTTCCTTTATTTCTGTTTCCTTGGTATCTGCTTTTCAACTTTAATTTTGAATTACATTTTTTTTCCACTCCTTCAGTTTATTTAGTTTAATGTCAATTTTCATTTTTTATTTTGATTGCTTTTTTTTATTACAAATTAGACACACTTTCGTAGTCGCACAGTTATTCTTTCTTTACTATTTATCACACACCTTTTTAACAGTCACGTATTCAATTATTATATTTACTACTATCGCTTAAAATACTTTTAACACAGTACCGTCCCTGCTCGGGCGCCAATTATTAAAAATACACTTCAAAATTTATTAAAAATATATTTTTATTTATTTACACAGAACGTCTTAGAAGGTCGATGGATAACTTAGAACTAACTTTTAACATAAAATATTTTATTATCATGAAAATGTAAAAAAGCAAGATTGCATTTCCCACAGTTTTGCTCGTTGAATTCGCGTATGTATCCGGTGTCCACTGTGAGAACTCATGAACCCGGAAAGTTGCTGATGCAATGGGACGAATCGTAGGAAGTTGCGGGATATGTGATATTATTAATTTTGGAATGCTGCTGTTGTTAACTTATACAAGGCGCTGTGCAGTGAAAATTGGGCATATACTTAGAAAGTGAAAGCAGTCTTCTTTTGCCCTAAGGTTACACAAGGAGCAAAACTGGTGGAAACTTCCATTGTATGGGCTTCCATTTAGACCAAAGAGTTCACATCTGGCTTTAAAAAGAAGAGATATTTCTTTGTAAGTAGATTGGTCATGAAAGTAGTTTTCCTCCATTAAGTTGGTATTAAGCTTTGAGTAAATAATTCTACTCTCCGATTCCCGAGTTCTCACTATAAACTCCTCTCGAACAAGATTTTAATGCTTCTGGATAACACGATATTCCAGAATGCATCTCAGTAGGTCAAAGCTGAGTAATGCATTTTGGAAGTAACCGTTGGTAAGTTCCAGGTAGGTCTCTGGGAACTCGGGGAGTCGAATTCAGAAACCTAACACGGACGGACGCATTTTTATTTCAAACAAAACTTATAACTCTTGATTCCCGTTCTTGACTTTTGTTTTCTTTTCGTATTCAATTCGGGTCGTTGGTGTAGGTTAGTTTCGGCTCCACAAAAACTACGTGGTTGGTTGGATCAAGATAGCTGATGGCTAAAAGTGCAATCGAGGACCAGCTTAATGACCTAATAGAGGAAACAGAGTTTTTCAAAAGAGAAAAAAAAGAGCTAAGTCGACAGGTAAAAGAAGTGAACGAAGTACTCCTCTCAGAACTTAAGGAGATCCTAAATCCCGATGTTTTAGCCTGGTCAAGTTTCAAATAAGCGCTCAGTAGGGTCAATTTCAACGTATTGAAACTACAGACGAGATTCTGACGGAGTAATTTAAAGCCGTCCAAAATTTAAGGAAAAAACACTCCAAAGAGAGACAAAAGCTAGCCAAACAGCTTGAAAAAAGCAAGCAATTGCGAAAGGAGCTTGAAAAGCAACTACAGCAAGTGGCAGAAGAAGCTGACCAGCAAGTTGACCAGTTGACAAGCGAATTAAATAAAAGCTTGTCAGCGCAAAAGGTATTAAGGGAGTTTTCAAAATCACCCTTTACCAGTCACCCAAAAAACTTACTACCGTTGCTCTTAACGTCTACACCAACAACACCTGTTTCTAAAAACGTTGTCAGTAAAGGTATTCAGACCTCAGAAACTGAACAAAGTACGAAAAATCTAGAACAGGAATTTGTTGAAATTAAAGTAATTGCAAAAGACATATACATCAGAAAAATGTCTTACGAAAAGGTATCGAAGGTAGTATCAGGTGTCGTACCTCAATTCTCAGGGTAAAGGTCACCCGATTTGCCAAATAGAGTCTACGAATTTTTAAATGCCTGTCAGCTGGGATTAAAATGTTTAGATACCGAAGTTACTGAGGAAATGTATGTGGCATGCATTTCTACAAGGCTAACTCGTGATGCGTTCGAATTGATTCGAGCAAATCAACCAAAGACTGTGAAAGAACTGGAGTCTGTAATCAAAACGGCGTATTTGGCAGTCATAACTCTAGATAGTGTTATGATTGAGATTAATCAGTCACGGCAAATGACCTCTGAAGATTTTCAGTCCTATGCCAGGCGACTGCAAACCCTTAAGACCAAAGCCAAAGAGATAAATGATTCGCGCTACAGTTCAACACAGTCAATAGGCTTAGTAGCGGAATTAAACAATAGTTTAATAAAGGTGTTTAAGATGGGATTGTTTGATCCCGCATTGCGTCAATTCATGCTGACAACCGCTGAAACAGACCTGTCAAAGTTGGCTGATTTGGCGCAGCAAACATATCTTTTAACTAGAACCCATCAACATCAGTGGGAATACGGCAATTTGAACTCATTTCAAACACATGCGTTTAATGGCAGCCTACCATATTCCTACCCATCAATTTCAACACAACAACCACAACCTCAATACCCCAACATATACACAACAACATTTCCACACCCACACACACAAGCTCAGCAGAGTGGTAATTTACAGCTAGGTAATAGTCCAGCTAAGGTATCATCATCAGAGATAATAAAGTGTGGTTTTTGTAACAAACCGAACCACACATATGCAGAGTGCAGGATAAGGAAGAACACTCCATACTCTGAATCCTGCCAAGCATATGGCCATTCTCACGGAACATGTCCTAAAGCCCAAGTTTTTATAACAGCGATAAAATCACGAACGGCAAGGCCTAAATGTGAGTGGTGTTCAAGGGTGGGCCACTCGGAAAATGATTGTTGCAGCAAAAGGAATTACCTAGCAAAGAAAGGGGAGGGAAACGGGAAGGGGGCCAGCCTGAACAACTGAGTTGCGCCCCAAAAATTTCAAAAAACATTAACAATACAAAACCTATTTCGCCAATTCCAATTCCTAATACCAAAAATTTTAATTCCTGAAATAAAACTTCTAGGAAAAAGAGCAAGAAATCCCCCTACAAACTTGCTACGTTTAAAAATAGAAGTAGAAATATAGCTTGTCTGCGCGAAACTCGCATCAAATCTTTACAGAACATAGTTTTGAGTCTAACCATGTATCTTATGAATTTATTTATTTTAGGGATATGATACTGTTTATCAATTTTCTTTAGCAATATCCAGGAAGTTTACCAAACAAACGAATAAATTTTGCGATATAAAGAGGAATAGACTCTACTTAATGAAAAAATTAAGTAAGAATGATGTTTTTATTGATCTAGATATGCCAGAGGCAAAAAAAGGTACAATAACTGTATTAGTTGACACGGGTGGAGATACTAGCCTTCTAAAGCGAAGTGTTTTGAAAAAGAACGCAAAGATATCGTCAAAAGAGATACGAAAATTAGGTGGAGCATTTGGTGGAAATAGCACGACCTTAGGTACAGTTCAGTCAGGCAAATGTTTAGGAAAAAATTATAATCTAAAATGGCATATAGTGGATGGCCTAACTGACATACCCGCAGATGGTATAATAGGCCGAGAAATCCTCTGGAATCGTACGATAATTGACTCTGTTGCCAAAACATTAAAGTTTTTGGATAAAAACAGGGAGTTAGTTTCAGAGTGTCCATTGAAATATCCATCTAAGCCAGACAATATAATTAATTGGACCAAGCAATCCAAAACCTCTTCAAACATTAACCAAGTCATAGAACCCCGAACTCAGACTATTGTAAGACTGAAGGTAAATACTGGATTACGCGACGTTCTTGTGCAAAGCGAAGAATTAAAACCAGGAATTTATCTAGGTAATACAATATCAAGAGTATAGGGGAGACAACTGTTTATTTCTATAATTAATGCCACTGACAAACCCTTTACATTACCCAAGGACTTCACACCGAAGTTCCAAAACTTCAACAAGTTTCGGGTTAAAGGTAACGAAAAGGTAGATCATACAGTGCTCAATATATCGAAGCAAGAACCAAATCAACGAATCTTAAAACTTCTTGCGACACTTAAAATTGGTACCGATTTAAATAAGGAAGAAAAATGTTCAATAGAAAATATTATCATTCAATTTAACGATATTTTTCATGTCAGATCAGGGACTTATAAACCAGAAGCAGTATCGTCTACCTCAAGTAGCCAGGGATGAGATACATAATCAGGTGAAGCAAATGCTACACGACAAAGTGATCTCACCGAGCAAGTCACCATGGAATTCCCCTCTTTTGGTCGTCCCAAAGAAACCAGGACCCGATGGACAAAAAAGATGGCGAGTAGTGGTAGATTTTGAAAAAGCTAAACGAGGCTACGATTAAGGATGCGTTTCCTCTGCCTAGAATAGAAGATATTCTTGACCAGCTAGGAAACTGCCGCTACTTCTCTACTCTTGATCTCGCTAGTGGTTACCACCAAGTGCTGATTGATAAGCAGGACCGGGAAAAAACTGCTTTCAGCACAGGGTTGGGGCATTATGAATTCAATAGAATGCCTTTTGGTTTAACAGGTGCCCCAGCGACCTTCCAAAGAATAATGAACTATATATTAACGGGTCTTCAAGGAATAGACTGTTTTGTCTACTTGGATGACATTGTTATTTATAGTACAAACTTAAATTCTCACTGTGATAAGTTGGTACGCATTTTTTCAAAGTTAAGAGACTATAAACTCAAACTTAACTCCGCAAAATGCAAATTTTTGTGCAAAGAAGTCGTCTATTTGGGTCATATTTGCTCTGAAACCGGTGCAACACCAGACCCTTCGAAAAAAAGCTGCGTACCGAATTTCCCTGCCCCGAAAAATATAAAAGAAGTTCAATCCTTTTTAGGATTCGCGAACTATTACCGAAAATTTATCCCCAACTTTGCCAAGTTAGCCGCCCCAATTAACTGTCTGTTAAGAAAAGATGAGGAATTCAAATGGACTAAGGTGCACCAAAGCTCTTTCGAACAGTTGAAACGAGCCATCACGTCACCACCAGTTCTCATTTATCCAGATTTTTCAAAGCCATTCATCTTAACAACCGATGCAGGTAACGAGGCTTTGGGTGCCGTGCTATCACAGGGTAAAGTTGGAAAGGATAAACATATAGCTTATGCAAGTCGGTCATTGAACTCCTCTGAAAAGAACTACTCAACGATTGAAAAGGGCTACTGTATGGGCTATTGTATGGGCTACCAACAATTTTCGTACGTATCTCTTAGGACGTTCTTTCACGGTGTATACAGACCATCAGCCACTCAAAGGTGTATTCCATGTGAAAGACCCCACCGCTCGTTTGATAAGATTCCACCATAAGCTTTCGGAGTACGATTATAAAATCGAATATAAACCCGGAAAGGTGAACACAAACGCAGATGCGCTGAGCCGTATACCCTATGAAAGTGTGGAAGAGCTATGTCTGGCAGTAACACGAGCGCAAGCGCGCAAGAAAGTCGCCGATAATCCTGTTCTAAGTTCAGCTAACTCGACTGGTCCACATTATTTGCCTACTACATATGAGGTACCAAAGACTACCAAATTAGCTCCAGGTACTAAAACATCTAAAGCTTTCGAGTTCTTAACAGATAAAGAGGAAATCAAAACAATCTTGAAAGATTTCCATAATTCGGCACTCGGAGGGCACCAGGGTAATAAATAAACATTAGCACCCATAAGGCAGCAGTATAAGTGGAAGGGCATGGCAAAAGATGTTAAAGACTTCGTCAAAAAATGCCCACAATGCCAAACAAATAAGTGTTCTCCTGCTAACAAGATGCCCGTGGTGATAACTGATACCCCAAGCTTGCCGTTTGATAAGGTTTATATGGATATTGTATATGGACTTCCCATTTCACACTCGGGGAACAGATATATTTTAACTTTCCAGGATGATTTGACCAAATTCATGGATTGCGCAGCTCTGCCTGATATGGAAGCCTCGACCGTGGCTAGAGTGTTTTACGAACAAATTGTGACACGATATAGAATCCCAAAAATTCTCGTCACGGACAATGGTGCTAACTTTACGTCGAAGATTTTTTCGCAGACATGCAAGTTATTAGAAGTGAAGAAACTCCATACAACAGCTTATCATCCTCAAGCAAACGGTTCATTGGAGAGAAGTCATCGGCCCCTCGCCGAATACCTGAGATCATTTGTGGCAAATGACGAGAGAAACTGGGACCAGTGGTTAAGACAAGCCATGCATGTCCATAACAACTCCGTCCATATCGCAACCCAATTGACTCCTTTAAATGCTCTAAAACCAAAAGTTTTAAGTTCGAAATGCCAACTAACTTGAGTAGAAAGCCCACACCATTGAACAACGCCGATGACTATGACTTACAGCTCAAACATCAGCTTGGAGTGGCCCACAAGTTAGCTAATGAGAATTTAAAGAAAGCTAAGATTAAATCGAAAGATTTCTATGATAAGGGAGTGAGAGATATTGCTTTCAGGGCCGGACAAGAGGTTCTCTTAAAGAACCCCGCAAGAAAAAATAAATGTTCTGCTATATGGTTAGGTCCCTTCAAGGTCGTGTCACCAAGCAAAAATGTGAACACGAGAATCAAAATGGGGAACAGGATTAAAAGGGTACATAACAATCAACTTAAACCTTTTTTCCTATGATGAGCAACATTTTTTTTGCTTACACTCTGTTAATATTTTGTTTTAGATTTTATTAATATTTATAAAGAAAAAAAAACCAACACTGCTGGAGGGCCACAGAGGTAGAAAGGGAAACAAAAACATTTACAATAAATATAAATATGTTTTATCCAGATAATAACCTTCTTCTCTTTTCAGTCAAGGTTTCTATATCAAGACAAATTTTAATATAACAAATCCCTTTATCAATATTAAGTAATTAATACTTAAATTACTAGTATATATGAACATATTAATTTAAATTAAATATAATTAATTAAAAAAAAAAAATTATAGTTCAATTTATAAAAAAAAAGAGATAAACAAAACTTCATTATGAATTGCTTAATATACTTTGTTTTGAAATTAGTAGTAATAAGCATAAGTCCTGGGCAGTCGCAGAAAGTGACACCATACAACACCCATCGGTTGCAGGACACATCCCCAGTGGTATTCGAGATTGTAGATTCAGGTAAATTCTACAGCAGTACGTGGACAGTTCTAACGAAAGTCACTCCAATGGACTACGGAATGGTTCTTCGAATGGTCGAAAAATGCGACGACATACTAGACAAATTGTGTCAGAACATCCCGGATGAAGAATATAAACCACATTGCCGTGCAGTCGTTCAGGAGACAGCAGCAAACATCGACAATTTGCGAAAAACAGCCGATCGCATGAATCAACTCCTTCGTTCAAAACGACAAAAACGAGCACTTGACTTCATCGGAGGTTTCTCCAAATGGGCATTTGGAACTATGGATAGTGAGGATGCTAGAAGGGTTTACCAAAAATTAGAATTCCTGCATAAAAGGGATGATGAAACATTTCAAGAAATGCACCGACAGCTATCTGTTATGAACTCCAATTTCGACAAATTGAACAAACCAATTAATCAGTTAGCAGCGGAGATATAGAACATAACCGCAGGTGTAGGAAGTCTTAGTGAAACCTTCCTCAATTACAGTCGCACCACTAACAAAGAAGTGTCACTGCTTAAGATGAGAAGCGATGTCAACATTTTAGCGCCAACCATCACTGCAAAGGTAGTTGAAGTACAAAATAGACAAACCTTGGAGCTGGCAGTATTTGACGATTTATACCAGAGTAGACTCCATCCATTCATCCTCAATGTAAAAAACATCACTGATCTACTGAAAAAAAGTACGGTCAATGGAAGCGAAGGACTATTCCTTAAGATGACAGCTTCAAACGAATGGTTGTTCAAAGTGAAGGACTCTTTCATTTTAAGCTTGAAGTGCGGTAGCCAGCAATACACTGCCGATCTTAACGGCTCTGGAATCCTAAAAATGGAACAGCCTTGCGAAGCCAGCGCGAAAGGGTTTAAACTATTTTACGAGCACCAGTCTGAGGTCACCACAGAGTACGAACAACCTATGGTGGACCACTCAGAGCTAACGAAGGCAATACAAGCTAGTCTTAACCCCGTTCAAGCAGCATCCATACTGAAAGTTCTCCCTATACGTATTGGGGACCACAAAAATTTTGCCAATGAGCTGAACGCTGGGAAAAAGACCATAGAGGATGTCGAACAAAACTGGAAGCAATTGCATGCAGAGCGTAAAGCGGCAGACCAAGATTGGGAATTGTCATTCCATCGTTACTCGATAATGTCCCTGACAAGCTTGGGAGCATTAGCATTGATTGTCGTGTTTTCAATCCGATGCCTCAGATCCAAAGCACGAACCATTCTTCATAGTGGAAACACACCATCTATTCTGACCACTCATTAGCTGGAAAATCGCCAAACGCCAAGAAGACGCCAAGAAGTAACCGTTGGTAAGTTCCAGGTAGGTCCCTGGGAACTCGGGGAGTCGAATTCAGAAACCTAACACGGACGGTCGCATTTTTATTTCAAACAAAACATAACAGTTGATCTTTAAACAAAATTGGATTACTTGTATCAATCAAGACAATAACATCACAAGCGATTCCCAAACGTTTCCAATAGGTCAACCACCAATCCTCATTTCTCAATTCATATAACACCATTTTCTTGGGAAGACGGTTTTCCTGATAAGAGAGCGTTTTCACGATGTAATCGGCCTGTAGCTTAAGTGTGTATGTATACAATTTAGGAAGTCCTGTTTCAAGATGAAGTGCGTAAGTTGGCGTTTTCCAAGGCAAGTTGAAAAGCTTTTTTAAGAAATTCCTTTGGAATTTTTCGAGGGACTCGAATTCATCACTTCCCCAAACTTGGCCAGCGTAACACAATGTCGATCTCACCACGGTTTCGAATATTTTATATTTCGCTGAAAGGTTGATTCCATTACTTGAAAATATGTTTCGCCATGTCACATTCAGTAGACTTTGTGAAGTATTTGATTTCTCTGTAAGGTGCAAGCTGAAATCAAGAGTTCGGTTCAGTTTCACACCCAGATACTTGTACTCTTCTACAATCTCCAAACTAGCGCCATTGAACACCCAATTATGTGTATTTTGGCTTCTTGCTGATCTGCTGAAGACCATCACTTTTTATTTATTTGAGTTTATTTCAAGGCCCCATTCATCACAGTATTTCGCCAGGCGATTGATTAAAAGTTGGAGGTTTTCTGGAGATTCAGATTGTAACACAAGATCATCGGCATACAAAAGAACATTGATATTTAAATCAGCTACTCGAATTCCACCAGGAAGGTAGGCTATATCATCGTTTATAAAAAGCGCAAACAACAGTGCACTCAGAATACAACCTTGTTTTACTCCATTATCGGTTTCGAACCAATATGAGTAAGTCGAACCATCCCATTCTGCTGCTTTTGTCTCTGAATACAATTCTTTTATAATATGTATACATTTTGTAGACAGTCCTAATTTCGAGAGCTTATAAAAGAGGGCATTTCGTTTTATAAGGTCGAAGGCAGCTTTAAAATCAACAAAAAATGCATACACTTTCTTGTTTCTTGCTTAGAACGCTTTAACAATACATGTTATTGTGAATATTTGGTCAGTTGTAGAATAGCTTTTCCGGAAACCAGCCTGACAGTTTGAAAGGATACTGTTTACATCAACCCATGTCTCTAGTCTGTTTACAAGTATACCGCAGAATAATTTTGCAAGTATATTCATGAAGGAGATGCCTTGTTCAAATCTGCTTTTTTGTGGATAAGGAATATTACCGACCTTTTGAATGATGATGGAATTTCTTCACTAGAAAATACTCTGTTGAAAAACAATTGCAGTTACGTATAAAAACCCTCAGTCGCGTTCTTGAAAAATTCATATGGTATACCATCTTCTCCAGGCGCCTTTCCACTTTTTCCTTTACAAATTGCAGTTCTAAGTTCGTCAGAAGTGATTTCAGTTTCTAAAATTTCATCAGAAATCCGTGGCTCCGCATACAAAAATTTTAGGTCAGACTTGCCGTATAAAAGGGTTTTAAAGTGCACAGACAGATCTCCAGCAGCCACTGCAATTCCAATTGTTAAATTTACACCATTAATCTCCCTGACAGTCGACCAGAATTCTTTTTTACTTTTTATTTGGCCAAGAGTACCAGCTTGTTCATTTTCAAAGTCGGTTTTCTTTTTTAGGCACATTTTTTTGTATGCTGCATTCGAATCACAATACCACTTTTTAAAATTCTGACAGTTTGAGTTTCTCAGTGCATTAAACAAAGCAAACGATTTTTTTCGGGCTATCAAACATTCCTTGTCAAACCATTTTTGTTTGAAATTTTTTTTTTGCAAGGACGTTGTTTGTGGAACTCCTTATGCCAGCGACAAGTTTATTTGCACTTACTTCAGCTGACTTTGCTAGTACATTTAATGACCCTGACGATAGGTTTTCATCTAAGTTGATAAGTATTTACACTTTCCTGCTTCCATATCAGCCGTGGTAAAAGTTCGAGATTTCTTTGATTTGCCGAGGAATCATCGAACCAGTCTACAATAATCGGCATATGATCGGAAAAGTTTTTGCACTGGACTTCGAATTTCTTCACTAAGCCATTCCATTCATTATTGATCGCACAGTAGTCGATGACCGATTTACCTTGACCTCCAAGAAAGTCAAAGTGGCCTTCAGTGTCCCCATTAGTGCATCCGTTAAGAACTGTACAGCCAAATATCCGAAGAAGTTCTAACAAAATGGTGCCATTTTGGTTGCAGATTTCATCCTTTGACGTTCTTTGACTGGGGTTTAAAGCAGTGTTACTTGTGATAAGGGCTACTGAAACTTGCAAATTAGCTATTCTGGAATTGAAATCTCCAATTATCAAGACACTTTTATTTGCCAGGTACATCATAATATTGTTGAAGCGTTCAAAATCCTCACTCCACTTGTTGCAGTTGATATAGAATGGAATAATTATCAAATTTGGTTTATGAACTAGTTTTACTACTGTGACTCCTTCATGCTCCTGAAAATCATATTTGTATAGCAATGATGTTTTGATTCCATAAAGACTTCACCACTAGCACGCCCTTTGTTATGTGTTTTTACTGCTGGTTTCCAATTTAAATTATACCCATTAAAATACTTAGTAAACTTATTAACATTTTCTAAAGTTACATGAGTTTCATATAAAAAAAAAACAAATCAAAACTTTTTACATAATTAAAAAAATCCACAAATAATAATTTATTATTGAGGTCTGAAACATTATAAGACAAAATATTACTATTACTTAAATATATTCAGCTGACGGCATCACAATTTCAGTTCTGTACTACAACTTGCACTATTTTGATAAAGTGGTATCCCTGGTTCATCTGTGTTGACTGGTCTATACCATTCATTTTGACGTTTTTTTGGCAGCAACAGGAGTTTGACAGATTCGAAGTCCATCTCACCAAACATTACGCGAAGTTGTTGTTCTCCATCCTCGTTTTTGTATTTAATGAAATTATAATTGTTCAAATAAAATGTTTTATCAGCAACCACCATCCAATTGTTTTTTATTTGTACTTTTTCATTTTGTTTTTTTGTTTTGATTATTTTTCTATATGCAAGAAGAATTTGGCGTTTGTACTGCATCTGCTTTGTCATGTCTCGTTGAATGAAAGCACCAGAACCTTTAAGCTTTAACGAGTTCTTTAGCATTTTCGTTGCATTTTCGCTAGAGACGGTGTTTATTTTTAATTTAACAACATAGCTATTTTCACTTAGCTTTATTATCTCCGTGATTTGATGTGCGTCACCAAGCAAAAGTTGACTGATGTCTTGTACTTCCATTTGAGGGTCGACATTACTGTTCGGGATAGTGAGAATGATGTTTTTTTTCTCTTAAAATGCGACTTTGCATCTCAAGCTCATCCTCCAGTATTCCACATCTTCTTCGAATATTTGCACTTTCCTACTCAGATCTTGATTTTGCAAGCGCAGAATTTTGATTTCATCATTTAACTTTAGCACATCATCTCTTGTAGCTAGTTCGGCGGTCGCTAATGAGAGCTCTTTGTGAAGTGATGTATCAATAATTTGTTTAATTTTCTGAAGATCCGATTCGGAAATTGGCATATAATTGAATGGAAACTGTTTGTTTTTGTTGCCTTTTTAGCAATTTTTGATATAGGGGTAAAAATATCGTCGGGAGAGGTTTGGTCAACTTTTCTTTTGTGGTCGGTCATGTGACACCGTCAACAGCAAAGAACTATGGGGTTATGCTTATTTAATAGTGTTAGCTAGTTAATCAGGAAATTATTATAATAACACAATTAAAAAGACAGTCACAGATTATTGATTTAACAGTTTTTGTAAGTGATTTACTATTTAAATTTAAAAAAAGTATGAGAGCAATAAAAAAATTGAACCAATCACTTTCACAGCAGTGTTGCCAACCCAAAGGTGAGTTTATATGTGACTCTTCCAAAACTAAGACTAAGAATGACTTCTTTGTGTAGAAGGTTTCGGTAAGCTTTCATCAGACATTTGGATAGGGAGAAAAGGGGTGTCCCAAAATTGGCTAATGGCTAAAGTTTCTGAGTTAATATGCAGGTAAGGCCCTCTCAGGCTTATCAATTTTTAAAGAAGAAGTGTCCATAGTTCGACAGTTTGTTGAAGGTGGTATACAGTAACATTGAACCGAATCTGATTTTTTCGCTTTCTAGTTGGTGATTTGGACAATTTCAAGCGCTAGGAGTACCTTGAAATCGGTCCACATTTTTCGTAACTTTAATTTTTGTTGCTTACTTACTGGTTGATGGATTCAGTGACAAGAAATTTGTAGCAGTTTTTCGACTACTTATTATAGATTTTTCGGGATTCGTAGCAGATTTTCGATTACAACGGATTCTGTGATAGGGCCGATTTATTAGTTTTAAATTTTGAGTACTCTTTAATGTAGCTAAACTTTGACGCTGTAAGTATGTAGGTCCAATTATTATTAGGTAAGTTTAAAGTAGATGTAGGTAAGTTCTTAGTATAATGGATCGAATGTATATTTCAGGAAATAGGTACTAGGTACCTACCTACAAATGTATATTTAAATCTATGTTATGGATTTTAATTCTGTTAATTAGGATGGTTATATGTACCTACACTGCATACATATGTATATGGAGCCTTGGTATGTAAATATGTAGATACATAATAATGTATAATGAAAGCGTTGGATAGTGATGGTAAGGTAGATACATATATGCTTATAAAACTTTATATGATAGTTGTAATAAACATAATATTCATTTGATTTTTGAAGATATATAGGTATATAAGTGTATGAGAGCCCAAATAGTATATAATGTATGTAGGTATGTATTCATTGACGTAAATAGCGAAAACATGTGTAGGTATGTAGCTTAGTTAAGACAAAAATGCGTAAAAATGAAAAATCTAATTAGGTAGAAAAAATTGATATACATATTTATATCGACCTACAGAGAGACAGACGGAATAGCAGAATATCAAGTGTGATTAAACTTTCGAGTTCGATTTCACGAGATCACAAAAAAACGTTTTTTATTGATTTTTAGTAAATATATAGTAGTAATTAATTTTTTTTGTAACAACTTATCATCAAATATAAAGGCAATCCATTAAACAAATGAAGCTTAACTTATTATACTTACTATGAATTCTTTTCATCGTTGAGTAGGTCTACTCTTTTTTGGTTGATAAACATTTTGCTTTGTTTCTGACAAGGAAATGCATCGGAAAGTAAACGCTTGTGGCAAATTGTTTCCATATTTTTTTATAAATAAATTAGGCACAATATTGTTAGTAGAAAAGGTTTAATATTACGAAAGGTTATATTAACAAAAGATTATGTCTCACACTATTCTTACATCCGGTGGGAGTTGTTTTGAAGCACGGAAAATGCTGAACAATTCATGCATATATTTCTTTTACTGGCAATGCTTTCTCTTTGGAGCATTCGATTGCCATGAAGATGAAGGAACTGTTGGGAGTTAGAAGTTAAATATAACATTTTATTTTTGTATAAAGTTTCAACCGCTATGTGGCGGTTTATTGTGTGTATGTACCAATGGATTATTATATGGCACATTCGTTGCAAGTTTTTGCTTTGGTGGAGTGGTCGTTTTTGCAGTTCCTGCGGCTTATGGACAAATGTCTACCATTGCATTGGCCGTAGACTTGTGCGGCTTATCGACAACTTCCAGAGCGTTCATAACAGCTTCGGTGGTTTTCCGTCTTCCCAAGTAACGCAAGCCCAGTATCGATGACAATGGAACGATTCGATCCAGCGTAAAGAAATCCATATTCACAAAATATCCCCAAAACGCATGGAGCAATTATTGTTGTTCAATGTAATCAGAGAACAGTGAACAATGAATGAGCTGGATGCACTTGGTTCCGAATGCCACAATTGATATTGCTACAAGTTAACAAAGCACCCGTCTTGTAGTGATCAGTAGAATATAAATGTTTGTCAATCAGGGCCAAGCCGCTATGGACAGAATGCGCCCAAACGAAGGTGTAGCGCTCAACATTGTGCTCATTGTTGTTGTACAGTCATTTGTTGCCATTCTCGCGGCGTTGACGAAGCCATTTACAAAACTTGCAGCCAGATTCTGCATTCCTGAGTACACTTGAATCGATGGGAAACGTTTATTTCTTAATTAAACTTTTCAATGTGCACAAAAATTCCCAGATAATGTGTCAATCGAAACGAAGAACTTAAACTTGAAAAGAAAAACAGATAACATTCATCCAATTGTGTAAAACAATCTAATAAGTACATAATTATAAAAAAAATATTAACGTACCGATTACTAGAATAATTTAATATATTATGTATGTTCGTTAATGTTTCGAATAAAAATTTTGTTTGTACTCGGACGAGCAAATTAAGAAAACGGGCGCAAGAGGTTACTCTCATTATGGTGCAGGGTATGGAAGTGTGAAGTTGGAAAATAGCGATCAATATCGTTAACTGTTTGGGACGACATAGCTGACCCTTTTGAGTTTCAAAAAAAAAAAAATATATATAAATTTGGATTTTTTACCATCTCAACCACTAGCATGTAATCGCGTGATTATTTTTTAGCGACATCTATTAGGGAGAGTAGGAAATTCGTATCGAATTGCACAAGATGACGTAGGCCCTGCTTTCTGGAAATGTCAGAATGATATCGAGGCGGAATGGTGTCTCACCATTGCACTGACAGGTACAAAGCAAATACATACATGGTCGGGTGTGTGTGATCGTATGATGCGATTACTGTGAGGGAGGGGAAATTTTAGTTCAAAAAAAAGGGTGGCGTGTTCGTTTACCGAAACCCCGTATGAGTGCAATTGTGAATTGTCAAATTGAAACAATTTTTTTGTCTGCGCTGATAGGACGACTTAACCTGAACAACAATAAAAAATCCTAGGAGGGAACATTTCATAAGTTAAGATAGCTTGATAAGCTTAAGATTCAGTGTATAATTTGTTTACTAAGAAATAATGAAGAAAAGGTGTGTTTTGTGTCCGAAGTGTAGAGCCGAAATTCAATGATTGGTCTTCTAAAAACAAAAGAAAAAAGAAAAGAATAATAACGTAGTACATTTTTTTATTTCAGTTAAAAACCTTTAATAAAAGAACCTTAAAAAAATTAACTGTGTAAAGGCTGAGTGCAACTTAAATACATACGTTTTTGGTGAGTTGTTTTAAGAACGAAAGAGAGAATATAGTTATTAACCTAGAATTTCCTATATGTCTAGGTATACATCACGTGCAGTGGATTTTTGTGCGGTCGCAGCAGGCCAGTGATGCACTGGTCCGCCACCACGTATTTTCTTCTTTTGCATAGCCATACACGGAACCATTCATGCCAGTAATTAGCTCCAAACTAAAGCAGATGCCGTGTAAATTGGCGTTTTATAAGTTTTGGCTTTTGGTGACGAATCAGCTGGAACAAGTGTCTTCCTGAGTGTTGGTGAAGGAATAGTAGATACGACTACCATAATAATCGTCCATCCACCTAAGTTATAACCTCCACGCCGCAGTCCTCCCAAACTACACCACAGCCACCAAATGTTATGCTTGAATTTCTGAAAAGAAAAGAAACGAAAAGGAATGCAGGTATTTTCTAATAATACTGGATCCGATCAAGAATCCCGAAAAATGAATTACAGTTCAGTATCGACGACAAAGATATTGTGTGTGTTATGTCATTAGCTATATATTTTGTGTCAGCTTCGGCGTTGAAGCTTATATTGTTTCTTAATTCTGATTAGCTTATTTTTTTAATTATAAATTTAAAATATAAATTCCAAAAATTACATTTTTTTGAGTGTACGGTATTATTGTAAGTAAGGGGTGTTTTGTCCCCGAGCGCTGTCACTTTGAGAGGTTTTCTACGCCTAGTAGCTTAGAGGTTTTGATTGTTTTTATCCAGCTGCACCGAGCTCGTTGGAGGTAGGGATTTCTTGTTAGTAGAGTGTGGAAATTCCAGAAAGTTGGCTAGCGGGAGTCCTGGGGGAGCAAAAACGAGTTTGCAATTAGTTTATTTTGTTTGATATGTTTCTTATTTCTAGTCATTTCTAGGTATTAATATTATTTAAATTCCTTAACTTAAGATTACATGTTGATACATGGCACTAGTTTATATTGTTTTTTTTTTTCAAGTCTTAGCTGATGGTTAAAGATTACTTCCTCTAATTTCTAATAAAACCTCACGCCGTTATTTCTTTTCTGAATTTTTGGATTTTGTTTGGTTTCTCTGAAGAAACCATGAATTTTTGAAGATCTTTTCAGGGGGTGCGGATGGTAGCTGAATAACTTTGGTAAAGATGGTGTGATCTGAAACCGATCATCCACCTTCACTGGGGAAATCCAAACAAGGCCGCGGATTTCTGGGTTGGGAGGGTAAGGGCCACACTGCAACGGCATCAGCAGTGCCCTGGAAGTGGTGATATTCCGTCCGCTGTCGCTTTTTGAGTATTCTCGTTCTCTGGCCTGGTATGTGTATTTGTTGCCAGTGAGGTTGAGCTTCAAGCAAGCCACGTCCCTCGGAAGTTAATGTTCTTTCCCGCCCATTCCAAACACTTCTTAGCCGATTTTCCTAGCCTTTCTTTTTTTCCAGCCCTACCCTATTCCAACTCTCCCCATCCTCTTGCCAGCAACAAATTGGCGCCCAACGTAGCTAAAGCGTTTTTGCAACCTAGTTGAAACGTTTTTGACGATTTAGTTAATATTGTCTTAGTTTCAGTTCGGGTATGTGGAGAAGTACCCAACCAAACTTGCTGTGAATTGTTAAACGCGTAAGTCTGCAACAGAAAGGCCACAGCCGTACCTAGTTGTATTGCTACGAGTGATTGGATATTCACAGCGACTGCGGTTAATGAGATTTATGCGTTTATTTGCTATTACTGGAGTTTTCGCGGAAGGAGTATGTCTGCATTAGGAAGGTCACAGACGAACCTATGTGTGTTGCGACGCTCTTTGCAGAAGCTTGAGTAAGATCAGATAGCGTAGTTTAGTATTGTTTTTCCCCATTCCCATCCTGACTATTTTTTTACTATTCTATTTCTAAATTTCAATTTTCATATCCTACAGTCTTGCCATTTTCCATTTGGAAGCGGTGAGTGTGTGTGACGTTTAGTCCGACATCACCGTTCCAAAATTTTTGTTGAGTTTTATCTCACCATTTCATGTCTTCTAGCAAGGTCCTTGAGACAGACTAGGATTGCGGGAGAAAACTTTGTAATGTAATTTGTTAGTGTTTCTACTTTTTCTCCCGTTAATCTCACCACTCCAAGGAATTTGGTTCGTTCGTCTGAGACCTCAGTAAATAGTGATATTGTTAGTAGGGTCACACCATACGGCCAAGAAACTGCTAAACAAGCTACTAGAAGCACCCCGTATGCTTTATGTAAATCGAGATTTCAAAACAAGATTCTTGTACAACTTCATCGAAGTAAACAAAACTGTATATTGTCTACGTTAATCGAAAATTACCTATACATTCAAGTGAAATATTCGGTTGAAAATTTGATTAGTACCTATTGGACAGTGAAAAATAGGAATTGAAATTCTTCTTCCATAATTCAATTCTTCTTGATTACTATTTATTTCCTACGTTGTTTATTTTCTAAATCATTTTTTATTGCATTGCGTATTTATATTTTCCTTTTTTTTAAAGATCTATATACTTATTTATTAAGTTAGTAATATTTTCGCTATTCTTCGTTACATTCTTTTGTTTTGAAATTTTCTTACATTAATTAGTTTATTTTCCAAAGGGAAAAATAACTTAATTAGGTAGGAAAACAAACTTAATTCGTTCAATTGTCTAAAACTAGTTTTCAGAAAGTTTGTTTTTGAAACGTTAAGTCAAAATATTTTCGTTAAGTTTTTTTGAAAGAAAACTTAATTTTTTTTCAAATCTTCTTTATATTGTTTAATAACTCAGTTGTTTTTTTCTTTATTCCTATTTAAATTTAGTTTTTATTTACACAAAAACTGCTTAAAATTTTCTACGGAGTAATAGAATTACTTGTTAAGTTTTTGGTATATTGTTCTACGTTTCTTTAAGTTTTGATAAGTTCCTTTGCTAGAAATATTTTTTTTGCAAAACTCACCTAGTTTTTGTTAAGTTTTGTTTTGTTGTTGATAATTTTTCCTTCATTTTTTTTTTGGTGATTAATTTTTAATTTTTGTTGTCCAGTTTATATCTGCACCAATATGAAAAAAATGAATCCCACTGGTACAGAAGAAGATGATCGCTTCAACCAGATAATTAGAGATGCTGAAATAGAGGGAAATGTCCGATTGACTAGGTCAGTAAGCCAAAGTTTAGATCCTGCATCTAGGCATATAGTGAGGCATTCTCCTCTCGTATAAGATAGGCAAATCCTAGCTAAAGCGTTTTTGCAACCTAGTTGAAACGTTTTTGACGATTTAGTTAATGTTGTCTTAGTTTCAGTTCGGGTATGTGGTGAAGTACCCAACCAAACTTGCTGTGAATTTTTAAACGCGAAAGTCTGCTACAGGAAGGCCACAGCCGTACCTAGTTGTATTGCTACGAGTGTTTGGATATTCACAGCGACTGCGGTTAATGAGATTTATGCGTTTATTTGCTATTACTGGAGTTCTCGCGGAAGGCGTATGTCTGAATTAGGAAGGTCACAGACGAACCTAGGTGTGTTGCGACGCTCTTTTGCAGTTGCTTGAGTAAGATCAGATAGCGTACTTTAGTATTGTCTTTACCTATTCCCATCCTGACTATTTTTTACTATTCTATTTCTAAATTTCTATTTTCATATCCTACAGTCTTGCCGTTTTCCATTTGTGAGCGGTGAGTGTGTGTGACGTTTAGTCCGACATCACCGTTCCAAAATTTTTGTTGAGTTTTATCTCACCGTTTCATGTCTTCTAGCAAGTTCCTTGAGACAGACTAGGATTGCGGGAACGGTGAGACAAAACTTTGTAATGTAATTTGTTAGTGTTTCTACTTTTTCTCCCGTTAATCTCACCACTCCAAGGAATTTGGTTCGTTCGTCTGAGGCCTCAGTAAATAGTGATATTGTTAGTAGGGTCACACCATACGGCCAAGAAACTGCTAAACAAGCTACTAGAAGCACCCCGTATGCTTTATGTAAATTGAGATTTCAAAACAAGATTTTTGTAGAACTTCATCGAAGTGAACAAAACTTTATATTGTCTACGTTAATCGAAAATTACCTATACATTCAAGTGAAATATTCGGTTGAAAATTTGATTAGTACCTATTGGACAGTGAAAAATAGGAATTGAAATTATTCTTCCATAATTCAATTCTTCTTGATTACTATTTATTTCCTACGTTGTTTATTTTCTAAATCATTTTTTATTGCATTGTGTATTTATTTTTTCCTTTTTTTTTTTAAAGATCTATATACTTATTTATTAAGTTAGTAATATTTTCGCTATTCTTCGTAACATTCTTTTGTTTTGAAATTTTCTTACATTAATTAGTTTATTTTCCAAAGGGAAAAATAACTTAATTAGGTAGGAAAACAAACTTCATTCGTTCAATTGTCTAAAACTAGTTTTCAGAAAGTTTATTTTTGAAACGTTAAGTCAAAATATTTGCGTTAAGTTTTTTTGAAAGAAAACTTAATTTTTTTCAAATCTTCTTTATATTGTTTAATAACTCAGTTGTTTTTTTTCTTTATTCCTATTTAAATTTAGTTTTTATTTACATAAAAACTGCTTAAAATTTTCTACGGAGTAATAGAATTACTTGTTAAGTTTTTGGTATATTGTTCTACGTTTCTTTAAGTTTTGATAAGTTCCTTTGCTAGAAATATTTTTTTTTGCAAAACTCACCTGGTTTTTGTTAAGTTTTGTTTTGTTGTTGATAATTTTTCCTTAATTTTTTTTTTGGTGATTAATTTTTAATTTTTGTTGTCCAGTTTATATCTGCACCAATATGAAAAAAATGAATCCCACTTGTAGAGAAGAAGATGATCGCATCAACCAGATAATTAGAGATGCTGAAATAGAGGGAAATGTCCGATTGACTAGGTCAGTAAGCCAAAGTTTAGATCCTGCATCTAGGCATATAGTGAGGCATTCTCCTCTCGTATCAGATAGGCAAATCAGTTCAGTATCCAATATACCCGTAAGTTCAGGTGTACCGCTTGAAGAGTCGTTGTCTCGCAGTAATGTCGGTTCGATTTTTACTCCTTCCTTCAGCAACCTCAGTGGCGTGGGAGCCGAAGGGTTACCTCCGCAACACGAAAAATTCAGCATGTTGAACCAAACAGTTTTGACAAATACCCTTCCTAGACCAATTAGTTCACATAAAAGTAACGCGGGTGGCTGTAGGGACTTTTAGACTGTTTGTCACAAAGACCCGCTGGAACAAAAAGGAAGGAGAAAAATGTAATATCAGAGGACTTAAAAGCATACGTTAATTAATCTATAGTGGACGCTCTTTCCACTTATAAGCAAACCTTACGTAATGATGTTACGGGTAATCTTAAATAAGAGATTCAAAATCAGCTGGGAAGTTTCCTACGGGAAC
This sequence comes from Philhelius pedissequus, assembly GCA_910595825.1. Taxonomy (NCBI): domain Eukaryota; kingdom Metazoa; phylum Arthropoda; class Insecta; order Diptera; family Syrphidae; genus Philhelius; species Philhelius pedissequus. The sequence continues at coordinate 136,502,430 of OU343160.1, forward strand.
TGAATTTGTGACGTTTTACTCCTACACCTGTTGTTCCAGCTCCGCAGCAGCCGGCCAGGAGCAGAAATGCGTTCGTTCCCGTGGAACGACAGCGTAAGACTCAAGAACCATTCATACGGATCCAAGAAAGCGGTTATCAACCTGATGGAGTCCGAGATGATTATTTTAGAACTGCGAGTAATCATGTGTACCCCGTAACTAACTAAATACATACCATCACCATCCTATGTATTCACACCAGTTCGTACCTTCAGGATTTAAGGCTCCGATTAAGATAAATAAGTGTGGTTTAAGTTCGAAGGTCAACCAACAACCCTAAGGGTTGAAGATTTTGTGATCCGTCTTGAGACTTTTCAGATCCAGTACCAATGCCCGTGGGTGAAACTACACGCTAGAAATGCCCACGATTGGTTCTGACAGTTTCAGCGGAATCATTATCGCTCTGACAGGCCACTCTTCGAGAAGCTCTGATGCGCCAGGTTAAAAATTATCGGTCCGATAATGAAATCACTCGAGATATAATTAACCATAAGCAGGGTTTCTCGGAAAGCGTTGATGACTTTTTAGCAGCCATGAATAAAATAAAGTCTCAGCTAAGAATACCAATTCCTGAAGGTGACCTGGTAAAGATGATAAAATCTAGTTTGAATGACCGATTCATTAGCTTAGTATACCCAATGCCATTTCATTCATTAGACCAGCTGAGGAATGCGTGCAAGGACTTTGAATTCGCTTTCCCAAGGAAAGAACGAGAGTTTTCAAAACACTCAAAGCCGCAAGTCCAATACACAGCCAATGAAATTGAGTGCGAAGGCGGATACCAGCAAGCCAACGAGCATCTCGCGGCTTACCAGTTTGGTGGAGCTCGTCCTAAACTTCCAACACGAAAATACGCGGATGCTTCGAATTTGGTTTGCTGGAACTGCAAAACCCAAGGTCATACCTTTTATGATTGTCAATCGGATACTCGCAATCTGTTTTGTTTTAAGTGTGGTCTTGAAGGTGTGAAAACCCCACATTGCGCCCGTTGCAATTCGGGAAACAGGTCATGGGACGAGAAAGCTTCGGGGGAATCACGTCCAACCCATCCTCAGAACCCGAAGTAAAGTTAATAAACCTAAAGGTCGGACAATCTGTAATGAAAGTTGTTAAAGTGCTTCTTTTGGAAGAGGGTAACAAAAATGAGATTAAAATTTTAAAAAGAGAAGGAGAAAAAAAATTTTGTGTAGAAAGAAATATAAAACTCACGTTATCTCAAATTAAGCCCATACACGTAAGAATCTCGGAATATGACAAAGCACGTAACCGAATATTTAACAGCGCAGTTTTCAAACCTTCTAAAAAGATTATTAAAGCTCGGAGTAAATATAAGGCGAGGAAGGGAATTAGGAAACGAATTTCCTCTACTATAGTAGATCTATCATCAGACTATAGACCGTATGCAAAAATTAAATTAGGTGATAAGGAGATTTTAGGTTTGCTCGACAGCGGGGGCAGTGTGAGCATCCTTGGCAAAAACTGATTACAGCTGGTCAAGGAATTACGGCTGCCTATAATTACTTGTCATTCAGGGGTCAAGACTGCGGACGCTAAGAGTCAGTCGAAAGTGGGGAAGGTCGAGGGAAGAGTGAGGTATAGGGGCAGTGAAGATGTGCTGACTTTCTTCTTAGTTCCAAATTTGGACCAAGAGATCTACCTTGGGGTGGACTCTTAGAAGGTATTCAAATTAGCCCCGAACGTGATAAGTTCTGTTTCGTTGACGGATGATGCAGATCTCTTGAACGCACATCAGCTGACTATTGTTCAGCAGGCCAGACTGGATGCAGTCAGGCAGAAATTTTTGTGTTACGACTGAGATGGTCTAGGAAAACGGCGCTCATGGAGCACATCATTGATACGGGAGAGGCACTCCCTGTAAACCAGCGTCACTACCCTGCTTCGCCAGCGGTGCAAGCCATTATATATGAAGAATTACACAGGCTGTTGAGCCTGGGCATTATTGAGGAAAGCGAGAGCCCGTGGTGCTCACCAGTGATTCTCTTGCGGGAACCAGGCAAGAATCGGCTTTGCATTGATTCTCGCAAGGTGAACTCACTGACGAAGAAAAATGCTAATCCACTTCTATATATCGAGGGGCTCCACAGCCGGTTACCAGACACCTACTTCATAAGCAGTATTGACTTAAAAGAGGCTTTTTGGCAGATACCGCTGGAGAAGCAGAGTAGGGAAAAGACTGTCTTTGCGGTACCGGGGAGACCCTTGTACCAATTTACTGTCATGCCCTTTGGGTTGTGTAATGCAGCTCAAAGGTTATGTCAGTTAATGGACAAGCTAATTCCTGCACGACTTAGGGATCATGTCTTTGTGTATCTTGATGATCTCCTCATCATGGCGCCGAATTTTGAAATGCATATCGCCCTGTTGAGCCAAGTAGCCGACTGTTTGCGGAAAGCTTATCTCACCATCAACTTGAAGAAGTGAAAGTTTTGCTTCAAAGAGCGAAAATATTTGGGCTTCATAGTTGGTGGTGGGAAGCTTAAAACTGATCCCGCTAAAGGAGAGGCTATAGTGGAATTCCCTATACCCAAAACTCCTAGACAAGTGCGGCTGCTGCTTGGGTTAGCAGGGTGGTATCGCAAATTTATTAAAGATTTTTCAAGCTGACTGCACCCTTGACGGACCTGTTGAAGAAAAATGACGAAAAATTCAGGATGAGGGAAGGCACTAATGGCGTTCGAAGAACTGAAGCAGACGTTAACCACGTCGCCGGTTCTCTCCCATCCGGACTTCTCCAAGAGATTTAACATCCAGTGTGATGCTTCGGATGTGGGAATTGGAGCTATGCTGTTCCAGAAAAACGACGAAGACGAGGAAGTCCCCATATCTTACTTTTCTCAAAAGTTAAACAAGAGCCAGAGAAACTACAGTGTGACCGAGAAGGAGTGCATGGCTGCGGTGATGACGGTGCAAAAGTTCAGGCCATATGTCGAAGGCATGGACTTCACAGTCATAACAGACCACTCCAGTTTACGTTGGTTAATGTCAATGAAAGATCTGAGGGGCAAATTAGCTGGATGGAGTTTGCTCTTGCAGTCGTATGCCCTCGATATACAGCATCGAAAGGGCAGCCTGAATGTCGTGCCGGATACTCTTTCTCGGCTGCACGTAGATTGTCTGGCTATAGAAGAGGTCGCCCCACTCATCGCCTTAGAGTCCCCTGAATTTCACTCCGACGAGTACGAGAGTTAAGACTATTAAAGATAACTACAATGAACTCCCCGATCTTAAAATTCAAGACAGGTTTGAATATATGCGTGCTTTTTGAAGTGTAGGAGATGAACATATGCAAGAACATACGCGGCTTTTGTGTGTATCGTCGGGTCTCACTGACAACCTTATAAAAAAAGCGCATAGTCCCCCAAAATAGATCATGGAGGAATAGCTAAAACGCTTCACAGAATCCGACAAAATTTTCATTGGCCGAATATGACGGTGCAAGTGCACGAATATGTCTCTAATTGTGCTGTGTGAAGAGTGTAAGGCGTCGAATCAAATATCTCGTCCTCCTATTGTCTATTCGTACTGTTCTAATCGTCAATTTTAAAAATTGTACATTGATTTTTTGGGTCCTTATCCCAGATCAAAATCAGGTAATGCGTACCTGTTTATTGTGTTGGATCATTTGTCTAAGTTTGTGTTCTTAAAAGCTTTGAAAAATCCCAAATTGTTAAGTTTCATAAAATTCTTGCAACAAGAGGTTTTTAATATGTTTGGCGTACCTCGAATAATCCATTCCGACAACGGAAAACAGCTTCTGGCAAAAGAATTCCAAAATTTATTACAAAAGTACGGAGTTCAACGTTTAAGAACGGCGAACTATGCACCCCAATCGAACGCGTCAGAAAGGGTCGACCGCACGTTGCTAGCCGCAATCCGTTCTTATCTCACAACGGATCTACGAGATTGGGATTACCATCTGAATGACATTGCTTGTGCCTTGAGAAGTGCCGTTCATAGCTCTACCGGGGTATCTCCATACTATAGGTACGTTGCTTGGAATGATCATGATAATGCACAGTAGTAGTTATGAACTTGCAGAAAAATTAGACGCGGTGGACGACAGCGAGTTGTTGATTCTTCCTCGGCGCGATCGATTGCAGTGCGTACGTAAAAGAATTCAAGAAAACATTTTAAAATCCAACGAAAAATGCGAATTATTGTTTTTGGTACACAACACTTGTCACAGACTCCATGTTTTTGCTGTTCACTTGTTGATAATTGCTTTCAAAATAATTAATCTTGTTTAGTGGCCACCTTTATTAGAAGCAAATACAGATATCAATCATTGAAAACTTTCTTCGAAGACACTTTAAAAACGATAGGCAAGCCGACTACATAAGCGATTTATTAACGGAAACACAAATGCACTTAGTTCCTATTATTGTCGTAAAAAGATGTTTTTATTTTTTTTACGTAGTACCTATATGATATAACTCACTAAAATGTCTCAACTTTATAGTAGGTTGTTTTCGAAATACCCCGCACTCAGTACCTGATATGTAGTTCTTTTAAAACACCTACCACCGCACCTGTAAATTCTACTATCTACTTTTCGTCAGACTCAATAGAATTTTATTTTATTTATTTTAGTATTTATTGCATGGTTATATCTAGCTGTTTAGTACTTTTATTTATATATTTATTGATTTTGTTCTTAAGCCGATCGGTGATAAGCTAATCCCGAATGTTTCGAAACTATGGGTGATATTAACTTATTAATATTTTCTTTTCCAACTGTGATACTTACAAACTTAGTTAGTAACAGTGATATTTTTTATTTATTCTGCATGTTAACTCACTTTATTATATTTGCCTTGTATTTCATATTTATTATTTTACTTGAAATATAATACAATTTAAACGACAAACGCTCACCATAGTCGGATGCAGGAAATTAATATCCGTGCAGTTTTTTAGTTGGGTGGTTTACGTGATGGAACAGCTGCGACTATTGTTAATAATCAGATCTCCTTATCACATGAGCTCAGGTATATATTAAGGTCTATGTTTTATTCCGGTCGGTGATTTTATCACGGCATATTTATCTGAAAAGAAAAGGGAAACACAAAAGCAATTAGCAACACAAGACAATGGAATAGATAGACCATACTTACTGGATTCTGTCCGGCTAATGTCGGTTACTCCCCCACAGCGTTACCACAAGTGGGTATTAGATAAATGCATCCAACTGCCGACCTGGTGATGTCTAAAACAAATGATTCGTATTAGAAAATACTTCTCAAAAATGTAAATGTGGGTTAACTACCCATAAGGCCTTCACGGACAACGGTACTCGGCGCGTCTTGTTTTTTGTTTGCCCTCCGCTAAGCAGGTACTCCAGCGAAATACCAATTTTTTTTTTGTTGTGGCCGCCCGCCAATCCATTCTTCTAGAATTAGGATGAACATCTGAAAAATGGAAATTAAATGATGATTTAAATGTTTTTTTTAGTAAAAAGAGATAGGTCTGAAATAAATAAAGTTAACAAAAAAAAAGGAAGAATACTTACCGAACATCAAATAAAATTTCAATTGCCACTGCTGCCTCAATTTTCCGCCCATTTGATTTGATTTTCTTTATAGTCTTTTCTTTCTTTATTCTTTTATAAAATGGTTTTACAAAGGTGTGCGTTTCTCGGTTGCTTTAGGATATTCTGCCCTATCGAAGTAACCGTCGGAGCGGATTTTTCTCCGCAACGCATCTTCGTCGGAAATTCAATTTCAGTTCGAACTTACTGTCATCGAAAGAAATTTTAAAGAAATACGACGACGCATTGCGATGGATATAAACTTCAGGTAGAGATGATCAACTTAACTGATATATGGAAAATGCGATATATTTTCGATATTTTTTTTATTAAATATACCTTATAAATGTTTTAAACCATACAAAATTGGCGAGAGAGTGTAATCTATTGTTTATACAAAATATTTTTTTCAATTATAATGCGCTAGAGGTTTTAAGAAATGTAATTAAAATCGGTGCATCGATTTTAAAATCAAAACTATGAAATAAAGTCCCCTCCCTATTTCCAAACACATGTTTTGTTTCCGTTTGAACTGTCAACACAAGAATAATTTGAAGGAAAAAAACTTTTAAAATTCAGTATTATTTATTTAGAAAATAAAAGAACATTGCAAGAACGAAAACAATATACACTGACTACCTGACGCAGCTTTAATTCTATAATTCCCTTCAAGATTGAAGAAAAACTTTCGCCTAGATAAAAATGCGTTTGCAAAACAAAACCAATTATCGGTCTGATGGTGTCACTCCAAACCTTTAAAAAATACATGATGTATTCGAAACTAAAACACAGCCACAACTTCTGGTGTCCTTCTTGTGTAATTTTAGATAATGCAATATCGGGATATTCGATGGGCAGATTTATTATCCGCTCATATGGCTGTCAACTGGTTTATTCGTTCTGCCTAAAAACAAAGAGCCGACAAATTAACGTACATATGGTTTATTTCTTCATTATTTACATTTTAATAGAAAATTTCTTTAAAAAGAAAACACTTTCCGCAACGAGAACTTGTCGGAGTACTTCGGAGAATATTTTGTTTGTATCTGTCATAAATTAAACCATTAAAAGTACTTCATCGCATGCAAATGGCATGCGTTGAATTTCGTCGGACAGAATTTCCGATCAGGCGATCGGAGAATTACCTCGAAGCAAATCGTCTCCGATTCGTAGTAAATCGGAGAGAATTCCGCACGGTTACCTCAATACGGCAGATTATACTGCTCACCTCTTGGTCGTTGTAATTTTGTATAGTTGAACTGCTTTGCTCACGAGCATTGTATCAGTAACTTGTGACGTGTTGTTATCTGATATTTATAATTAAGTATTGGAACTGCTCTTTCACAGAGACAGTGCATCGGTAACTTGTGTCGTAGTGCCACCTAAAACTAACCTAGAATAAATATATACATATAAACAAACACTTATGCTTAACATTTCATTTTAAGATAGAGCGAGAACTCTACATCGTTAATACATGAAGATATATACACTTAACGTATGAATGAGCGAGAGTGCAAACGCACTATATACCCTAAATAAGACGTGATTTTGTACTTATGTGAACAAATTAGTTATAGAAATTAACTTTTTAAAGGTTATAATTTTGTATGGAATTCATTTTTGACTGAGCACGATTTGTTTTTTTTTTTACACTATTTTATGACAGAAAAATATATAGAATTTCAAAGTATGTTGATGAGGAGGAGTCGTTTCTGCATAATGCGAAATAAATGTGGAATGTTTAGAATGGTTGCTCCTCTGACGCTTGCTTCCATGTAGTTATAGCTAACTGTTATGTGCAGTAGTTAATTAACGGATAATTCCGTTTGTCGGCTATGGGCGGCTAATGCGCGGATCCTAAGGATTCTTTGTTACTTTACAGCATCGTCCATGTACGATGTATGATGTGCTCGTTTGAGTTATAAGCCATTCCGGGGACTGGCAATTTTCCATCAGTTGTTTTTATGATGTAGGCAATGACTGATATGTGCAGTCATTATGCATCCTGGGGATGCTTCCGTTACGGTACAGCATCATCCATACGTGGATGATGTGTGGTCAAGGAGTGATGATTGTGTGAAACATGACAGTTACGGATTTACTTCTAGTTCGGCTTTTATCAGGACGTAATTGACCCCATATATTTGTTTCATGATTTCAGCACGGTTTACTCTTATTTTGTTACTTAAGATAGCTTAAATAATTTTTGTTACATTTTACTGCTATAGCAAGAATTAAATTATAAAACACAGTTACTTTTTTGCTAATGAGACGAGGGAATAAAATCCCGTCTGTTCTTGACGGAAGCAAAAATCGAGGCTCCCATTTGAATGAAAGAAGAAATAACATATGACAATAATATCAAATGAGAAGGCGGACTTTTCAATCAATCAATGCTGACGTTCCAGTTTTTAGACAAAGCGTATAATAAATATTCATGATTGCATTCTAGTTTTAAAGCAAAGCGAAAAACATAGTCATCCATCTAAATCAACTTTTAGACGACTTGCGGATAGCTGAACATACGTGAAGTAGGGTAGTTGACTATAGGGAACTTCCACCAACTGTCAGTCAGTTAAAATAGTTATTGGGGAAATTTTTGACAATTAAAGGAATATTGACCTCACAGAAAATGAAATGGAAAAAAGTATAGTTTAGGCAATTAAGATTGGGAAAAATCTAGAAGAATATACCTTTTCACCTAAAGATAATCCGGTTTAAATTGAGAAGATTAAAAATTAATCTTCAAGTGTTTTCACCAGTGAAAAAAAGATTAGTTTGTCGTTTTCACTATGAATTGTCATTCAAAAGTCAATACAACAAGACAGAAACAAAAGAATTGGGAAGAAGAATAATAATTTCGGTGCAATGAACAAATTTAATTTCAATAAATAAAAATGAGTAATAACTTTAAAATATTGTTATCCCAACATCTTACAGTATATAGATATATTTACATAAATACTGTAATCGCCTTTGCACGGTTTTCGTTTTATATATTTGGGAAAGAACTTTCCATTACAAATTCAAGGCACCGACCGCTTTGGTCTTTGTGGCTTTATTGCATTTTTTATTTTTATACTTATTTATAAACAAAAACAGAATTTGAAGGCAATGACAAATGGTTTAATTACCACACAAAAACAAATTTTTTTTTGAATGCCAATGAAGAAAATATGACATTAGAATAGGCGCGTTCTATTAAATATGGTTTGTTTCTTTTGAGAATCTTCTACTTCGAAAAAGATTTCAATGGGATTAATTTCTAATCTTCATTTAAATATTAAATTTCGTATGGGAAATCTTCAAGATTTAGAAGATTTCAAAGAGGATTTATGGTTAATCCACTTAAATCAGGATTAAGTGGTAGGTGAAAACGTAGTATAAGATTCAGTGTATAATTTTTTTATTAAGAAATAAGGAAAAAACAGGTGTGTTTTGTGTCAGAAGTTTAAAGCCGAAATTCAATGATTGGTCTTATAAAAACAAAAGAAAGAAAATTTTTTTATTTTAGTTAGAAACCTTTTATAAAAAAACCTTAAAAAAATTAATTGTGTAATGGCTGAGTGCAACTTAAATACAAAGCTTTTTGGTGAGTTGTTTTTAGGAACGATAGAGAGAATATAGTAATTTACCGAGAATTTTCTATAGGTCTAGCTATACATCACGTTCAGTTGATTTTTGGACAGTCGCAGCAGGCCAGTGATGCGCTGGCCCACACCACATATTTTTTTGACTGGTTCTTTTGCATAACCATATACGGAACCACTCATGCCAGTAATTAGCTCCAAACCAAAGCAGCTGCCGTATAAATTGGCGTTTTATGAGTTCTGGCTTTTCGTGACGAATCTGCTGGAACAAGTATATTCCTGAGTGTTGGGAAGGAATAGTGGATACGACTACCGTAATAATCGTCGATCCACTTAATTTACAACCTTCACGCCGCAGTCCTCCCAAACTACATCACAACCCCCAAACTTTATGCTTGAATTTCTGAAAGGAACAAAAAGAAAATAAAAGAAAAGGAATGCAATTATTTTCTAATAATATTGAACCCCATCAAGAATCCCGAAGAATAAATTACGGTGCAGTATCGACGACCTAATACAAAGATATTGCGTGTGTTGTGTCATTAGCTATGTATTATGTGTCAACTTCGGCGTTGAAGTTTATATTGTATCTAAATTCTAATTAGCTAATTTTTTTAATTATAAATTTAAAATATACATTCTAAAAATTCCCTTTTTTTGAATGTACGGTATTATTCTAAGTAAAGGATGTTTTGTCCCCGAGGGCTGTAAATTTTAGAGGTTTTCTACGCCTGGTAGCTTAGAGTTCTTGATTGTTTTTATCCACCTGCATCGAGCTCGTTGGAGGTAGGGAGTTGGTGGAGTGTGGAAATTCCAGAAAGTTGTCCAGCGGGAGTCCTGGGGGAGCAAAAACGAGTTTTCAATTAGTTTATTTTGTTTGATTTGTTTCTAATTTCTAGTCATTTCTAGGTAATAATATTATTTAAATTCCTTAAATTAAAATAACATGTTGATACATGGCACTAGTTTATATTGTTTTTTTTTAAGTCTTAGCTGATGGTTAAAGATTAATTCCTCTAATTGCTAATAAATCCTCACGCCGTTATTTCTTTTCTGAATTTTTGGAGTTTGTTTGGTTTCTCTGAAGCATCCCTGAATTTTTGAAGATCTTTTCAGGGAATTTAGATGGTAGCTGAACAACTTTGGTAAAGATGGTGTGATCTGAAACCGATCATCAACAGTCACTGCGGAAATCCAAACAAGGCCGCGGATTTCTAGGTTTGGAGGGAAGGCCACACTGCAACGACACCAGCAGTGCCCTGGAAGTGGTGATATTCCGTCCAGTGTCACTTTTTGAGTATTTTCGTTCTCTGGCCTGATATGTGTATTTATTGCCAGTGATGTTGAGTTTCGGAGGTAATATCCCCCCAATTCCGGCGAGCTAAATGCCGCGCTACGCAAGCAGTCCACGTCCCTCAGAACATAATGTTCTTTCCCGTCCATTCCTAACACTTCCTACCCGATTTTCCTAGCCTTTCCTTTTTTCCAGCCCTACAATATTCCAATGCCCCATCCTCTTGCCAGCAACAATGTCAGGCAAAATTAATCGCTGATATATGTCCAGCGAAGCGGATTCCAACTGCGACAATAGCACAAAGTTAGTTCCAACCAAGATTTTCAGTTCTTCATGTTCCTTTTCTGTGCGTGTTTTCTCACTCAAATGACCGTGATGTTGCATTCGTACCCACAATTTATTCATTTCAGCGAAGTTCATGAGCACAAATTCAATAGCATTGAGTACATTGCCTCATTTTCATCTTCGGCAAACACAACATCCGCGAGTATGTTGCGTGTGCATTGCAGCAGGTAGTTCCGCAGAGATTCCTCAGAGTGGATGTTGGACACCGCGGCACATTTCAACCAAATCCTTGAGTATGATGCGCTCTAGCGCCGAAATTTTTGAAAATCCTCAATCAAATAAATCTCCAAATGACACAATTCATCCGTGATGACCATGTACAACTCATAATAGCTCTTTGGTGATAACTGTGAAGTTCTGAGCTCAGTTAGCATCATGCTGGCGCATTTAATGGCTTCCATCAGGCGATTTTTGTCAAAGAAGTGGTTCATTTGAAATGCTTGCTTTCGGACATTAACAATTATCTCACTGAAGATTTTCTCTTCAAAAAGATGAAATCTTTTGTCGAAAAGAGCAGATCGCTATTAAATTATGTAAGGATATTATTAATCCATAATTTCGATTTAAATATTCATTTGTAGGTAGGTACCTATGTAAATATTCCTTGAATCATTACACACAATTGTGTATGATGTAATCATTACACACAATAATGTATGTACATACACCTACCAGCATCGTCAATGTTTAGCTACATTAAAGTTGTTAGCTATACAAGATGAAGTTCGTACGATTCAGTAGGGCATTTTATTTCTTAATGGTTTTTTAACATTTGTACCTCCCATACAAATGTAAAAAAAACATTTAAGAATAGTAGTAATATAGTTCTTCTTAACTATTCAAGATAATGTCAAAAAACTACCAAATACGTATATTCATTTTACCGAAAAAACAATATGTAGCAAGTGTGAAGCAAATTCATCCAACTGTTTAGGCTGCAGACTCGAGAACAGACAGACAGACGGAATTGAGGGAACAACTTTATTGGTGTTTTCTATGATCGTATGTCATGTTTGATTGTTAGATTTTTTTTACGAATGTATAACTTTCCTTATAGTACCTGTGTTTTTGTCAGTTAAAAAAATTATAATTTCCAATTTTCAATGAAACAAAACTTAGAAAAAAAAAATCGTAATACGTTATAATATTTATTAATCTTATCGTGTTGAATGTTCGAGAACAAGTAACCTTTTTTATTTTATTGGAGGTTAAAATGTTAAAATTATGTACAAAAAATTACATTTTAACTATATACTTCATATATTTATATACATACATACTAGTTTTAAGTTTTATCAAAGTTCATTTGTGTGGTTAAATCACAATAGTTATTTTAATGAAGTGAATACAAAATTTTTAATTTAATTTATTAATAATTAATTACATAATTTATTATTATTTATTTAAAATCATTTATAAACTCTCATAAACATTCTGCCCCCCGGTGAATAAAGTTCGCAAATTGGCACCCTTATACACTTGACACGACATATTATGTTTTTTATAGGTATGTGATATGTTGGTGTGAACATGCAAAGAGAAAGAAGTTAGTAACAGAACATAATATAAGACAAACAAGTTCAAGGTTAAAAACTATTTAAAAATAATAACAGTTTTATTTGCATTACACCCGCACTACTCATAGTGTTCTTTATCAATTCTACTCAAAGAGCCCATTCAAGGTTACTTCATGTCTTTGTTTTGTTGTTTTCTTTTACAATGCACGCAATTGAATTCGCTATGGTACATAATATTAGTGATCATCTTCAAACGTAAATCGATTTTCATTGATGTCGGGTCGCGGTCGATCGCTATGAAGTAAATTTGTTTCTTGTGTGCTTATCAATATTATTGAAATTATTATTATTTATTGAAAATAATTTATTATTATGAATTGGTAGTGCGGTTGCCAATAATTATGTTGATAATTAAAAAATAATAATAGTGTTTGTATTGTGTTGAGTGGTGGCTGTCTCCGTCGTTGACGCTGCTGTTGGGGCTGCTGCTACTGTCGATGAAATTGCTGCTGTCCGTATATAGCGCGGACTTGGATTTTGTATTTCTTTTCTTTATTTTATTATTATATTTTCATTTAAATTGTTTATTTTAAATTGATTTAAATTTATGCTCATTTTCTTATTCTCTTGTGTGTATGTGTGCGTGTGCTGGAGTTTCGGTTCGCGTATTTTTTTAACGATTTCAATTAACGTGTGTGTGTGTTTGTATTTTATTTGGTTTTTGCAAATAATTGCAAATGGCTGCCAATGTTGTCCAAATTTCGATGACGTCATATCGGGTCTCGGGTCGAATTTGTTTAAACAAAATTTATTTTAATGACAATTTTAATAATTTTCTATTGTGTAGTGTTGTGAATTGTAAATTATATATTGATGCAAATGCAATGAAATATTCTGTTTTTGTTGTGTGGTGTAAATATAATATTTTTTTTTGTTTAAAGTGTGAGATTTTCGATAGTTTTTTTTTACATTTGAATTTGGAATTTTGCATGAATTGAGTGTTTATTAAATGGTTTCGAGTAGACTGTATGTGTTTTACGAGTGTGTTTCAGTTTGTTGAGTATGAAATGCCGTCGGCGATTTGATCCGACGGCATTTGCATTTCGAAATGCCGACGGGGTTTTGATAAAAAAAAAACATATTTATTTGTGTTGAGTGAAATTAAATTTTATTATATCGGTATAATGAGTTCAATTATTTTGTGATTTGTTGTGTGAATATTATAATATGAATAAAGATTAATTATTTTAAATACTGAGATGGACTTTTCATTACTCTTTTATTATTTCAATTCGAGTTGTGTTGTTGTATTTGTAATATATTTTATAAATAAAATTGGAATAAATGATTTTGATCATATTGAATTTTTTTTTTATCTAAGATGAATTGTTTGCATTTTTTTTTTGTTTTTCATAAATTTGAATATTGTGTTAATTGAGGCGATTTATTTTTATTGTTTTAAATTAGGGTGTTTTCATCGGTCGAGGTATTACAGGGTAGGAACAAATTTTCGTGATAGGCCGTATGATGTAAACGCCTCGGCGTGAGGTAAAGCGACGAAAAGCTGCGTGGTATTTGATACTGTCTCGAGGTGGATTGCCTTGTAGACAGACAAATAAAAATGGCAAAGTATCCTTTGAAGGTTTTAGCTCCTCTTCCTTTCCATGCTTTTATTTCTATAGGACCCCCGTAATCAACTCCAATATGGGTGAATGGTCTGGAAATTCGTACTCGTGGTGCTGGTAGGCTTCTCATGAGCTGTTGTAGAGTCCTTTTCTAATATCTGAAACATATTGGGCATTTGTGTATAAAGCGTTTTACGTGTTGTTTAATGCCTGTAATCCAATATGACATACGAATGAAGGCCATGGTTTGCTGATTTCCTCCGTGTAGGGTCTTGTTGTGAGCATCTCGCTTCACAAGTTCTGAAAAATGATAATTTGGTTTCAGGATGATCGGATGCTGTTGGTCGTATGGAAGTAATGTGTTCTGCAGTCGACCGCCCACACGAAATAACCCGTTACCACCAATGAATGCATTAAGTGGTAACAGAGATTTGGGAATTGTGTTTTTATTCTCTAATTCACTCAATTCTTCGGTGAACATGAACTTTTGTACTGCTTTATACACCAGTAAGGCTGCACATCGTAGTTCGTCAAGATTTAATTCTCCCGAAATTTTTGGTACTTTTCGCCTTTTTGCAAGGCCATTCTATATAAAGCGAGAACAGAAGGCAATTTCTCTGATTGTTTTTGATAATCGTGAACATCGCAGTATAGATTAGTTGATATCATCATGAGTTTCATCAGAGTTGGCTATAAGGCATTGTTTCTTTTCCGCTCGCTTTTCAATGTCGGTGTGGAGTATGGATGTTTGTTCGGTTACTTCAATTCGCCACTTTGCCCGCAGAAATGATGGCCTGATGGCCCTATCCACCAAAGATCTTGTGCTCTTAACGCTGAAGGTGAAACGCCTCTGGATGCAAGATCTGCTGGGTTGTGCTCAGTTGGAATGTGTTTCCAAATATCGCAGCTTGTAAGTCGTTGGATTTCTGCAACCCTGTTACTGACGAATGTTGTCCATTTCGAAGGTAGTGCTCTGATCCAAGCCAACGTGATCATTGAGTCTGATCAGGCGTAAACTTTTGCGTTTGAGACATCGATAACTTCTTTTGTGTAGTTTAATAGTGATGCCAATAGTGCAGCTGCACAAAGTTCTAGTTGTGGTAGACTGACTCTTTTCAGTGGAGCCACTTTTGTCTTTGAAATAACTATACGCAGGTGGATATTTCCGACACTGTCAAGGACACTGATAAATACAACTGCTCCATATGCCTTCTCTCGCTAAAGCCGTGAAATTCCACCGATTTTTTGTTATGTGTTTTAATCCATCTTGGGATTTTAATTTGTTGTATAGAAGCAGTTCATTCGGAAAAATTTGCCATACTTCTTTTAGACCTGATGGGATTGGTTCCTCTGCACCATAATTTTTGCAACATGATTTTGTCTTTGATCACACATGGTGCAATCCAGCCGAGTGGATCAAACAGTTTTGCAATTGCTGATAGCATTATCCTCTTGCTTATTTCTTGTCATCGTGTCATTTTGAAAGTTTTTGAACGAAAAGGTGTCTTCTTCGGGTTGCCAATTTATGCCTAACGTTTTGACATGATCATTTTTTCCAAAAGGAAGTTCGAAACTTGTCTCACAATTATTTCAGCAGATGCTATTAGTTGACGGGTCTGTTCGCGTTTAACCCGAGTTTCTTCTATAGAATCTTCTCCACTTATGAAATCATGTGTTGCTTGACAGCCAGAGCTCCTTTTGGATACTTGTCAGCTTCATCCTCAATCATCTTATATAAAACACGAATAGCTAAACAAGGCGCACAAGCCGTACCGAAAGTAACCGTATTAAGTTTGAAGATCTTGACGGGTTGTTTGGGATTTTCTCTCCAAAAAATTAGTTGATAATATCGATCCAATTCTTGTACAAAAATTTGACGATACATCTTCTCAATGTCAGCTGTTATTGTAAATTTGTATGTTCTCCACTTTAAAATTATGTCGACATTTCTTTGAAGCTTAGGACCTGTCATCAGATGTTGATTCAGAGATGTGCCATCATATGTTTTTGAGGCTGCGTCAAAAACGACTCTTAATTTGGTGGTAGACCTCGATTATTTAAACACCGCATGATGAAAAGAAAGTAATGGAAAGGGTTTTCAAAGTTTTGTCGTTTTCATCTACTTCTTCCATGTGTTGTAGACTGAGGTATTCCATGATACATTGACTGTAATTTTCATGCAGTGACGGGTCCTTTTCAAACCGTATTTCTAGAGATAAAAAACGCCGAATTGCGTTTTCTTAGCTGGATCCTAGTTCAGGATGAAAGCCTACTTTAAATGAAAGACTTACTTCGTAACGTCCATCAGACAACAGTTTAGTTGTTTGGTTGGATAACGAAAGGAACTTCTTCAATTTCCCAAAACCTTCGGATCTGTGTGTCGAGATCAATGTGTTGAAAGAAACTTCGGATCGGTTTTGTAATAACCTTAGGAATCTTACCAAATATGATCCATCCCAATTGGTTGTTTTGTGCGATGGGAGCGACCGTGTGCTCCTTGCGTATAATTTCCGGTAACACAATGTCCGGATAAACATCTCAGCCGAAGAGTATGTCGATTGGAGCGGGAACATAAAATTGGGGGTCTGCTAACTGAAAGTTGATCAAATGTTCATAATTATGTGGTACCATTTTGTGGGCCGGAAGAAGACCAGTCAACGACTCAAAAATGAACGCTTTGGCAACGCCTTCGAACCTCGAGTATTTAGATGTAAACATTATGTCAACGTAGCTTTGACTTGTGCCGTTGCTGACCTTCCCTAGCCCAGATACATTAACATGTATGTTGTGTCGGGTGAGATTTAAAAGCATAGCTGCAGATTCAGAGATAAAAGTGGCATCAGAGCCTGGGTCAATATTCAGATTTAACTCTTACGACCGCAGTAGCTAATAAAATGTGCATACCATAGACTTGTGACGCATAATAATTGTGTCGGGTAGTGCAACCTGGTGCATCATCGCCCATTGGTTGGAAAGCAGGAGCATTTGGATTCACAGTCGCTTGTTGGTTTCGTGGCTGGGAAACCTGTTGTTGAACATGTGTTGAGTTGGTTGTATTCGAACTCGAATTTTGTGAAATTGGGTTATTATAATGGGAAATCCTATTTTGTGTGTGTAAATTGTTGTTGTGCAAAAGAGAGTGATGTTTTTGGTTACAAAAATAACATGACCGCTTGCTCAAGCAAAAACGTGTTTTGTGGCTATAAGCCAGATAGTTTTCACACACTCCATCTTGCTGGACAGCTTGTTGCTTTTGGACGGCATCCATGTTTAAAAACTGGTAACATTTCATCAATGAGTGTTGGCCCCTTTTGCAAATTGGATATTGATATTGTGTTTTGAGTTGCTGTTTTTGTATCTTAGCATGAAATGTTTTAGTTGGGCCTATCGGTTTCGGAATTGGCTTGGGCTGTAGTGTAACTTCCTTGCTGCACAATGGCTTCTAAAGTCCTAAACCTGGACTTAAGGAAATCTGTAAAATCGTAAAAGGTTGGAAGTTCCTTTTCGTTACCAAGCTTTTCTTGCCATAGTTGTTGAGTCTTGGGGGATAATTTTTTGAAAAGGAATGTAAATTAGGATTGTATCCCAGTCCTTGACTGGTAATCCTAAATTTTCTAACGCATGAACAACCTCGATCGTTGTATCTAATAAGCTTTTGAGAGTTTCCGCAGATTCTTTACTTTGTACTCGTTGACCAAAAAAGAACTTAAGGTAAGAATTGACTAAAACTCTTTTGTGATCATACCTCTCTTTCAACAAATCCCATGTCTAAATGCCCAAAACTCAGATCTATATGATGCAAAAGACGTTCGGCATCACCAGTCAGACTTTCTTTTAAAAAGTGCATTTTTTGAATTTTTTGAATTTCGTTCAGGGCAGCATTATTATGCACGAGTGACGTAAGAATGTCATGGTAAGAACGCCATGATATATAAGAGCCCGAAAAAGTTGGGGGTTTAATTGGAGGAAGCTTGAGGACAATTTGTTGTGAAGATAGTGTTGGTGGGTGAAAACCCGTCGTAGGATTTGCTACCATTGTAGGCGTAGGTGGAGGAGACGGAGTTATCATGTCTAACGCATTCATCAAATCACTCCTATAATCGAGATAA
This sequence comes from Philhelius pedissequus, assembly GCA_910595825.1. Lineage (NCBI taxonomy): Eukaryota > Metazoa > Arthropoda > Insecta > Diptera > Syrphidae > Philhelius > Philhelius pedissequus. The sequence continues at coordinate 136,520,500 of OU343160.1, forward strand.
ATGTCTCGGATTTGATCTAATACGACTAGCATATCTTCTTTTTCAATCGTCTCTTCAACCTTCCCTTGCTAACGATTTCCTCGTGATATCGTTTGGCATTTTCCAAATTTGTTTCGAGCAGCTCCATGCGAGTCTTTAAATAGTTCGTCGTACGACGAGCCTGACCTGTTTTCTTAAAATTTGTATAGTCGCGCTTTATTTGCGCCAAAACTTCTGTTTTAAGCTCCCCAAACGACATAATGAACTTTTGTTATTTGTGAAATGTAATAAAAAAAGAGCAAAACAAAAAATACTTTAAAAAATGACGACTTACTTTGTGTGCCATCGTTGGATGGTGTAGAGTTGTGTTGGGTTTTTATTACACTTCGCGCGAGCCCCGATTTACATAGGACAGTGTTCTTTTTAAGTGATTTTATATAGCTCGATCACACAATTAATGTTTTTTATGCAATTTTATTGCTTAAATCGAAAATTTAAAAAAGTTTCAAAGTGTCTATATGTATATATTGCACTATGTGAAGGAATGCAAATTCAAACACACTTTTTTTTAAATTTATTTGTTGGCTCAGAAGGACCAATGTTTTTTTGCCGGTTAAACAATTTATAATTTACAATTTTCAATGAAATATAACTCAGAAAAAAAATTCCGTAATACGTTATAATATTTATTAATCTTATCGTGTTTTAAATGTTCGAGAACAAGTAACCTTTTTTATTTTATTGGAGGTTAAGATTATGTACAAAAATTACATTTTATATACTTCATATAGGTATATACATACTAGTTTTAAGTTTTATCAAAGTTCATTTATGTGGTTAAATCACAATAGTTATTTTAATGAGGTGAATACAAAATTTTTAATTTAATTTATTATTAATTAATTACATAATTTATTATTATTTATTTAAAATCATTTATAAACTCTCATAAACAGTACCTATAATCGCAAGTAAGAAAAGCATACATACATAAATGCTTATTGCATTTTTAATTTTGAAATATGTTTGGCATTTTAATTTAAAATATACTCACTTTGTTCCTTGTATTGAAAACGTAGAAGTTGCACTCCGAAGTATTTTGCAAGATTCTTTAAGCATGTATACATTTGAATCAGGATACCAAGATATTATCAATGCAAGTGACCAAAGGAAGACTGACTTTAGAAAGAAAGAAAAGGTGTTTGAAATTATGTATTAATTGGGAGCAGGATGATTGTTCCTTGCTCTTTAAAGAAGCAAGGAACATTTCACGTTCATCTCCAACGAATGTCTTTACTTGTAATGCAGACTATTTACCAGCTATAGAATCAATTCAAACTCCCACAAATACTGTGTGCAATAGTTTAAATGGTGGACAAATGTCTCCTCGGCTTCTCGGATTTTTTGTCAGAGAATACATCTGAAATAAATAAATAATCGAATTAACTTTTTCTGAAAATCGAATTATCTTTTTCGGATATTAAAAAATTTAACGAAATCTCGTTACCGGAACATATCTGCGGTTGGGGTCAAGACCTCTGTAGGCCATTTCATAAAGCATATTTTCTTAACAATAGTATCTCGATATTCGCCTCCCGGGATGAGCAAACCACTTACATTAAAAGCACTTGCACTAGAGAGGACAGAAATCCTTGTAATCTACACATTTTGGATCACGAATTCTTATTACCTCGACACAGTAATCAACGATTTATATCAAACAAGTTGAGTTACGATAAAGTGCTTTGCAAATTATATCATTTGTATATTCTTGAGATCTTCTTTTAGAAAATTTTTATTAGATACTGTTGAAGGCATAGAAAATTGAATTGAAATCATTACAGGCGGTGGAGAAGTGTTTCTTTAAAGTTTGGCAGCTAGCCACAATTGTTTGCTACCCCAAAGGTGGTACAGAACGGACTTGTTGCTGTGATTGTGCTTGTGTCTGCTTGACTGCACTTGCCCCGTAGCAATTGGACCTGCCAGGGTTTTCATGTTAGAACTACTTCTTGATCCTTTGCTTCAACTGTTCTTTGGAGATCTATGGAACGAAGTTGGCATTTGGTTCTGTACGGAAGAGGGTGGTTGTTGCTCGTTACCACCTGAACATTGTTTTTCTCCTCCACTAGTATTGAAACTTTTGCTGGATAAGTTTAGCGACAAAAGTCTACCCACTGTTAGCCCTAGCTGCGGCAAACGCAAAAGGTTGGTATGATATCAAATGGTATAGATTGCAAAGCACTATATCTGAGCCAGAACCTGATTTTTGGACGCAAAGATAAATTTGAAGAAGTTTGTTGCTAAGTGGATTCTATCCGAACAACTTCTTTCCAGACTTCTTCACCCCTTTTTGCAGCAACTGATCCACTGCCTTCTGGTCCTGTTTGGGGTTCAAGGGGATTTATTGTGGATGCAGAGTGAGTGATGATCTTCATGCAGGACAGCGATACCAATGCAATGTGACTTCTGTCTATGTGTAGTATCATCGCGGATCTGGCAGAATACGCGAATCGGGATGAAAATATTGTTGGCTTGCGGCCGTCAACTTTCACAGAATTCGTCTGCTTTTTCTGCCTTTTTATTGCGCCTGCTGCGATGGCTGTAATATAATAGTTTCAAGTAATTTATTAGTAATATTGTTATGTAATAAACAAAATAAAACTTACCCACTTCCGATATTTGTTCTGAAACTGAATATCTTTTTTATATTGTTTTGTCATCTGTCAAAATACTCACCTCGAATTGAGTAAACTGGTCTTTTCTTGTGGTGGAATTTAGGCACGTACTCATTAATATGCTATGATTTGCTTCTACTTTTTGATTGGATTTTCTTCATTTTGAACATACAATTAATAAACATTGCTTGATTTGTAAATACGAATCAACAAAAATCTTTCATTAGTATGTTTTTTGTTTGATACAAATAGAATTTAACTTAAAAGCAATTAATTTTTTAAATTTTGAATTTAACGGATTTACATTTTGAATATATAAGCTCACCATGTCTACCAAAAGTGTAAATGAGCACTCCTCCCTTTCGATAAGACTGTGTTGGTGCATGTCCCATTTAAAATGCACGGGAAACTTACACATAATTATCGAAACGGAGGAAATCCTCTCAATTTAGCTTGTAGGGTAAAAGAGAACGTACCCCCGAAGTCGTGCCTCTATGTAGTATAGTTTCTCTATGTCCAGGGCGATAAAAAGTGGGATCGGCCATTGTCAAACCTTGTATGTGTTTCCATTTGGTTGGACTTACTTCTTCAGGTTGTAGTAGTTCTGTTAGCGTTTTGTAAACGTACCCTCTTGTTGTCGTCTCAAAGTCGGAACAATTGGAAGCAAGGTTCAGTTCAACATAGTTTTTGTAAGAACCCGCCTTGGCCTGACTTATGACTGAGACATCAAAAATGGTCTTGTGTTTTTTCAAACTTAAAAGTTGAGTAGCAGACTGGGTGATAAATGAAGCCTGTGATCCTGGATAGATTATCGCTCCTAATTTAACAAAATTCACTTACGCTGATTTTACTTTGATTATTGCTGTAGCTAGTAAAATTTGAGTGTTTTTAAATTCACTTAGATGATAGCAATTTGCAGATGCTTACTGTTGTTCTATATCAAAAGGATGAAAAACTGGTGGATTTGTGTTAATTTGCGTGCATATATGGTGTGTTTGTGTTGGAATCTGACTATTTTTGTTTCAGTTAGTGTGAGAGAATGTGTTTTGATTATTGTTTGAATGTGTCTGAGTATGTGTCTGAGTATCTGAGTGCGATGGTGCTTGAGAACGAGAAAATGGGTTAGCGTTATTTGAATTGGTTGTCAGTTTGTTAGATTGAGCGAATGATTGTTGTGTTTGAGGTATTTTAATGGGTGTTTGAATTATCAAATTAATGTTGGTTTGAATTGTTAAATTTGTCTTTGGCAGAAATGACAGGTTTTATTACTGGGGCAGATATATATGTGCGATAGCTGTAGGCTAGGCAATTAAAACAATTGCCAAATAGTTTTACCACTCGCGTCCCTGTGTTGACATCCATTTTTAAAAACTTTGTGCATAGAATTGATCACCTATATGGCAAAATTTGCACGTAAATTTTTCTATTGGCTCTGTATTGACATGGAAAATATTTTTTGATTGGCTTTTGTTCAACGTCGATGGTTTAGTCTGTTGTTGATCGACCATCTCCAATGTACGAAAATTCGTTTCTAAAAATTCAGAGAATTCCTTGAATGTTGCAATCTCCTTTTTGGTACCCAAAGATGTTTCCCATTTGGACTGTATCGACGCAGGAAGTTTTTTCAATAACAAAAAAATCACCATCGCATCCCAATCTTGGACCGACAAATCTAAGTTCTTACTGCATGTAGGATTTTTGTTGAGTTGTCCAACAATTCGCGAATACTCTTTGCGCTTTCTTCACGGACGCTAGGCAATTCGTAAAAGAGTTTTAGTTTGTTATTAACTTAAATTCGTTTAAAATCGTATCTAGCTTTTAAAATGGCCCATGATTGGTCATAGCTTGCATCGTCTATGTTGATATGCTCAAGCAAAGTGCCTGCACTTTCTTTGCAACATAATTTCGAATAATGTAACTTTTCTATGTTTGTGAGCAAATAATTGCTGTGTGCAAGAGATACAAATTGGTCGTGGAACGAACGCCAGCTTTGATATTTACCCATGAACTTTTGAGGATGAATTTTAGGAAGCCGGACATCGTGTGACCTTTGGTCTTCTGATTGTTGCAAAAGTTCTTTGGAGTTATTTGTTGGGCGGCAGCGGCGAATTTGTCTAATTCATCTAAAACCAAAGATCTGTATGTGGTGTAGATTTCTGTTGTTTCGTTGTGAATAGTCTCAAGAGGTAAGAGTACCTCTTGTTTCAAATAATCATTGCTAATAATCTCCTTGAATTCTTTTTCCATGGTCAACAAATTGGCCTCGGGTAAGCCAAGGCGTGTTGTGACGTAGTTTTTCGTACGACAATCAGCGCTTACTTTCTTTTTAAAATTTTCAAAATCTTTAAAGATTCGCTTGCAGGTACTTTTTAGCAACCCAGCACTCATTTTAATTTGTTTTGGTATAATATGTATTTAATGAATAAAATTTAAAAAAAAAATTGGAATGTACTCACTTTGATTTTCTCTCAGTGTACCAGCTGAACTTCTTCATTCCTTGCTTGGGTGTCGATGACGATGAAAATTCTTTACTTGGATTTATATTAATAAACAATTGTTTTTTATGGTTTTAATAAAAAATGTTTTTAATTTACTATTTCAATTATGCATGTAAAGGAAATGTTTATAGATGTTTTAATGTCTTTTTATTTATAATTTTAACTCACTTTTATTTTTGCGTCGAAAAACCAAATGTTTATAACTAAATTAAGCTTTCTTTAAAACCGGGTGAATTAGCACTCTCAAATAATATCTTCGCAAAAAAAATCTATCTAAAAAAATCTCTTCAAAATAAAACACAGCATAAACCTTCAATTTAATAATTTCCAGTAGTTTTATTATATTGCCCTCCATATAACCTTCGGGTTGTTTGACAATTTATTTGGTATAATGTTTCTGGTTAGTGCATATGAGTGGGTGGATGAATTCAGCTACTCGAACTTTCGGCAGTATCCAACACAGGTAGTACAGTTCGTTACAATATTTTAAGAGCCGGTTAGCTGAAGAAAAAGAAAATTTTGTAGGTTGTCAGTTGGAACCGATGGAAATATATTTTCTACGTCAAATGAGACCAATTCAGCGTTTGGAGGTAGAACCAGCTTTTTATATTATCAATCAACCCCATAGAATTTGTTTGCATACTTATGGGCAAAATTTAATAATTGCGGTAAGATTTTACTTAACTTTTTCCCCACTTTTGGAATGGGCCATTGAAAGATGAAGATACAGGTCGCATAGGAATTCTTTCCTTGTGTAGTTTTGGAATACCGTATAGAATTGGAATTGAAGGGTTACTACTTTTTAAGGATTTCATCCTAAATTGATCAAAAATAAGATTAGCTGAATTAAAACATTTGTAGACTTGCGCCTTATATTTTTCCGTCGGATCACTTCCTATCTCCTCAATTAGCATACCCTGCAAACAAACATTAATTTTATTAATATATTCTTTTTTTCGAGAATTTAATTGTGTTTCCTTTATCCGCTTTAAAAAATTAAATTTTGAGATTTAATTCCCGAAGTCAAACAACGTAGAGCGGATAAGTTACTTTTCAGACTATTTTATCATTTTCAAACCCCTCTGTTTGATCTGGTAAAGCAGCATCAGTGTGTAGTGTACAATGAGGTTTGACCGCTTAGCCAAGCTGGGAGATGATTCATGTTGCTAAATTTAATCCCATGCACATTAACCTGCTCTCAGCAGCTGATAAATGGTAGGCTGTGTTGTTAAAAACACGCTTATGACAAAAGAAATCATCATTTTTGTTGTCATTAACGCGTTGGGTATTTTTTGGAAGAAAGAAATCTCTCCTCACGGGACTTCAATTCCGCTTTCTGTCGCATGTACTGCGCATGTGCCAGTTTTTGCATTTTCAAATACATCGTCTTTTATAGATGAAAACTCTAATGCATGCAGGCGAAAAGCTAGTTCAGAATGAATAGTTTTTAAATAAATTACTAATATAATTTCGCTTCTTAGGATTGGCAACTCTGGTTCGATATAGTTTGGTTGACATTGTTTATAAGCTCCGTAAGATTTCTGAAATTTAGTGATAAAAAACTAGTTTTAAATTGTTAACTTTAGTTGAACAACTGAAAATTCCATCTTGGAAGCCACATCTCAAAGGTGAGCGTAAATTTGGTTTATAAAATTAAAACAACGCAAAAATGAATGGCCTACAAAGAACACCACCAACAAAAAACAACAACAATGAACCTACAAACATCAATAGAAACACAAACGTCACAAATCCACCCTCTAAGCCTAACAATAGAAACCCTAATTCCACGCAATCGCAAAAACGTCCGTGCACAGTTCTTTCGCCAGAGATGCATTCATCTACACAAGGTCCCAAAGCGGGTGCTATGCAAGTGATCGATGTCAAAACTCTCGAGTGCTCACTAGCAGCTTTACTTGACGAGCGCATGAAGAACTTAGCATCAAAAACTGATTTAATCGAACTAAAGTCTAAAATGGAATGCCTGGAACGTAGCAATGAACTGCTTCAAACCAAACTCCAGCAAGTAGAGAGTAAATGCCAGGTTCTTGAACGGCAACTAGATTTTATCGAAAGGAAAAGCAACGAGAATAATGTGGTACTGCACATACCAGCAATGGATGATGACCAACAGGCGATGGAGAAAGCCAGAAACGTTTGCTTGGACCTTCTGCAACAAAATAACCCACTAACAATACGAAAAACAAAAGTCATTCGTTCTAGAAATAACAGATTCGCTAACGTCATCGTAGAATTGCAACACAGCGACGACGTACCACGCATATTGAATGCTGCCATAAAATTGAGAGATACTGGAATTTCTATTCACCGAGATTATACCAAAGCTTCTCGAGAAAAACGGCGAATTCTTATGCAAATAAAGGCAAAAATCAATGCAGAACACAAAAACACCAAAATATCTATTCGTGGACAACAACTTTTATTCGAAAACAAAACATATTACTTAGACCATAACAATACTCTGAAGTGTGAAATAGAAGGCGGGATGGCGCTAATAAACAAATTCATTATCGAAACAGCTGGTAGTGACAGCCCCCAACTGACAAGAACTGCACAACAGGTCAACATCGTCGGTAATGCAGTAACCAGTTTTGTCAAGAATGGTTTTAATTATAGTGTTTAGTACTAAAGCCGTTTGCCATTCAAGTAAAATTGTAGTATCTAGTAATTTAAGAGAAGAAAAAGAATATTTTAAAATTTTATCGTACAATGTATCAGGTTTGATTAATAAATCGTTATTTTCTGATTTTTATAATTTTGTGAATAGCTTTGATTTAATATTTTTGTATGAAACTTTTGTAACTGTAAATAACTCTTCAATTATCCAAAATAATCTGTTAGATTTTGTATTTAAGTGGATCCCGGCAATGCGTACTCACGAGCGTGGAAGAGCAAGTGGAGGTTGCTACTTTGGTTTCAAAAGAAAGCTTCAAAGTTTAAAGTGCGAGTTTCGGATGCACTGTAACATATGGTTTGTTGACTTAGAAATTAATACCAAACGTCTATGGATACTACCTCAATACCTCAATTGTAATAATTGGGAAGAGGACTTTGAAAGAACAACCGAGTTACTTAGCCACATGAGATCGACGAACGTTTTACTTATCGGAGACCTGAACGCGAGAATTGGCCTAGAGGCAAGAGCAATGAACGTTTTTACCGGCTTTTATAGGCAATCAAAGGATAGTGTTTGTAATGCAAGAGGAAAGAAACTTCTAGATCTTTGCGATTCTTTTGGACTCCGAATTCAGAATGGAACGAGTGCGAGTGACACCTCGGGGAATTTCACATTTATTGGAGGCCAAGGATCATCAGTGATTGATTATGCAATCCTAGGAGAAGACTGGGAGCCACTGGTGACGGATCTAGAGGTTAAGGAATTTCCGTATTCGGATCACCTTCCGATTGTTATAACATTACAACGGCGGCGCTTGCAGCAAAATGTTGATGAAACTATCAGAACACAATCACTGCCCAGACTTAACTGGAAGATATCGCAAGCCTCAGCATACAGACAACAGCTGGATGCTAGACTCCAAGCACATCAAAGACCAGACCATAAAGGCAGCTTACCCCCAACAGCAGGACAGCGGAAAAGGATGGAATTCAGGAAATGAGCCTTGTTTTGATCAAGAATGCCGAAAAGCTCGGAAGATTTCTTTCGCATGGTTGAGAATTTTTCGGAACTCCTCCCAAAGTTCATTTAGGAGTAACTACTTAGAGTCCAATAGGAAATATAAAGAGCTATGCAAATTCAAAAAGATAGAATATGAAGAAAGACAAGCATGCAGATTGGTGTCGTGTAAAACCGCTAGTGACTTTTGGAAACTGGCTTGGGAGTTAAATGGAAAACAACAAGTAATACACAAAAAACTGTTTGAAAATTCACTTTTCATTCACTTCAAAGATCTACTAAATCCGGAAACAGCATCAGCAAACTGGAATTATGCAGTTCCTCGATTTGAGAACGAAATTTTGGACCCAGAATTTAGTTTGCAAGAACTTGAACAAACTTTATGGACTCTTAAAGATGGGAAAGCGGCGGGTTCAAATGGTATTCCAGTAGAGTTCTACAAATACGGTAGCGTCACACTGAAAGAACATCTGGTAACATTATTTAATAGAGTTTTTGAGGGGAATCTTCCGGTAGATGAATTTAGGAATGCTATAATATTCCCGATTCACCAAAAGGGATCCTTGTTGGATGCAGCGAACTATCGAGGAATCTCCTTTTTAAATTCAACATATAAGATCTTCACAACAATGTTACAGAAGCGACTTACAAGGTGGATTACAACGCAAAAGGTGTTGAACGAGTGTCAAGCCGGTTTTAGATCCGGTTACTCCACAATCGATAATATCTTTGTCCTGAGAAGCCTGGCCGAAAGCTTCTGCATGCAGGGTAAAAAATTGTATGTATTTTTCATTGACTTCAGAGCAGCTTTTGACACCATCAACCGAGGGGCTTTGTTTTACAAACTGTACAATTTGGGATTGTCGTTGAAGTTCGGTTTAATACTTGAGGAGTTGTACAGAGGAACACGGGCTTAAGTTTGGAACGGAACGAATCTTTCGGATTGGTTTGCAACTTCATCAGGAGTGAGGCAAGGCTGTATACTGAGTTCTACCCTCTTCTCGCTCTTCATAAATGATTTAATTGATTTCCTTCCTGGAGGAGTTGACTTTGCGGGAGAGCGTATTAAAGCATTAATGTTCGCAGATGATATAGTCTTGTTTGCATACTCCCCAGAAACACTTCAACTTATGATTAACAGGATTTACAATTACTGTCGTTTATGGAATTTAGTTGTTAACATTCAAAAATCTAAGGTGATGATTTTTAAAAGAGGAGGTGGATGAAACGGATCGAACGAAAAGTGGGTGTTTAACGGAGAAGTCATCGAATGTGTCAACGAGTACAAATACCTAGGAGTCATCCTTTCCAGCAACTTAAGCATGGAAAAGTATCTAGTAAAAAAACTACAAAAAGCAAAGACAGCCATAAATATAGCTTGGAAAAGAGTTTTTATGAACTTCAACATAGCACATAGCAGCAAATTTAAAGTATTTGAAGCTGCAGCGGAGATTATCCTATTATATGGCGCCCAAGTTTGGGGATGTAAAAAGTATCTCACAGTGGAGAAACTACTAACTGACTACGTGAAAAGAGTATTTCGTCTGCCAAGTAACACACCAAACTACGTCATTATGCTAGAAACAAGACTTTCACCACTATTCGTCAAAACCCTTAAATTGCAAGCAGACTATTTACTGAAAGTCTTTAAGATGAATGAATCTCGACTGGTCAAGAAAGTAGCTCTTAAGGCAGTACAAAATCAAAATATCTGGTACAGGCAGTGGAATTGCCTAGCCGAAGGATGTAACGTGGTGTTCAATTTAAACGTTGGAAACATATCAAGTTGTAAGGACATATTATATGACGTGATTGCGAAAGTAGATGATAAATGTAGAGAAGATTATATATCTGAAGCTTCAGAGTCCTTATTCAGAACAGTTTATAGAAGGCTGAACTGCAATCTTGCAGAAAGAAATTACTTCAGTGATGCAAATAGTGTGAACGAGATTTCAACAATGGTTAGAATCCGAAGCGAACTTATAAGCCTGAATTTCATACTGCACAGACCCGAACTGCCATTGGAGTGCAGTATGTGCAATCTTAGAGAAAGAGAGGACGTTGACAAGTTGTTGACATTCTAAATGAGATGAATGTCGGCAATTTGTACAAATTTTGCAAAATCGCGCTAAAATATAGATCCAGAATTAAGAACGAAGATTTAGCACAAAATATACTACTTAAATGAATTCAAACTTAAAAATTGTGAAAATAACTTCTTTTTTAAATCCATATTCAATAATTATAAAAGCTTATTACAATACTTGTATAATTTATGTTTATTGTCAATCTGGCAGACGGCAAATGCCATGTCATAATGATTTTTGTATTTTGTATTACATATATATGTAAAACCATGATTTAAAAATGTATTTATAATAGTCTAATAAAAAAAATCTATCCAATCTAATCTAACTCTGATGATGATGATGATGATGATGATGATGATGATGATGATGATGATGATGATGATGATGATGATGATGATGATGATGATGATGATGATGATGATGATGATGATGATGATGATGATGATGATGATGATGATGATGATGATGATGATGATGATGATGATGATGATGATGATGATGATGATGATGATGATGATGATGATGATGATGATGATGATGATGATGATGATGATGATGATGATGATGATGATGATGATGATGATGATGATGATGATGATGATGATGATGATGATGATGATGATGATGATGATGATGATGATGATGATGATGATGATGATGATGATGATGATGATGATGATGATGATGATGATGATGATGATGATGATGATGATGATGATGATGATGATGATGATGATGATGATGATGATGATGATGATGATGATGATGATGATGATGATGATGATGATGATGATGATGATGATGATGATGATGATGATGATGATGATGATGATGATGATGATGATGATGATGATGATGATGATGATGATGATGATGATGATGATGATGATGATGATGATGATGATGATGATGATGATGATGATGATGATGATGATGATGATGATGATGATGATGATGATGATGATGATGATGATGATGATGATGATGATGATGATGATGATGATGATGATGATGATGATGATGATGATGATGATGATGATGATGATGATGATGATGATGATGATGATGATGATGATGATGATGATGATGATGATGATGATGATGATGATGATGATGATGATGATGATGATGATGATGATGATGATGATGATGATGATGATGATGATGATGATGATGATGATGATGATGATGATGATGATGATGATGATGATGATGATGATGATGATGATGATGATGATGATGATGATGATGATGATGATGATGATGATGATGATGATGATGATGATGATGATGATGATGATGATGATGATGATGATGATGATGATGATGATGATGATGATGATGATGATGATGATGATGATGATGATGATGATGATGATGAGATGATGATGATGAATGATGATGATGATGATGATGATGATGATGATGATGATGATGATGATGATGATGATGATGATGATGATGATGATGATGAAGATGATGATGATGATGATGATGATGATGATGATGATGATGATGATGATGATGATGATGATGATGATGATGATGATGATGATGATGATGATGATGATGATGATGATGATGATGATGATGATGATGATGATGATGATGATGATGATGATGATGATGATGATGATGATGATGATGATGATGATGATGATGATGATGATGATGATGATGATGATGATGATGATGATGATGATGATGATGATGATGATGATGATGATGATGATGATGATGATGATGATGATGATGATGATGATGATGATGATGATGATGATGATGATGATGATGATGATGATGATGATGATGATGATGATGATGATGATGATGATGATGATGATGATGATGATGATGATGATGATGATGATGATGATGATGATGATGATGATGATGATGATGATGATGATGATGATGATGATGATGATGATGATGATGATGATGATGATGATGATGATGATGATGATGATGATGATGATGATGATGATGATGATGATGATGATGATGATGATGATGATGATGATGATGATGATGATGATGATGATGATGATGATGATGATGATGATGATGATGATGATGATGATGATGATGATGATGATGATGATGATGATGATGA